>ML682134.1:3243619-3280284 GCA_007922195.1 Podocnemis expansa
TTCACAGTGTGAACCTGTTATTTCGTTTCCCGTTTTTTTTCTTATTTCGAAATAACAAGTATGTTGCGGGGGAAAAGCCGCGGCCCCGGCACCCTGCCCTGGGCTTTGCCGCCAGCCCTGGCATCAGGGAGAGCCGGGCGCCCCCGGACCCCACTGTGGGGTTTGGCAGCAGCCCCGGCAGCGGGCAGAGCGGGGAGCCCCGGCACCCTGCCGCCGGGCTTCAGAGCACCCCAGCGCGGGGAGAGCAGGGCATCGGCGCCCCTCCACAGTGGTCTTGGGGGCAGCGCCCCGTGCCCTGCGGCTTGTCTCCCCTCAGCACCCTGGCCAGGGTGCTGAGGGGGTGGCCTTTCCTCCCAGGGAGCTAAAGAACCCGTTGTCAGGGGCTTGTAAGGGGGTTTTGTGAGTCCCTCGAGCACTAAATTGAGGTCCCAATGAGGGACTGGGTCCTGAGTCTGGGGATACAGCCTCTTAAGGCCATTGAGGAACCTTGAGGTTGTAAGGTGAGAGAAAGGGGTTATCTCATTGAACATATTGTGTAGGGCTGAAAGAGCTGACAGGTGTACCCTTAGTGAGGGGAGTGGAAGGCCTCCCTTTTTCAGGCTTAGGAGGTAGTCCAGGATGGCCTCATTTTGTGCAGCCTAAGGGGGTGTCCTTCTTTCTTGAGCCCATAAGGAGAAATGTTTTCATTTTGTGCCATATGTGGCCCTATAGAGTGTTTCCTGCTCTTGAACAGGACCCTCTGGACACTTGTTGAGCATGAACTCTTGTTGGGTTTTAACAATGAAGCTTCCATGTTGTCAGGTGTAGGACCTCCACGTCTGGGTGACATAGGAGGCCGGGGTTGTGTGTGAGTAGGTCTGCTCTGAGAGGTAGCACTATGGGTGAAGCTACTGAGAGGTTTGGGAGGGTGGAGTACCAGGATTGATCCCTTTTCATCTTCAGTAGTGTCCTGTAAATCAGAGCAAAAGGTGGGGGGAAGGTATATTGGGGGGGGCAGTTTATTAGGAGGGCATCTGAGAATGACACTCTTTCCCTGCCCCTGACTGAGCAACACTGGTCACATTTGCAGTTCCCCCACGATGCAAACTGGTCCATCTGTGGGGAGCCCTATGACTTGAAAAGGTGGTTCGCCACCTCTGGGTTAGGGACCATTTGTGTTGGGGGAGGGACTTCCTGTTGAGACTGTTGGCCTGTGAAATTGGATTGCAGTGCTAGGTTCCATAATAAGGATGCTTTCCTGCATAGAACAGGTGAATGGTTACTTCCCGGTGGTTGCTGTAGAGCATGGCCACAGCGTTGTCTGCCATGATCTATATCAGCCTCCCTTCTCTCCTGTCTAGGAAGGCAACACATGCTAGGCAGACCACGCTTAGTTCCTTCACATTTATGTGCAGGGAACTGTCCTCCCACAACCAAGGGCCCAGTGTGGACAGCTCCTCTGTGGTGTGGGCTCCCCATCCCAGGTCTGATGCATCCATGATCAGGGTGAAGGAGGGGTTCAAGCCTTTGAATGGGACCCCTCACAGGTGAATTGAGGGTTCTTGCAAATCCTTTGTGAGTCCAGGATCCCTTTGGGGAAACTGATGACCCGGTTCAAAGGGTGGCAATGGGGCTGGAACACTGAGGCCAACCATGGCTGCAGATACCTCATCCTCAGGCAGGCCACCCTTATCACATATGTGGATGGTGCCATGTGGCCCAGCAACTGGAGGAAGAACCTTGCAGACATGGTGGGGGCATGGAGTAGCTCTGAAATGATGGTAGACATGGAATCAAACCTGGATGGGGGAAGTGACGCCTTTGCCTCCATCGAGTCTAGGCAGGCACCTATGAAGTTCATCGCTGGATGGGAAGAAATTTGATTGTTCCCTGTTTATGAAGAGGCCCAGTCTGCTGCACAGGCTCCCTGTGGCACGAACACTGTCCCTGACTTAGTACTCTGATTTTCCTCTTGCCCTTGTATAGATTGGGGTAAAACTGTGTACCCTGTTTTCTCAAGTGGGCTGCTACAGACATAAAGCACTTTGATTATGTCTACACTTAGAATATTACTTCAAACTAACTTAATTCAAACTAATTAATTCTAACTAATAATGATAAGTTTGAATTAAGTTAATTCAAACTCATATGGCCCTACTAGGAAAACCAATTTGAACTATCATGTCCATAGACAGGGCTTACTAGTTCGACTTAGGAGATGGCACAATGAGAGGTAAGGCAGCATGGCCCCCAAGAAGGGACATGACCCCACCGAATCGCCTGCCCGGCTCTAGCCATCTGAGCCAGGCACGAGGTAAAGAATCCCCCAACCAACTCTAGACTGCTGAGTTGGCTGAGGGAAAAAACAATACCCCCAGGCTCTAGGTCACTGAAGCGGTGAAGAGGGTGCAGGGAAAAGCATCCGCCCCTGACTCTACATCATTGAGCCAGGCACGGGGAAAAGCATCCCCCACCCAGCTCTCACTTGCTGAGCTGTGCAGAGGGGAAAGACATCTCCCAGTCAGCTCTAGCTGTGCTGCGGTTTGAGCCAGATGGGGGATGCTTTTCCCTACCACTCAGCTCAGCACAGCCACGGCACACTTGGCTGCACTTGCTGGTCATGGGGAAGTGACCCTCCAGCCCGGCTCTGGGAGCGCTGGCTGGGTAACAGGGAACGCACCTCCCCACCTGGCTGTAGCACATTTGCCAGGTGGGGGAGAAGGCATCCCCCCTCCCGGCTCTAGGTGTGCTTGCCAGGCACAGCCGGGCGGGGGGATGCCTTCTCCCCCACCTGGCACGTGCGCCCAGATCCAGATCAGGGCCGGATGGGTGGTGCTTGCCCCAGACATTCGAGGGCAAGTGCTTCCTTCCAGGGTGCCATGCATCCTGGGAGAAAGGTCAAACCACATTAATTTGAACTAACCATGAGTTTGAATTAACGCAACTCCATTGGGTTAGTTTGAACTAATAAGTTTCAATTACCCCTTAGTTCGAACTTAACGTAGGTTTGATAAGTTTGAACTAGGCTTTCCTTGGTTCAAACTAAGGAACTCTTTAGTTCAAACTAATGAAAACTACTGTGGTTATGCACTTATTTAGTTCAAATTAAGCCTCCTTAATTCAAACTAGATTATAAGTGTAGACATAGCCTGTGTGAAAACCCTTGGAGCTAGGAAGAGACCAAAGGGTAGTAATGTGAATTGGAAGTGTTCCCCGCTCACCATGAAGCTGAGGAACCTTCTATGCTTTTGCCTTATGGAAAAGTGGAAGTAAGCTTCCTGTAGGTTAAGGGCTGTGAACCAATCCAGTGGGTTGATGGACAGAATGATTTGTGATAGGGAGACCGTTCAGAACTTTATTTTCCTTAAGAATTTGTTCAGAGCTCTTAGATCTAAAATGGGCCACAGGCCTCCATTTGCCTTCAGGACCAGGAAGTAGTGGGAGTAGAAACCCCTCCCTCCCCCTTTCCTTTAGGGGGACTTTTTCTATGGTACCCAAAGCCAGGAGTTTTTGACATTCCTGTTTTAATAAATTGTCATGGAAGAGTCCCGATGTCTGAAATTAGGGGGTGGTTTTCTGTCTGGAGGGTTGGCTCTGAACTGTGTGGCATAGACTTGAGAGACCATGTCTAAAATCCATCGATCCAAAGTTGTCCTGGCCCATTGGTGTTGGAACGGAGCCAGGGGGTTCTTGAATGGAGTGGTCCAGGTTTGGTGGTCAGCACAGCCCTCTGCAAAGCAGTCAAAACCTGTGACTAGCCCCAGAGAGGCAGTCATTATGCCCCTGCCATGGGGGCTGGCTGCCTCTTTGGGCGCAGGGCCCCTTACTACCTCTGCCACGTCTCTGTCTCCGCTCCCATACGCACGGTGGAATCACTGGAAAGGCCGACTCCTTTGTCCTTTCTGCTGCTGGAGTTGTTGCTGGGGTTGGTGGTGGTGCTGCAGTTGCTAGGGTTTAAAAGATCACCTGGCAGTCTGAGGAGTGTACATTCCCAGACAGCGCAGTGTGGCTCTGGAGTCTTTCATGCCATGCAGTTTTGCATCTGTTTACTCTGCAAAAAGTAGGGGGGGCCCTCAAAGAGGATATCGTGGATTAACTGCTGCATTTGCTGTGACAGTCCCGAACCTTGAAGCCAAAAGGCCCTATGTATGGCTATTGATGAGGCTACCCCTCAGCTTGCTCTGTCCATAGCATCCCAGGAAGCCATCTGAGTGTCTCAGGCTGTGAGGAGGTGTAATCCAGCCAGTGCTCCAGAGGCACTAGGTCTTTCAAACGCTCAATGGAGCACCAAAGGTTGAAAGTGCATTGATCTATGAGGGCCTGATGGTTGGCAATACATAGCTTCAGGACTCTGGTGGAATATATCTTTCTTCTGAAAAGGTACAGCTTCTTAGTTTCCTTGTTCTTAGGGGAGGCTGCTGGCTGACCCTGACTCTTGCACTGGTTCACTGCGTTGACCACCAGGGAGCCCAGTGTGCGATGGTTAAATAATAAGCCAAACATGTCTGCTGGGACTTGGTACTTCCTTTCTGCCACCTTGGAGACCGTGGGGATCAAAGAGGAGCTCTGCCACCTGGCTCATGTGATTTTCAATACTCCTTATGCATGGCCACTGCCACTTTCACTGGTGGGGCTACATTGCCCACATTGAATAGGGATTGAAATCCCCCCAGATGACCTTGATTTGCAGGTTGGTGGCTGTGAGCATTAGCAGATCCTGCTGTGTGTGTGGGTCATCCCTAAATGACAGGGACCTCGGATAGTCTGCTTCATCAGGGGATGAAGACGAGAACACCCTCAGGCTGTGCCGATGGGACCTCAAAGGACCCACACTGGAATCTGACTCCTCATCGGACTGTGTAACTCAAGTCCCCTTGGGTGAGTCCAATCTGGAGGATGCCCTGGGTGTTGGCTCCCTTCCCAGAGAGTCCCAGGAGCCCTAGTCAGTCCACTGCACTAACTGGTCTTTAAAAATTCTCAGCACCGAGTCCCATGCCAGGCTTGATCGGCACTGCAGGGACTGGCAATCCAAGTCCCCGCACTGAGAGGGTGAAGAGCGGCTTCTTTTCTGCAGTGCTACCAAATGTGCCCCATGAGGGGAAAGTGTCTCCCGAGTAGTTTGTGCCAGTGGTCTACCCTTGGGGCTTTGGAGATGAGGGGGAATGTTTTCTCCTGTGCTTACCTTCTGGGCAGGTTGCAGCCTGGGCCGCTGTCTATGGGGATGAAGAGTGTTGATCATGGTGACAAGTGTTGGAGCCTTTTAATGAGAGCAATGAGGACCTAGTGCAGAGCTACTTTTATGAATGGGGCTGAGACCTGTCTCATGATGATTCCTTTGGGGAAAATGAGAGGTAAGTCTCATCATTGCTCAAATCTGATCTCGGGGATGCTGGAGCAACGTCCTTATGAAGGCAGCGTGCTCAGAGAGGCGGGAGTGTGACTGCTGCAATAGCAGTGGTGAGGAGCTGCACAGATCTCCCTCAAGTTACCACTGCAAAGGCTGGGGCATTGCAGAGTGGGACCACGGTGAGCTACGGTGCCAGCTGCACTACGGTGCTGGGGACCATTGGTTCAGTGCTGTCCTTGGAGCCTGACCAGGCATTTGACATCAGAGCCTGTTTTCCCTTATAGGTTACTTGCCTAGGTGAAGTTGGGGTCAGCAACAGCTGAAGCACCTTCACAGCTTCAAAGGCCTTTGGTGTTGGTGGGAGTGGCAAAGACTCAGGCCTTTGTGCTTAGGATGAAGTTTGTGCCCGGGAACCTGACCTGTGCTGATGGCAAGGCTTGCTCTTAGACTAGGTGGCGAAGGTGATCTGTGGCCCTGAAGGGCCTTCTTCAGTTTCCCGGAGGGAGACCGGTACTGAGGAGGGGCCAGTTCTGACTGGGCCCGTGGTGCCAATCACCTGGTGTTGTCGATGATTTCCCTGGTCCCATGGCAGGCTGTGAAGCCTCTTCCACGGCTAATGAGTGGGGCTGGTGTTCCCTCTCGTCCTGGGTCCTTGGTTTGAAGGACTGGCAAATTCAGCATTAGTTGGGTCTATGAGTTTCCTAGGGGCACTTCAGCATTTTTCATAAGGGTCACTAGTTGGGAAGGCCTTCCCACACGTAGTGAAGAGCTTGAAACCTGGCATGGTTGTTTCAGTGCCAATGCACATGTTACTTTCCAGGGTTGGAGGGGAGCTGCTTTTCTCAACTCATCTGGACTGGGGAGGTGTGACCAACATGAAGAGAGAGTCCAGCTTTGTGAACTGAAGAGTATGCTAGACAGATGCTTGCGAGAATGCAAAAGCGGGCAGTTCCAGGACCATTGGTAACATGCAGAAGGAAGAAACTGAAGAGGTGCAGGGTCAGGGCCATCTATATACCATGCAGGTACTCAGGTCCAAGGTGGCGTTTGTCACTGATCCTACAGGGACATGTTAGGGTAGAAAGCTTTCTGGGCATCCAGACCCTAGAACCTCACTCATCTGCGCCGCTGCTAGACCACTAACCTATGACTGAGTTACTGATGTCCTCAAATCATGTTTTAAAGATATCAAGTTACAGAGAATCCACCATTTTCTCTAATTCAACCATATAAGTGACCCATGCCCATAGTGCAGAGGAAGGCAAAAAACCCTCTAGGGCCTCTGACACTCAGCTAAACCCTGAGCATGGGAGCAAGAGTCTCCAGCCAGCCCTGAGGGAAAGAATTCTCTGTAATAACTCAGAACCTGTCCCCGCACATGTCCTATCGCTTGCTGTTGGAGATATTTGCTGCTGCCAATCAATGATAAGTTAAAAGTCATTGTAGGCTATCTCATCTTATCATCCCCTCCATCATCTTATCAAGCACTATCTTGATTTTATCAATCACAAGCCAGCTAGGTTCCTCCCCCCCCAACACACTTCTTTTTTTCTTCAGAAGTCTGTTCCAAAACTTCACCGCACTAATGCTCAGAAATCTTTGTCTAATTAAAGTCTAAACCAGTGTTTCCCAACCAGTGGGCACAGGACACAGGTGTGCCATCAGGCCTGAGCAGGAGTGCCACTGAATATTTTGAAAACCTTCTCGGAGTTCTGGATTGGCTGATGAATATTCACGAGTTCATTTGGAGACTATATGGTGGTGTGCCTCAAAATAATTAAAGGTATCAGGGTGTGCCACAGCAGAGAAAAGGATGGAAACCACTGATCTAAACTTCATTATGGCCATTGTATATCCATTAGTTCATGTGTCCACATTGGGACTGAACATAAATAATTCCTATTTCTCCTTGATATTAATTCCTCTAAAGTATTTACAAGGAGCAATCAGCTTTCCTCAGCCTTTTTTTTTTTTTTGATTAGGCTAAATAAGTCAAGCTCCCAGAATCTCCTTTCCTAAGGCAGATTATCCATTCCTTGGATTTCTCTAGTTGCCCTTAGAATCATAGAATCATGGGGTTGGAAGGGACCTCATAAGGTCCTCTAGTCCAAACCCCTGCCAAAAAGGCAGGACCACTCCCACTAAATTAGTCCAGCCAGAGTTTTGTCCAGCCAGGCCTTAAACATTTTTAAAGACAGGGATTCCACCACCTCCCTCGGTAGCCCATTCCAATGCTTTACCACTCGCCTAGTAAGAAAGATTTTCCTACTATCCAGCCTCAACCTCCCCAGCTGCAACTTGGAACCTTCTCTGTACCTGTTCCAGTTTGAATTCATCTTTCTTAAAAACAGGAGAACAAAACAGCTCACAATATTCCAGATGAGATCTGACCAACGCCTTGTGTAATGGTACTAACACCTTCTTATCGCTTCTGGAAATACGTCACCTGATGCATCCTAGGACCATAGTAGCCTTTTTCACAGCTGTATCACCTTAGTGACTTATAGTCATTCTGCAATCAACAAGTATGCACATGTCTTTCTTCTATTCTGTCTCTTCCACCTCATGCACCCCCAGCTTACAGCAAAAATTCTTGGTTTTAGTCTCTAAATGCCAGACTTCCACCACAAATTTTCTAACCACCCCCCCCCACTGCACTCTCTCCCTCATTCTGTAACATTCCTCTTCTATCTATCCCTCCATCCACACACCATTCTCCATCCAGCCATCTCCCAATGGTATTATCCAGTTCTGCAATATCGCAACTATATTGCTGCCTTCCCCTCCACCGTGCTGGCTTGCTGCTCTGTCTGCCAATGACAATAGTGTTAAACAACATTTGGCTGCTCTTGGGGTTCATTTCCCCCAGAGGCTTTGCAACTGGTCACCACTGTCATAGGCAACTGGACCAGGTAGTTCAAAGCCATCTGGAGGAGGGAGGTGTTAAAATTGTGTCAGCCTTCAGTGGGCCCTGGGCCCTGAACACCTTGACTGATTTTAAAACTTCCAGCCCAACCTGTCAAGTGCCAGTGCCCCAGGGAAACTCAGTACCCTGCATCTCCCAGTTCAGGCATCATGGTCAGATTCTCACAAGCCCAAACACACTTGGCCCCCCAAATATGTACTGTATGGCCAGGAGCAGCTATATACTCAGTCCTCAGACCTTGGATAGTGGAGTGCAAACAGCTTCTCAGGGATTCAGGTACTCACTGCACAGCTACCCACCATGTAAGAGTGGGTGGGAAATGGAGAGGGAGCCTTTCCTCACAAGGCAGTGCCAGCTCCTGTACAAGGTGAGAGATTAGGGAAAAGTTTCTAACTCCAAGGACTTTTGTATGCTGGATTAGGTTCCCCAAGGGAGATTGTCAAATCCTGAATATCGTAGGTTGTTAACACCCAGTGGGCCAAACCCTTGTCAGGGAGGATCTAGGTCCCATCTTGGAACAGCGAGCTGGACTAGGGGACCTCTCAAATCTTTTGAGGTTGATATTTCTATTGTTTTATGCTATGAAATATCTTCTGAAAAGAAATCCTCTGAGTGTCTCTCCTCCCCACTGCCTGTTATCTGTGGACAGCAGTGTGGGGGCCAGGGAGATAAGAAACATCGCACCCAGGAAACAAAGCTTCTCTTGAAAAGTTCCTGAGAACCAGTAGGTGAAGGAAATGACTCAGCAGGTGGTGATATGACAAGTTTTTCAGGCAGTCTATATTTTCCTGCTTTCCAAGTCCTGGACTTACCCCTTTGACCCTCAGATAGCTTGCCTTTTTCACTCTAGTGCCTGACTTCACACCTGATATGGCTCTTCATGAGTGTGCACCTTGTACTGTAAGGGGAGGTAGAGATGGTCCCACTCACATGCTTGCCTAGTCAATAGAGGCTGTCAGTCTGCTATAGGTTTTCCTCCAGGCCCTGACCACTGTGAGTGCTTCAATAAGCAACAAAACACCCCCCAACAGAATGTTTCAGAGGCTGTGGTGGTTGATCCTAGTGCACAGACCAAGCCAGGAACAGCTCAAGATGCTGATCATGTGCAGATGCTGGGGACCCACCATGTGGCTGGTGGAATATTTCCCAGGATTTCCAAGAAGCACCTCAGATAAGCCATAAAGATGCCAGTCATAAGGCTTTGGAGGATGCCCCCCAGGGGGCTATGCAGGGTTCTATTATTGTCGGGGTCTTACCTCAGAGAGCAGGCCAGAAGGCTTTGCAAATACAGGGTCATGTTTTTCTGCTCTTTTTTGCAGCTGCCTGAGTTCAAGATGTCCTATTTTACCACAAGAGAGGCTAGTATTCATAGTTTATCCCAGAACTCCTGAGTCTTGGGATTTATAAAACACACAAAGTGTTTGATGGATAAAGGGGGGAAGTGGATGAAGCATGATTTTTCACTGATTTGCAAACCTCAGAATGTTAGGTACAGGAGAGATTGAAACATCTGGGCATCCAAGGTCATATAACCCACCTCCAATGCCTGTCACAATGGTATCTAGCCTTCCTGCCAAAAGCCTATTAGTCCCTAGTATCTGGGGACCCTCCACATGTCAGAAAATTTCTCTAGGGGGCTCATTGGTAGACTCTGGGGCCCTGTCCCTTGCTCATTCTTCTGGTATGAGTACTGAGGAGGAAGTGGGGAGCCGAGGCTAACAAGCATGTGACTCAGGATTAGGCATACTTTCAATCACTTGATCTACTGGAGCGGAAAACATGGGCAAGCGTAGATAATTCAGGAGTCAGATGTGCTGGGGTCCTGGCCCTCCCTCCAGATGTTCTGGGGTATGAGACACCCAGTCCTAGAGGCTATATCTACATTTAGACTGTTACTTCGAATTAACTTACTTCGATTTAATACTGGTTAATTCAAAGTAAGTTAATTTGAAACAACATGGCATCACTAGAAACCCAAATCAAACTAGCATGTCCATGGACACGACTTGCTAGTTCAATTTAGGAAGGGGACACCATGGGAAGTGTGGCAACATGGCACCCAAGAAGGGCCATGCCCTCACCAAATACATAGAAAGAGGAAGGCTCCCTGGGATGGAGAAGGTCAAACTCATTAATTCGAACTAATAGTTAGTTCAAATTAACACAGCTCCATTGGGTTAATTCAAACTAATAAGTTTAATTAACCATTACTTGGAAGTTCAGGGAGATTTTATAATTTTGAAGTAAGGGTTCATTACTTCAGACTAAGGAATTGCTTACTTCAAAGTAATGAAACCCTGTGTGGCCATGCATAAACTTAGTTTGAATTAATCCTCATTAATTCAAACTAAATTTCAAGTGTTGATATAGCCTGAGCGCTGAGCTGGATTTTGGTGTTTGTAGGCCCTGGGCACATTTGCTCCAAAATGTTCAAAAAGAGGCGTAAATGCCAATTGAAATACGTTGATAGACATGATGCGCTTTAAACTATTCTAATGCTAAACCACATGATTTTCCTTATTTTTCCTTATTTTTTCTGCTTTTTTAATTTTTTCCTTCCTCCGTAGGCCCTAAAAATTTCATAGGCCCTAGGCACTGTGCCTACAATGCCTAATGGGAAATCTGGCAATGCCTGAGGGGCTTCTTCCTGGGCTTCTTCCTCCAAAGGGAGGTTGTTTTCCAGTCCTTGGCTCTCACTCATGCCCCCCCCACTCCAATGTGAGCCAACTGGGGCTGAGTTTTCTCTGGGCTCCTCCCAGACCCCAGCTCTGCACGAGGAGAGAGTTTATGGATACTATGGTTTGTCACTAGTTCTATAAAGCTGCCAGGGCTGAGAAAGAAGCACTGTCATTTTCCCCAGACAGTGGCAATGCTGCTCTTCGTTTTGCTGCCTGCAATCTTTCTTCTGCCCCCTGGGGCTGAGGCTGGTGAGTAAGGGGGAATCAGGAGCTCTCCAGACTCTTTGTGAATCCGTGTTCCTCCCTAGAATCAGATACTTCTGCCAGAGTGATAGCTGCCTCCCTGGACCCATCTGGGAAAAGTTTGGAACTGGGCATGAGGGAGCCTGGATTCCAGAGCTGGTGCTGAGATAAAGCACTTAAGATACAGAGAGAGAGAACCAGAGAGACAGAGAGAAACTGAGAATAGGAGAGAGACACAGGAGATCTTAACTGGATGCCAGGGGTCTGGGATAGGAGTGTGTTGTAGTGGTAAGAACAGGGGTAAACTATGAACTACGATTCCATTTGTTCTATTCCAAGCTCTGGAGGGGAGAGGCGTCTAGTGGTTAGTGTGGCATGGGCAGCCGGAAGCTGGACTCTAAGGTTCTGTCTCCATTGTCTGTGCTGTTGTTTTAAATGTAAACTCTTTAGGGAGGGAATGGTGCAGCACTAAGCTCAAAGGGCATGGCAGCAGGGGGATGGGGGTATGATTTTGGTCAGGATCTGTCCAGTGCCTGGCACAGTGGGGACCATATAAACATAACAGCATCATATTTTCAAACCTGCATCCTTGATTTGGAAGTCTAACCAATATCTGTTAGACATCTTTGACAAATGGTCTGGTCTGAGCTACTCATGGACTTGCACTGGTTTAATGAAACCAGTTTTAAATCACATCTGTTATTCAGCTGGTTCGGCTCCACATGTGGTTGCTCTGATTATGGGTACATAGAAGACAAGAGGTGTCAGGGATCTCAGAAGGTTACCTATGTTAAAGCTGTTTCCCAAATCTGGCAATTTGAGTGCAGAAAGTAGAGGCCTGCAAAAGGCCTTTAAACTCACTGGCCCTAATGCCTTGACCTAAAACTCTCCAAGGCTACCAATTTCCTGGCTTTGGAATGGTATTGCTGCCACCAACCAAACACAAATCCTCTTGGAAACCCAAGATGGTGGACTTGGGAATTCCTTCTTGTGAGGTAACCTCAGTTGTTTTTCTGCTCCCTCAAGAGACCGAGTGAACCCCAGCTGTGATATCAGCTGAAACTTGGACAGAATCCTGTTTAGTAGTTGGCTACACCGTCTGAGGCATATGCATATGAAACATCTTGCCCTTTAGGACACAGAAGCAGATCTTTATTTTTCAAGCATAAATTATTTAATGAAGAAAAACAGCTAAGAAACAAAGAGAGTTGCATCTCTGGGATTTAACCTAGATAGTTACAGGGTGGTGGGAAAAGATACATATGGTTAGCACAGAGAAATTCAAAAAAGAACCAAAAACAAAGAAATAACCTGACTGCATGTAGCTAAACATTCCCTGTTCTTTTCACACATGATCAGTTACAGACTAGAGCCCAACTTTGGCACAGCTGTTGCTGGATCCTTTAGGCTTGTCTCTCTGGCCTCCTCACGATCCTTCCAGGAGCACTCCTGCTACCAAACAGGAAACAGGCAGGGCTGCTTCTTCAATTAAAAAACCTGTATTTTGTTTATATTGGCTCCCCTGAGACTCACTGACCATGGTGTTAACCCCTTCCTACCCAAGATTATTACAACCTATTCAAACCCTCCACTCAAAGCAGGACCAACGGCAATGAAATCATCCCATTCAGGGCTTTGTCAAGCTGGACTTTAAAAACTTCTAAAGGAGATTTCACCACCTCCCCAGGTAACTCATTCCAGTGCTTCATCACTTTCCTAGGGAAAAAAGCTTTTCCTACTATGCAGCCTAGACTTTTTTCACTGCAACTTCAGACAATTGTATCAGCTACTATCACGAGCTATGTCGGCACTTCAGAAGTTCATTCAAATTAACAAAGTTGAACTAATAAATTTGACTTTAATTCAAACTAAATCTGACTTCAGTAAGTCGAATTAATAAAGTGTATTAATTCAATTTAAATGTTAAGTCAAATTAGTGGACTTTGTTCATTCAAACTAACTGCCCCAATTCGAATTTATTTAGTTTGAATTAAAGCTTAATCCTGATCTACACTCCCCTTAGTTCAAACTAAGAATTGAACTAAGTGCTTAGTTGGAAATAAATGCAGGTTTTACTAGTTCAAACTAAGCTTTTGTTAGTTCAAATTAAGGAATTCCTTAATTTGAACTAGTGAAAGTCTAGGGTAGATGGAGTAAATGAGCTTGAATTAAGGCTTCTTAATTCAAACTAACTTGTCAGTACAAATGCACCCACTGAGAACCGCCTAGCTCCATCTTCCCTGGAACCCTCTTTCAGGTACTTAAAGACTGTTCTCAAATCCCTCTTCCTTTTTCTCTTCTGCAAACTAATAACCCCAGTTCCTGCAGCCTTGCTTCATAAGTCATATGCTGCAGTCCTCTAATCATTTTCCTTGCCTTCTGGTGGACTCTCTACAGTTTGTCAAAATCCATGTTGTAGTGGTTGGGACAGAACTGGACACAATACTCCAGATGTACCCTCACCAGTGCCAGAGGGCAAGAATCACTTCCCTCCATCTGCTGGCAAAGCTGCTGTTAATGCAATCTAATATGCTGTTTGTCTTCTTGGCAATAACCGTACTCTACTGACTCGTCTCCAGCTTCTTGTCCACTGTGAACTTCAGTTCATTTTCTGCAGAACTGCTGCCAAGCCAGTCAGAGGCGGCCTTAGGCATTTGGGGTCCCAGGCAAAGGCCCATTGTGGGGCCCCTAAAGCACCCACTATTGGTCCCCACTGCTACCTTCCCCCAGCCTCAGTCCCCTCTGTACCCCTAACCACCCCACACCATCCCCCAGGACTCCTTGTTTGTTTTGCTGAACTGAACTAACATGTCTATCCCTCTGGACCTCGTAAATTATTCTTTAGTATGATATTTTTAAAGATCTGCCCATCATGAAGCTTGTAAGTTAATCATCTTTCATTGAACATAAATGAGCTAATGCTAAACTACAAAGTTAAAATAAAAATTTTTAAAAAGTGTGAGCATTAATTAAAAAATAAAAAGTGGTAACATTAATGATGGCTCAAAAATAACAAACACCAAATTTAAAATTTTGGCAGTCATAGCTTACAATTTTTTCATATAGGGTTAGGTTTATGTGAACTAGACATTTGATAGAAACAAGTATAATAAATAAAAAGAAGGTTTCTAGTGTGTAACTATAAATGAAAAACTCTAAATTTCAATGAAATTCTGTAAAGTACTCAAGTGTATAAGACTTTGGCCCCTCAAAAATATTAAATAGTAAGTACAGAAGAAGCTAAAAATTACATACCAAAACAAAGGAATACAGCACAGACATCACACACAGCTGTAATTATTGCCTAAGGGCAGCACTGTATTTATATGTAGCAGCCTATATGGGTCCAACTGGTAACCTGAGCTAACCAAAGCCTAAGTAAAAGTTGTCAAAAAGTCAAAGGAAAAGGCAAAAGAACAGATAAAAAAGAAAAGGAAAAGGCAATATTTCAGAAAATTAAAAAATGGCAGAATAAATGGCCACGCTAAGGAATTAAAAGCTGAGGCTATTGTGCTGTCTATTGCTTGCTCCTGCTTTTTTAGCATGTCAGCATGAAGGTGATGGGCAGATAGTGGTGAAATCTGCAATTCAGGCAAAGCACAGATCCTAATGATAGTTTGCCTTGATGAGCGAAGAGTAAAAAGTGCTTAGGGTTCCAGCCCTACTAGCTCTGCTAGATGGGAACAATTTCTATAATTTTCTGTATTTTCATTTCTGTCCACCAAATTGAGGAGAGGGGCCCTTATTCCTTGGGGCTCTAGACAGCGACCTGCTTTGCCTACCCCTTTAAAAGCCGCCACTGAAGCCAGTCAGTCCCCAGTCTGTAGCAGTGGATGGAATTCTACCATCCTAAGTGCAGGACTTTGTACTTCTCCTTGTTGCACCTCATCAGATACTTTTTGGCCCAATCCTCTAATTTCTCCAGATCACTCTGTATTGTATTCTGACCCTCCAGTGCATCTAGCACTGTCCCCCACTTAGTGTCACTTGCAAACTTGGTGAGGAGGCAATCAACCCCATCCTCCAGATCATTAATGAACATTTGCAGATGATACCCAGCTGGGAGGGGTTGCAAGTGTTTTGGAGGATAGGATCACAATTCATAATGATTTGGACAAACTGGTGAAATGGTCTGAGGTAAATAGAATGAGATTGAATAAAGAGAAGTGCAAAGTAGTCCACTTAGAAAGACCAATCCATTGCATACATACAAAATGGCCAATGACTGCCTAGGAAGGAGTACTGTGGATAGGGATCTGAGTGTCACAATGGATCACAAGCTAAATATGAGTCAACAGTGTAGTGCTGTTGCATAGCCAGGAAATGCTATTCTGGTAACTATTAACAGGAGTATTTATAAATATGAAATTAGAAGTAATTACTCCGCTCTGCCCCATGCTAATTAGGCCTCATCTGGAACATTGTGCCCAGGGCTGGCTGCCTCATTTCAGGAAAGATGTGGAAAAAGTGTAAAAAGTACAGAGAAGAGCAACAAAAAATATTAAAGGTGTAGAATATTTGACTTATGAGGAAAGATCTGAGTTTGCTTAGTCTGAAAAAAAAGAGATTGAGAGGTGACATGGTAATAGTTTTCAAGTACCTATATATTGTTAAAGTGGGAGGGAGAAAAATTATTCTCCTTAACCAACGATAATAGGAGAAGAAGCAATGGGTTTAAATTAAGCAAAGGAGGTTTAGCTTAGATATTAGGAAAAGATTCCTTACTGTCAGGGTGATTAACCACTGGAATAATTTGCCTAGGCAGGTTGTGGTATCTACATCATTGGAAGGTTTTAAGAGCAAATTAGATAAACACCTGTCAGGGATGGTCTATCAGTGTGGACAGTAATTCTGAGAGATGGGCCACCAGGTCAGCCAGGAAGGGGTGGTGCAGAGGTAGCCCCAGGGAGCCAGTGGGGGGATGGAATGCTACAGAGCTTGTGCTGGGGAGCTGATGAGGGTGGCAACAGTGCAGAGCAGACCCTGGGGAGAAGGTAGAGCTGACTGTGGGGCTGCTTGGCAGCAGAGAGCTGGACGAGAGGTGGCCGGGGTGGAGAGCAGGGCTACAGCTGTGCAGAGTAGCTGCTGAGCCACCTGGTGGCAAGAAGCCAGCTAGCAGGTGGGGTAGCATGGTGTGGGCCATGGGACTACAAGTGGCCAACCCCAAGGAGCTTACAGAGGCAGGAGGCAGGTCCAGCATGGGAGTGCAGAGCCGGCCCTGTGGAGCTGGCTGCAGAGTCATGTGTCAGCAAAGAGTCTACCAAGGGTCCAGCTGGGGAGTGGGCAGGCTGGTGCTGGAGAGCCAGCCTGGAGCCAGGAGAGAGCCAGCTGGAGGGAAAGGGTGGATTATCCAGCCAGAGATCAAGGTGGGCCAGACTGGCTTCATAGATGGTCTGCATCCAGCCTATGGAGTGTGTCTTACCCACCCATGGTCCAGATGGTACTTGGTCCTGCCACAAGTGCAGGGAACTGGATTTATTGACCTTTAAAGATCCTTTCAAATTCTAGGATTCTAAGTTTCTAAGATGTTGGATAAAACTGGCCACAGCGATGACCATTCAGCTATTTCTCTTATTCCCAGCTGTCAACAAGACATTGAGCCACTTATTGCTACTCATTGAGCCAAATGATCTAGCCAGCTTTCTATCCGTTTGACAGTCTGTGACAGCATGCTCCCAGAATCTGGTCTCCACTCCTGAACCCTGACTTACCCACTTTGCCTGGTAATTACTCACTCCTGAGTCAGTCCACACCAGCATCCTGTATATAATTGGTCCCAGGCAGTGGGTGTGTGTCCACTAGGCACCTATGGGACAGTCCCCAAGTGAGCACCCTTAGTCCCCAGATACCTCACTGAGAACTCCCATCCTACAGAGATTGGAACCTAACCCCAATCACCATAGACTCATGTCCATTCATTTGTTAAAGAAATTGATAGGCCCAGCCAATCTGATTCACACCTTCTAAAGTCCACACATGTTTAGATAAAACAAACACTAATTTATTGATAAGGATATGATTTTAAGTGAGTATATAGCAAATCAATGCATAATCATTAATAAAGTAGTCAGAAGTCAATACAAGTCAATAAAAGATATAAAACACATTCTAAACTAATACTACTACTACAAGTATGCTCAGTTCACCACTCAAGAGTGGCTGTGATGGTTTGTAGCCATTTTTGCATATTTCAGGGCAGGGCCCAGTCCTTGTTGCAGATGTTTCAAGATGGAGTGTCTCTGGTCAAGAAATGTAGAGAAACTCTAAGCATCTGTCTTTTTTTTTTTTTTTTCCAGTCTCCTTTCAGAGTTCTTCCCCTTACTGGGCTGAGGTGATTTCTTTGTCCCATCTGAGCCAGGAACCTCAATTCACATAGATTTTGTCATGCAATTCTCCAGCCTTTGTTCTAGAGATAGTCCTGAGGGTCTGAGCTATGTAACATGCTTCACACCAATACATATATTCATACTGCAGAAAAAAAACATGACATCATAACAGTAAAGTAGAACATTCAAAATATAACATTGTATGGTATAACTGGCATCACATCATACAATCTCAATGCAAAAGTGAACAGAAAAATCATATAGATCATAGACCTGGGTGCACGGATGTGCATCGCATGACATAGTCCATTCAGTCAACCCATACTTTTTTACTTGTTAATAAAATTGCTGTAGGAGACCATATCAAAAACTGATTTTGATTTCAACTTGGTCTATAGCATTGAAAACTTTCCAGGAGCCAGCAAACCTTGCTTTCAACCATACCAGTGCATCAAGTTATGAACTGTGCAGTGTTAGAGCCAACCTCGCAGCCTCTGTCTCGGTGAGACAATGAGGTCCTTTATATGAACTTGGTTCTCCCCAGGTGAGATCATTAGGGGCCATGAGGCCAAGCCCCACTCCAGACCCTACATGGCCTATCTGGAAATAGAAAGTGAAGACAGGGACTACACCTGTGGAGGTTTCCTGGTGTCAGAGAACTTTGTGCTAACAGCTGCTCACTGCAATGGAAAGTAAGTTTCTGCCCTGGGGGCAGCTAGACTTTAGCAGCTGATGGGGCCTGGAAACTCTGGTGCCATTGTAGGTCATGGGAAATGAACGGCTAGTGTGACAGAGTGGGGATGTAAAGCTTGGGGAGCCTCGGCCACAGACCCTGGCTGAGATCAGGCCCCATTGCCTACAATGAGGCTGGAGGTGACTCAGCCCCCGAACAGTTTGGCAGGGCTCTGGGCTGGGGGAGCTGGGTAAAGACTCAAATCTAGGTCTGTCCAAGGGAGTGAAGTTTGCTGAGACCAGGGGATAAGAAAGCCCTGGAGAGTGAAGGCGCTCAGGGGAACAGCACAAGGGGCCAAGGGAGACACCAGGTGGCTCCACAGAGCCAGGGATCTGCACTGCAGCTGGTGCCCCCTAGAGAGGAAAAGGCCTCTTGTACCCTCTTCCCCCACACATTCAGCCAGTGCCCAGCCCTGGTGCTGGATGGCAGCCTGCATATGTACATGGGTGTGAGACGATTCAGGCTGGGACCTGATTCTAAAATCTTGGCCTGAGATCACCAGGCTGCCTTGGCCCTTGTATCACTGTCCCTGTGCCCCTACCACTGCCTTAACACTCCACATGTTGCTCTTGGCTTTTGCAGTGAGATCACAGTCACATTGGGGGCACACAACATTGGAGAAAATGAAGACAGCCAACAAGTGATCCGCGTATTCAGAAAATTCCCCCACCCAAAATTCAACAAATACTCCTTTAACAATGACATTATGCTGCTGCAGGTACCTCCCCCATCTCATTCCTTGCCCCCAATGATCTCACATCGCTGCAGGCACCACCGGTATCCTATCCCATCCCACACCCCAGTGACCTCATAGCCAGGAGTTTTTACTGGTGGCGCAGTGTGTCTTTGTGTTCTTGAGTGCAACCCTCGCACTGACCTTCATCCTTCTTGTCTCTCAGCTGGCTGGAAGAGTGAAGCTCAATAGATGGGTGAAAACCATCACCCTACCCTCTGCCAGCGAGAAGGTAAAGCCAGGGACCATATGCAGTGTTGCTGGCTGGGGCCAGATGAGAGCAAATGATACATTCTCTGTCTCAGCTAAGCTGCAGGAGGTGGCTGTGGAGGTGCTGAAGGATGCTGAGTGCCTGCATAATCCAATTGGGTTACATCAGAAATATAACCGCTCCACGATGCTGTGGGGGGGGGATCGAAAGAAGGGAAAAGACTCTGCAAAGGTAAATCACTTCCTGGCTTCAAGCACTTTTGATAAATTGTGATTATCAGTGAGACTGCTGGTGTTGCTGTTGAACCTAGAGGTGGCAAGGTGGCCTGGCTCTCCTCAATGCTGTACAAATCAATTGGAAAGTAATTGGCCTTCTCTCAGGGGAAGGCAGAGACCATCTCTGGGGGGCAGGGGCTGGGAAGCACAGACCAGCTGGGCTATAGGGGCAAGCACAGTTGGGAAGAATTGAGAGCATCACACTGAGACCAGCTGCACCAATGCCTGTCACCGAGCTGGTTGATCCACGGAAAATGATTCACAGAGCTGTTCTTTATCTGTGGTTTGTTTCATTTCACAGGGTGACTCTGGAAGGCCTCTGGTGTGCGGGAAAAGAACCAAGGGCATCGTCTCCTGGGGGCGTCTCACTCCCCCGGGGTGTACACAAAAGTCTCCACTTTCATCCCCTGGATTCAGGAGACAATGAGGAGGCTGCAACCCTGAGCCCCTCTGGGAATCACTGCATGGGCCAGAACTGCACAGCTTCTGCCCTTGGCAAAGGCCTACTTTAGAGTTTGCTTTGAAGGGAGGCTGAGGCTTCCACCCCAGTCCCCATCCAGTGCATAATCATCAAGGCAGAGGGCCTAGGGGAGTTATGAGCCTGCCTCAAATGGTGCGCTAAACTGATTGCAGAGGAATGACAGTGTTGATCTCCTTCCAAGGGCTCCTGCTATGCTGCTCAGCCTGGTGCATTTCACTCACTGCTTCACAGCCCACAATGAATAAAAATGAAGTTATGAAATAATGCCGTGGTGCCTCCCTGGGAATTCAATGAAGGCCCCAAGCCCCAAACCCCCACCCCTAGCCAATGCTTGTACCAAGCAGGTATAACCAAGATCTGGTTTGTGTCTCCAGGGGAGCTCACCCGAAAGGGTTGTAATGTTTTGTGCCAGATCTGCAAGACACACATAGAAAATAACAAGTGAGAAAGTGTGTTTGTCTGTTCTCCTGTCTCCAGCATCCCACCTCTGACACCTGGTAACTACCCTGCCAACAGGACTAAATGTTAGGACCACTGGAGGAGAAATTGTTACCATGATATTCTTAGTTTCCCCTGTAAATCAGTTCCACTCTGTGCATTCGTATGGGGACAGAAGGGCCACAAACAATAGGCAGGCCAGTCCTTGCCATCAGGCATCTCAGTCCAGATGTCAAGCCCCTGTGCCCCACCTCAACTGACTCTAATGAGGGGGCTATTTAGGTGGGAGCTTAACTCTGAAAAATCTGCACTACAACCCTAGCCCAGTGTAACCCAGATCTACTTGGATGTGATGCTCAGGGAGTGGACAGCTCAGACTGGGACAAAGCACCATCTCCCAGTGTCATGCGCTCTGATGCTCAGGGAGACAACAGCCCAAACTGGGAAACAGCATTACCTAGCAGTGCCCTATCATTGGTCTCTGGTTTTATCAGACACACCCTGTTGTTTCCTACATTTGCCACGTAGAATCAATCTATCTTTCACAATCTATCTTTCTCTACATTTCTCATGCCACCAAAGTCATTATCATGCACCAGTCCTGTTGTCTGCAGTGAAATTCCCCAAACACTTCAGACAAACACACTGCATTAGATCAAACCCTAAACTAAACTGATTAACTAGAGAGATGGATTTTACGTGATTGCAAGTGATGAGCATAAATGTGAGAATAGGTTACTGAAGAAAAAAAAAACAAACCCACAGCAAGCTCAGCAAGATTTGAAACAAACTGTTATTTCTCACCATCTTAGATGTTACAGACACTTTCCAGTTTTCTGTACAAAGGAAGGATTTCTTTTCCAGTCAGGGACCCATTTTGCCAGTTCAAAATCTTCCAGGTATTCTCATTACCATCTGTAAAGATGAAAGAAGAAACACAGGTCCTTTCCGCTCTTCTTATATCTCAGACTTTTTAACTGGAAAAATCCTTACTGTGTCATCGGGACAGGTAGTTCCAGGGCGTAGATGCTTTGTGAGCTGTCTGCCAGGTGAACTGTAAATTTCTCATTCACACCTGCTGTGTATGGGAACCTTGAGACACCTTTGGGGATGACATTTAAATCTTTTCCTGGCAGTCCATTCTGATAGTAGACAACTGTTTGAGAAGCTAAGGGCTTTAGAACACCTGTCGTCAATCACTGATCAACCCTAAGGGGCTAAAAAGTGGGCCAGTCCTACAATCCCAACACTTTTCAGTAACAAACAGCAAACATTCCCAAGTCCCTATAAAATGCCGATACATACATTAATGATACCTCACAAGGCATCTTTGTTAAGTTATATCATAACTACATGAAAGTAGTAAATGTAGGGTACAGGATATTACATGGAGGAAGTTCTGATCCAGTCCCATGCCAGGGGACTGGCTGCCCCTGAGGGATGGGGAATGGGGAATGGTTCCTTTCCCATCTACGGCACATCTCTGCTGCTGTATCTCATCCAAACATCCATTTTTGCTCTTCCCCAGCTCTCCTGTTTACATGGGCTGTGGGTAATGCTGGTCCATAAGGATGCTGAGTGAGAAAACACACCCTCAAACCCACAACACTCTTGTGTAAGAAAAGAGGAGTGGCTCAGGTCCCCCTGGTGCCACCCCCCTACTTCATTGTCTGGAGTGTCTCTGACCCCATCTCCACAAACTCATTGTCAGAGACAGATGCCTCCTCTGCTTCTGCTGCTCCCATTGAGTTTACGAACCCCACAAGGGGGCTCAGCCCCACCCCTGTCCATGCTGTTGCTGGTGTGTCAGGGAAGATTATGTCCCCTTATAGATATTCACACAGGGTGTGTTCACACAGGCTTCTTATTTCGAAACAACAGAGGTTAAGCACCCTCGGAGGAAGGTCAAATGTTGTTTCGGAACAGTTTGTGCCGAAACAACGTGTCCCCACGGGGTTGTTTCGAAACCACTGTTTCGAAACCACTGCAGTCCCCTGTAGACACTGTGGACATGCTATTTCGTTTCCCTTTTTTTGAAGACACTTTTTTGTCTTTTGAAATAAGGTGTTTCGATATAACACATTATTTCAAAATGGCTTGTTTCAAAACATCTTGTTTTGAAACAAGCAGTTTCTGTGTGAACATAGCCTCTGGGTATGTCCACACAGGCTTCTTATTTCAAAACAACAGAAGTTGTTTTGAAATAAGAAGTAGCATGTCCACACGACGCCCCGTTATTTCGAAACAAATGGACCCGCTGTTTCGAAATAACGTCGTTTGGACATGTTGTTTCGAAACAACACCATTGTTTCAAAACAACAGTTTCGAAAGAACGTGGCTATGTTCACACACAAGTGCTTGTTTCCAAAAAAGCTTGTTTTGAAATAAAGCCTTATTTCGAAACTCCTTATTTTGAAATAAGAAAAAAAAATGTTTTAGAAATAAGGGAAAAGGAGGGAATCAAAATAGCAAGTCCAGTGTGACATGCTATTTTGAAATAGGAGAGGGGAGGGGGAGGGAGACCCTCTGTTGGGCCAGGGGAGCCCCGTCCCTGGGATTCCCCTGCCCCCTGTGGCTCAGGCCAGGGGTGAAGGGCGGTTCCCCCTGCCCCCGCCGCCGCCTCTGCAAGGGGCAGGGAGGGTCCCCCTACCCCCCTCGCGGGTCCAGCCTCGAGCAGGGGGGCTTCCCTCCGCCCCCCCGCTCGGCCCCTGCCAGGTGCGGGAGGGCTTCCCTGCGCCCCCTGCATGGCCCCTGCCAGGTGCGGGGGTGCTTTTTCCACCCCCCGCGTGGCTCCTGCCAGGCACGGGGGTGCTTCCACCGACCGCCCCTGCGCGGCTTCTGCCCAGCACAAGGGGCTTCCAGGGGCTGCGTGGGGGGGTGCAGGGGAAGCCCCCCCATGCCAGGCAGGAGCCGTGTGGGGGAGGGCGGAGAAAGCACCCCCGTGCCCAGCAGGGGCCGCATGGGGGGTGCAGGGGAAGCCCCTGGTGCTGGAGGAAACCCCCCTGCGCCTGGCAGGAGCTGCGGGGGGAGAAAAAGCCCACTAGTGTCCGGCAGGAGCCACGCGGGGGGGCAGAGGAAGCCTGGGGGGCGGGGTGCCCCAGGCTTGGGGGCAGCCCCAGCCACCTTCCCCCCCTTCCCCTTGATGGGGGTAGGAGGGGCGAATGGGGCTGAGGCTCCCTTCCCCCCCTGCTCCCAGCAAGGGGAAGCAGGGGGAAGTTGGCTGGTGCACCCTCTCACCCCCTGCATCCCACTCAGCACCCTGGCCAGGATGCTGATCCCTGGCCAGGGTGCTGAGGGGGGGGGTGGGACGTTCCCCCCAGGGTGCTATGCACCCTGGGAGGAAGGTCCTTGTTATTTCGAAACAAGGGTTATTTCAAAATAACATGCCCAAACGGCTTATTTCGAAACCATGGAAAAAAAGTCCTTAAACCCATTAAAAATTCCTTTTTTCTTAAATTCTTTTTTCAAATGTCTTTTGGGTCCCTTCTTGTGGTCAGGTGACCTTTTCTCTCTAGCCAACCCCCTTGATCTCCATTGTTTTTGTATGCATATGTTCCCAGCTATCTTTGCCTACCCAGACTTGAGTCATGTGAAATACAGATGGGGACATGTTTCTTATCCGTACAGATGTATAATGTTGTTGGACACGTTACCATAACAGTAATGTACAGCATACTATGAGCATTCCAAAAATACCACACAAGACAAACTTTGCACTAGAGCATGTATAGTTACATTCTAAGGGGGAATAAGAAAGATCCAAAGATCACATTACAGGATGTGTGGGGGTGCAGCATGTCACACCTGGATCACCTGATGAGCTGGTTGAGTTAACCTGCACATGGATTCAACCAAAGGCAAGGTTGGATGTTGAAGAATGGGGGCAGTGCTCACCCCAGCAAGATGGGGTCTAGATCCTGGAGAGAAGCAACTCTGAAAGGGAGCATGGCGGAAATCAACCCAACACAAGCTGCCAGTGTGATGATGGAGCTCGCTAGGTAGAACTGTCCTTGAGGAATATTGAATAGGGAACAGGAGGAGTGAGGTGGTCTATCACATAGGGATGGCCATGGTGGGACCAAGAGCAAAGGTGGTGTCCAGCTCTGCAGCAAGGTACCGGCACTTTGGAAAGACCTACAGGAACAAGCCAAGACCTCAAGACCCTGCCCAGTGGAGAGAGCACCTTGGACATCCATATACTTAGTGGGTGCAACGGACAGTGGGGACTCAGCTCCCCACCTGAGGCAGTCTTGGTGGGGAGGTGGCTCTTCGGTATCACTTGCTACAGCAGGACAGGACCTTACAGCCAGGAGGTGGAGTCAGCAAGAGTGTGATTAGAGCTGAACAAGGAGCAGGAGGAACAGCTGATCTGGGTCTGTGGTGGAGCATTCATCACTTACAGACTTTCCCTGGAGACAGGGCATCTATCTCTAAACACTCATCCTAGTGCCACCACATTGTGGGACTGGAGGTTGGAGTTGCTGGTTGGGTTCTGAACTGTCAGGTGCACTGATGTTCAGGGTGGAAGGTCCCAGTTGTCCTTCATGAATTTGCAATCTATTAGTCCGGCAACCTAGGAGGAAGCAGCCCAGTAGCATTCCTGTCACTGCTGAGTGAAGTATGTGGGAGGATAGCCACATCCTTGGCCAGAGTGTTTGTGCATAAGAGTAGGGAGGGATGCCCCCCCACACACACCTGATGTGGCCATGGCTGTGACCCGAGCCTTCTCCAAGTGGTGTCTCCACCCTCAGCCCATCCGAGGTGAGGCTTTCTGAGCAGCGGTGTACATGGCCCTGTGGTTCAGAACCTGCCCTTCCCTTCTCCCACCTGGTGCACATAATGTTCTGGGCTGAGCAGAGGTTCTGTGCCCATCTTTGGATCTGTCTGATGATGAAATGCTTCATCCTGTTTCTGCTTTCTGTGGTGTTTTGACTGCCCCAGAATGCAATCTGGTAAATGGGAGGAGACTGTGGCCTCTGTGGAGTGGGGTACATCCCCAGCAGGGCAGTAAAGAGGTTGTTTCACCCAATCCTGCTGGAGTAAGAGAGCCCTAAGTGACTCCACAGACTCTCCTGAGCGCAGTTGGGGCTCTCAGAAGTATGCCAAGCAGAGCACTGAGGTATAGAGATGGGACTGAAGAAATTTGTGATCAGTTTGTAGCTCTGTCCTGACTCCCTGTGGGGACTTTTGACTATTCCCCATGGCTGGGAGTTTCGTGAAGTGCTGATGGGAACTGAGTACTCAAACCCCTTATGCAGGTTCAGGAACAATTTCCCTGGACCTCAGTTTCTGCTTTTGAAAATGAGCAGAAAGATTGGGCCAGTCTGTGTTTTGAATTGGATCTTGTCTGGGGCAGGGATCAGGGGCACCCAACAAAATTGTGGCCCTGATCTTGATATAGGTTCCACCCTGACTAGGGTTACCAGATGTCCAGGAGAAGGAGGACATGTCCTTTTTGCTCTGCCATCCTCCGTCCTCCAGGCATTTCTTAAAAAGTGCATTTTGTTTGGCTTTTTGCCAGATGCCAGGGCAGCACTCTAAAAATAGAAGTGTGCAGTAGCCTGCAGCTCCCAAACGTGTTCTCCTCCTGCTCAGCCCAGACAGCCAGCTAGCCGGGCAGGGCTGGCTGTAGCCAGTGAAGTGGTTTTGTTTTGCCTTGTTGCTTCTGCTCCTCACCCCCGGCTTTTTTCCAGGTTCCAGCTCAGGTCCGCTCATCTCCCTTCCTGGATTTTGGGGAAGGCTTGATCTTATTTTTTTGAGGGGATGGGACTCTTCTACAGCTTCATGGGGTCTCTGTAGTGCCCTGTGGCTGCTTCTTCACTTTCTGCTTTGTTGCCCTGCTTGGCTTACAGTTTCTGGGGAGGTTTCTTTCTATAATGGCTCAGCTAAGACAGATCTTTATTCCTTCTAATGGGCATTGGCTTTTTGCAACAAATCTTTTGTTTATTTATCAAGGAAACTTCACTTTGGATTGGGAGGAAGTTTGAGTGCATATGATTTTGCTTTTCTCAGATTGCTTCTCCTTTCCAAGATGAGATTAGTCTGCTATAGATGTATCCTTAAATTTTATTAAGATGCACTGATGTGTAAGTACTATACATGCTAAAGTAGCTGCTGAGCTAGGCCAGATTCTGTAGTTTAAATGAAGTCAGTGGGAAATTTGACTAAGCAAAGATTGCAATATTTGTCCCTTTGCTAGTAGCTTATCAAATCACAGAAAACAAACAGATTGGTTTTCCCTTTTGCTTAGATATTCTATGGTTTTTTTTTATTATTATTATTTTACTTTTAGGGAGAGCGTTTGTTTTGGTATATTTAGGAAAAAAACTGATCATTGCATCTAAGAACAGGTGCTGTCCCCTTGGCTGGAGTATTTGATAGTCAAAAACATCTAATTATAGTCCCCCCCCCTTTTGATGTGTATTTCACATAAAAGCAAACAGAAAATGATGGGATAGATTGCACACTCAGTAAGTTTGTGGATGACACCAAGCTGGGGGAAACGGTAGGCATGCTGGAGGGCAGGGACAGGATTCGGGGAGACCTTGACAAATTGGAGCAGTGGGCCAATAGAAATCTTATGAGGTTCAACAAGGACAAGTGCAAAGTCCTGCACTGGGGATGGAAAACCCCCATGTACTGCTGCAGGCTGGGGAGCGATCAGTTAAGTAGCAGTACTGTAGAAAAGGACCCGGGGGTCATGGTGAAGGGGAAGCTAGATATGAGTCAGCAGTGTGCTCTTGCTGCCAAAAAGGCTAATGGCATACTGGGCTGCATCAGAAGTATTGCCAGCAGATCGAGGGATGTGATCATTCCCCTCTATTCGGCACTGGTGAGGCCTCATCTGGAATACTGAGTCCAGTTTTGGCTCCCCACTACAAAAAGGATGTGGACAAATTAGAAAGAGTCTAGTGGAGGACAACAAAATTATCAAGGGGCTGGAACACAAAACTTATGAAGAAAGACTGAAGGAAGTAGGCTTATTTAGCCTGCAGAAGAGAAGACTGAGGGGGGGGGGGATTTGATAGGAACCTTCAACTACCTGAAGGGATGCTCCAAGGAGGATGGAGCTCACCTGTTCTCAGTAGTAACAGAGGACAGAGCAAGGAGCAATGATTTCAAGTTGCATCTGGGGAGGCTGAGGCTGGACGTTAGGAAAAACTTTCTTACTAGGCAAGTGGTAAAGCATTTGAATGGGCTACCTAGGGAGGTTGTGGAATCTCCATCTTTGGAGATGTTTAAGGTCTGGCTGGACCAAACTCTGGCTGGGATAATTTAGTGGGAGTGGTCCGGTTTTTTTGGCAGGGGGTTGGACTAGATGACCTCATGAGGTCCCTTCCAACCCTATGATTCTATGATCATGACAAGAACCACCTGTGTGTTGATCTGATTTAATACTTGCTATTTTGTAGGGGAGATGAGTTGACCCCTGGATCCTGAAAGATTCTGAAGGAGCCACAGGTCCATTCACTTTGGGAGGCTGGGTTTGAGAATCACCTGTTCTCTGTTATGCCAATGAGACCTCATTGCATGGAAAAGAGAAGGAAAAGCAAATGAAGTCCAACTAGTGTGAGCACACTTAGAATTCCACTAAGGTTTTTGGGGACAAATATTTTTGTTGGAACATCAAAGGGCTTATAGTTACAGATCTACATATGGGCCCAGCAGAACCCAGTAAATACTGCAGGAAGGCACCAATGTCTGAGGCACGCCAAAAATGGCCTGAGGGCATACATCCCTGACCCAGTGTCCCATGCCAGCATGGAGGGGCAAGCCAGCCAAAAGAACAGTGGGTTTCAGTGCTGCTGGTGCCCCCTCCTGCCACCTACACTGCTCACGTCTCTGTGCCAGAGCAGTGTGGAAGTGGCAGGAGGCAGCACGGAGCTGGTATCGGTCCACCCCACTCAGCTCTGCTACCTCCTGTGCTCTCCCCACTGTTCCCACACAGAGCCCAGAGCAGCACCTGTGGGGGGGGGCAGGGCAGGGCAGGGGGGCAGTAATACCAGCTCCATGCTGCCTCCTGCCCCCTCACCACTGCTCCCACACAAAGTGCAGAGCAGCATTTGTGGCGGGAGGGCAGCTTTGCATCAGGCCATCCTTTTGGTCATGTGCCAGGTCCCTGGCCAGGTGGGGCAGCACAGAAGTCTGGCCCCCCAGGCCAGCTGGACCCACCCACAATGTTGGGGTGTTTGAGGCCCCCTGCAGAGGCCGGCCAGCCCCACAAACCCCCAGGGGAGGGTGAGTGTGCCAATTTATGGGTTGTAGATTGGTGCTGGGAACCATAGCAGCTTCCCTGTGTTAGGAGAGAAAAAGGTTCGTTCTCTGTTCTGGTCAATTAAAGATGCAGACAGCAGGAGGAGAATTACAAGTTTATTAGCACCCAGAGCTACTAGGTGCGGCCGGCCCCCTGGGACCGTCCTCTTCTTGTATTTATTACAAAACACAGTCTAATGAGTTACATTCAAGGTTTCCAAAAATGGTTACACGCGAAAAAACTACAGCTTATTGGATAACAATGTATCTATGATGCGGTTACGCAGAGTTAGACTGTGGGGGTGGGTTAGAAGCGGTGACCTTTTACTGGAAAACTAAGACCTTTATGCTTATGTCTGGGTAGGTGAGAAGCCTAAATGAGGAGTGGGTCGCAGGGTGGTTATAACAGGTGCTTGTGGTTAACTTAATTAAAGCTTTTAATATAGATGCTTCTTGGCATTTTAGCTGCTTTCCTGTTATTTTAGCTTTTGGCTTTCCACTATGGCTTTGCTATGGGCTACAGCTGTACGCTTCGCTTGACTGGTTTGGCCTTGCTTGGTTTCACACTTAGCTCAGCTTAGCTTTGCTAGGTTATACATCAAATTATCTCTACACGCCCCCCTTTGAGCCTGAGAAAGATATATTTCGAGGGCTCATTATACAGGCACAAGGCAGACAGAGATTAGTGACTGACGTTCCGCAATGTACGCAGGGAATCATAGGCGGTGCGGTCTAGTGGTTGCAAATTTACATAGATATGCTCCTCCGTGTCCGCCTGCGGTGGTCCGCGGAGGTGCCGAATACGGTGTTTCTGGCAGCGGCAGAAGAGCCCCGGCAAAGAGCGGAGACCCGTGTGAAAACACATGCAGAAGGCACAGAGGACCCCCACTAAGACAAGGAGGGAAATACCGGCAGACACAAATTTGCGCCCCAGGGACCCGAGGTCTGGGAGCCAGGACCATAGGAAGGACAAAAGACCCGAGTCTTTGTATTGGTTCACGTGAAGGGCCAGGTCCCGGAGTCCCTTTAACTGGTTTTCAATGCGGTGTGAATTATCAGAAAGATTAAAACAACAGAGCCCGGCAAATTCCTCACAGCCATGACCTGCTTTTAACAGCAGGTAATCAATGGCAACCCTATTTTGCAAAATGGCCCGGCAAAGTTCCCCCTGCTCATCATTTAAGAGCTAGATAAGGGAGGAAGTTTGATTGATAGTTTTGGCCAGGGCACATGCAACCTTGGTGAGGGTAAGGTATCCGCCCATGGCCAGTCCTGGGACTCCTACCAGGGAGACAGCCAGAGATACCACCTGGGATTTGGACAGTAGGTGGAAGTCACTGTCACAATCCGGGGGCAGGGGTGTTCGGCGAGCCCTGCGTTGACGGACCTTAGGGGGTGACGAGGGGCTGGGCTGATGACTGGGCCAGGGAAGAGCATACAGGGATGTAAGGCGGCCCACCGTACAAGGGCCTCCAGTGGCGTTGGCAGGGACATAGGAATAGGAGGTATTGCCACATAGGAACATAAAACCGTGAGGGAGGAAAATATCTTTTGTCTTAGATATTGCATAGATAATATCGGTGCAGTTGAGACCCCCCTCTAGTTGCAATAAATCCAGGGAGCCGTTTTGTGGGGCCACAAAGTAAACGCAGCTTTTGGCGGGGGTGACCCCTAAAAGGTGCAGGATAGATCGATACTGATTGGTGTAGTTAGTAGGTTCATGGGCAGCATTATACCAAAACCAGGGAGAGTGCCAATAATCTCGACCCGGAGCATGTTTTACCAGGGTGGGCTTTCGCTGGGTCTTTTTGGCTTTTGCGCTGGCACCCGCTGGTGGCCAATATAGGGGAATGGTTTTCTGTGAGGTTGCCGCGGCAAAAACAGTGTAAGGGGTTGGGATTCCATAGAAGCAGGTACGTGTTGGGTCTATATCGTGGACAGTGAGGCCCGTGGCAACACAAAAATGGGAGTTGTTAAGGGCTGTCTGGGCCAATTCCAGAAACACATTGGTGTGGGTATTTAGGCCGAGATGGCCAAAGGCATTTGTACAGGGAGGCTTAAATGGCCCGGCTAAGGGGAAGCCAAGCACTATAACCATCCATAGAAGGAGGCACATGGTGGCTTGTTGCAAATACCCTATTTAGAGTGACCCGTCCTCCTGGATCCTCCTTATAACCCGTAAACAACAAACTAATAGACAAAATGCCGTAACAAATGCTAATACAACAAACAGTATGCCGAGTGCCAGTCCTACTGTTATGCCGTGAATGAGTTGAGGGTTGCAGATGGAAGTATCATTCATAACCCCGGCAACCGGTATGTCCTTTCCCTTAGAGTCACAGGGTTTATTCAGCAAACAGTGATCCTATAAACCATGAGTCGGTCTGTGGGTCTCTGCGGAGTTTAAGCGGAGGCACGGCGGACGTGTCTGGCTGGCTATGGTCGACCACTGCAGGTTTAACGTGGGTGTGGTGAATCCACGCCAAGCATTCCGCAATTTTGACGGCAGTATGACTGGTAAGCAAGACTTGGAATGGGCCGCTCCACGAGGGTGTTAAAGGTGCTTTCTGAAAGTTCTTTATCCAGATCCAGTCTCCTGGTTGATATGGGTGCAGGTCTTCTTCCAGTGGGAGTGCTTGGGTTGTGGCTGCCGCTGTCCACAGGGACCGGAAGGATAGGCTGACGAGGTGATTTGTCTTTTGGATTGTTTACATGTTGACGGAATGCTCCTCTTCGCTGATAATTAGAGCTGGTTTCCCTGGTTTCAGATCTTTGTTGTACAGCCTGTAAAGAGCTGATTAATAATTTTAAATCCTCCCTCCTTTCCTTTTTTTCCTTGATAGACTCCTTTTCTTTTCTTCCCTCAAACACATAAGTAGCAATTCCCCTGATTTCACTTATGCTCTTTCCACTCCAACCAGGACAAAATTTGTGGAAATATGTACGGATGTCAGGAGCGGATTGATTGACAAATGCTGCGGCTATGGCCTTCAAATCCTTATCACCTTCAGGGTCAAGTTGCACATACCTCTGAGCCCCTTCACAGAGGCGGACGTAAAAGGCATCCGGGGTTTCTTCAGGGTTTTGGATTATGGCGTGGAATTTTTCCCAACTAATGGGTTTTTTGGCTGCCTCCTCCATTGCCTGGAATAGGTTTTCCTTAGCCTTTAAAAAACCTTGCCAATGTTCTGCATTGTTATATTCCCAGTTTGGATCCTGTGCTGGCCAAGCTGTACGATTTTGGCCAGCCTGCTGAACTTTAATGCATTGGGTCATGACATCTGCCCTTTCATCCAGAGTGAGAAAGACTTGGAGGAGTTCGTTTATGTCTGCCCATGTTGGATTATGGGAACACACAATAGTACGGAGACGTTTAATCACAGTATGTGGCTCCTGTCGAAATGACGGGGTATTATGTTGCCACGTAACTAAATCAGCTGGAGAGAAGGGATGGTGTTCCCTCCGGGTGTGATCTTTTCCCACCCAACGGGTGCGGAGAGGTGCTACAATAGCTGATGGCCCGTGTCCCGTTGGGGGGGGGGGAAAGACTCTCAGGAGGCCCCGGGGGCTCTGGGTTGGGAGCAGTGGCAGGAGCGGGAAGGAGTGATTCGTGAGTGGAGGTAGCAGCGTATGTAGTGTGTGTGGGGGTTGGGATAGATAAAGCTGTGTTATAGGAAGGTGGGGGTGCCTTGGAATCTGCAAGTGAGGATGTGGCATTGAAGGGACAAACTCCGTCTGAGAGCTTGGCCCAACAGTACCAGTAATCCATAATCCATTTGTTTAGGCACCAGATCTTCTAAACGCATGCGCAGCAGTTTTAACTTGCAATAATCAAAAGTTCCCCACTCAGGCCAAATTTCCCTACCTTCATTATCCAAAAACCTTGTCCAATTTCTACTGAGAAATACAGCCTGTTTCTTTGACATTCCAGACTCCACCGGGAGTTTTCCCTGCTCCCATGCCTGCAGGAGTTTTTCCATGGGTGAGCCCGCTGGGATCTTACTCCCTGTGCTCCCCATTTTATCCTACCCGTATTATGGCACCGGTGCCCCTTGGTTTTATATCACCCGGGGACGTCCTATTGACGTACCAAGACCCCAAGACTCACCTGCAGTTCCCTGCTCCTCTAGGAGACGCGTCAAATACTCACAAACTTTGCTTGTCCTTCTCGAATTCAAACGTGGGGAAGGGCCCAATTGAGTTAATTGTCCGTCCTGCTGTGGGTGTTAAAAGGACCCGACCACTTTACAGCCTTACTCACCCCCAGGTCAGGAATTCACCTCTCAGAGGGGGACCCAAACGGTCCAGGTGCCGGCGAGAGCAATTCTCTAGGCCTCAGGGTGGGGTTGGGCGAGCAGAGGGTCCTGCCGCAGTCGCCAAATTGTTAGGAGAGAAAAAGGTTCGTTCTCTGTTCTGGTCAATTAAAGATGCAGACAGCAGGAGGAGAATTACAAGTTTATTAGCACCCAGAGCTACTAGGTGCGGCCGGCCCCCTGGGACCGTCCTCTTCTTGTATTTATTACAAAACACAGTCTAATGAGTTACATTCAAGGTTCCCAAAAATGGTTACACGCGAAAAAACTACAGCTTATTGGATAACAATGTATCTATGATGCGGTTACGCAGAGTTAGACTGTGGGGGTGGGTTAGAAGCGGTGACCTTTTACTGGAAAACTAAGACCTTTATGCTTATGTCTGGGTAGGTGAGAAGCCTAAATGAGGAGTGGGTCGCAGGGTGGTTATAACAGGTGCTTGTGGTTAACATAATTAAAGCTTTTAATATAGATGCTTCTTGGCATTTTAGCTGCTTTCCTGTTATTTTAGCTTTTGGCTTTCCACTATGGCTTTGCTATGGGCTACAGCTGTACGCTTCGCTTGACTGGTTTGGCCTTGCTTGGTTTCACACTTAGCTCAGCTTAGCTTTGCTAGGTTATACATCAAATTATCTCTACACCTGTTAGTAATAGAAGACTACCAACAAGTTATGCTCCTTTTTAAATAGCAGTTACCTATACTCCTTACTGGTTGTAATACACTTCTGTCTAAATGTTTGATTGGGTCATTCACTTCAACAGGAGCAGGCCTTTAGGATGATGCTTTAATCGGTAGAAAGGCAGCCTTCCCAAAGCATGATTTAAGGACCAGATGTATAGCTAGGGGCGGGCCCCAGCCCACCCCTTTGGAACCACTCTGCTTGCTACAGCAAGTGGAGTGCCTCAGCAGCCAGGCAGCTATTAACTGCTTGCCTGAATGTCCTTCCTCCAGTCATGGGATCTAAAGCCAGACATTCAGGAAGCAAGGGGCTGAAAGCTGCCTTTTGCTCTGTTTGCTAGGTAGTAAGTAAAGCTAGCTATCTAGCAAGTGGAGCACCTGCAGCTTCTCAACTTTGTTTCTGGTCACATGACTGGAAGGAGGACATTGCCTAGACCAGACGTGGCCAAATTGCGGCTTGCGAGCCACATGCGGCTCTTTAAAGAAAAATTGCGGCTCCCGGGAGAGCGCAGGAGGGAAGTGTGGCAGGGCGGGAGCCAGGGGCGAGAAATTTGCAGTGGTCGGGGCCAGCAGAGAGGCGGCGGCAGGCTGAGAGCTGGCAGCGGAGGAGCAGCCTTGTGAAAGCTGCAGGAAAAAGCAGCTCGGTCAGAGCTGGGGGAGTGGCAGCCCTGGGAGAGCCCGCAGGGGAAAAGCAGCCTGGTCAGAGTGGGGAAGGGAGGGGAGGGGCCGCATTGAGAGACCCTCACCGACAGAAAAAAGCAGCGTGGTAAGAGCTGGGCAGCATTGTGAGAGCCAGCAGGGAAAAAGAAGCACTCAGAGCAAGTAACTGCCAGATTCTACAGTTTACCCCCACAATATTAATTTCTACCCTCCTTGTCTGTGTGCATAATGATACAGTCTTTAATTACATCAGTGCATGATTTTTTAAATACTTTACTTTTTTTACATTGTTTTCAGGGTAAATATTTTTAAAACTGGCAACATAAATTGATCGAGAACAAGTCTGCAATGAACTACAGATGTGATGATAATTAGCAATTTAAACCTGAAAAGCAATTGTAAATTAATTTTCTTTTTTAAAAGTCACCTGGCATTTTGTAATATAATGCAAACTTATTTCTCTTGCATTTCTATTTTGAGAATTAAATAAGAATCATCAGAAATGACTGAAAACTGACACAAGTGTTACATCCAAAACCACTGACTACTGTCAAAAAGTTATTAAAAAAAGAAAAAAAACTCTATTTAAAGAATGTTACAAGTACTTATGGATCATGGTTCATTTTCAGCATGCAACATGATTTAGACTTAAGATAGACCACCACAACTGAAAACTGGCTTTAGAAAAAAAATTCCTTAAATCCGTTGAACAAGTGTGCCTGAGACATCAATATGTCATCTGTTTGCAGAAGGAACTGCTAGGACATTTATTTTATAAGAAAATTTTGATTAATATAACTAAGTCAATTACCAAGATAATTTACATTCACTGCAAATTTCAATAGCAGCACTATACTTCTACTCATTAAATAGCATTCAACATGTATTAATTCTTCTTTGCTGTATAATCCAAAACTATTTATATTTCAGTGCAGTCGTCATGAATGACTCTATGGGTATCTGAGCCCATTAGATGAGAGTGATTGTTGTGAAGGACTGAGGACGGAAAATTATGTTGTAAACTTTCTGAAAAAAAAATCTCTCACCAATAAAGATTTTACTTTGTACTATAAAAACCATATTGATATTTAGAGTTTATACAGGGCCTGACCCCAAACTGAATAAACTCAATGAGATTTTTTCCATAGTATCTTCTGTGCATGGACTCCAAAGCACTCACTGAAACAGGCTCTGATCTTGCACTTTCTGTCCCCATAAATTCTCACTGATCTGTTGTTATTCTGAACAGTTGAAAAGGTCTCCCTGTGTGCATCTCTTCACAGGATTAAGATGAGAGCAGTGTTTTCCCTTACTATTATTCTCATTTTAAAATTAATTGTGTCTGAATCCTCAGACCTTTTGTCTTCATTGTCCATGAGTATATTAGTGAACAAGTTTACTTGCAGAAATATTGGCAGGGAAGCGTGGGCATGGTAGGTGCTGGGATGGGGTGGGAGGCAGAAGTGTGGCATAGTTGGGGAGAGCAGAGAAGCAGCAGCGTGGTAAAAGATGGCAGGGAAGCGGCAACAGAGGGTGGGGGAGAGAAGTGTGACATGGTTAGAGGAGCCATAGCATGTTTAGATTTTCTCATAGGCCCTAATGCAGCGTACTCATTGTTAAAATAAAATCATGTTTTATAAGTCCTAAACATGATGTGGAATACTAAGAAATGAAAATACAAAGGAGAAAAGTATAAAACTGAACATAGATTACTTTCAATTTTTGGCACGACTTACTGCTGTGAAGCATCACATTCCACAATGAAATTCAAAACATTGTTTAATACCTAGAGATCAGCATCTCAGAGCTTTTACCTGCTGCATTGACAAGTTACTGCTCAGATTTAAAAAAAACAAAACAAAAAAACAACTTGCTGCAAGCTTGTAATGTTCTACATCTAGCAACAGCTAAATTTTTACTGTATAGGCCTAGTTTCATGGTTTAATCTTAAATAATTATTAGAATCTGACATTAGTGGATCAATATTTGCCCTATTTCTATGATACAATTAAAGTGTGCAATGAATTTTAAGCTTAGTAATTTTGGGGTATGTCCACACAGGCTTCTTATTTCTAAACAACAGAGGTTGTTTTGAAATAAGAAGCGGCATGTCCACATGGCGCACCATTATTTCGAAACAACGTGACCCATTGTTTCGAAATAACAGCCATTATTTTGAAACCATTAACCGGTTGTTTCGAAACAATGGCTTTCGGACACGTTGGCTGTGTTCACACACAAAGTGCTTGTTTCGAAACAAGACATTTCAAAACATGCTGTTTTGAAATAATGTGTTATTTTGAAACACCTTATTTCGAAAGACAAAAAAGCGTTTATGAAATAAGGGAAACGAAATAGCATGTCCACAGTGTGGACATGCTATTTCGCTT
>ML682134.1:3280384-3357613 GCA_007922195.1 Podocnemis expansa
CTGCAGACCCCAGCGGGGTGAGTGCAGCCCGAAGCCTCACCTCGCTGGGGTCTGCAGGGGACTGCAGACCCCCGTGGGGTGAAGTGGAGCCGGGCGCCTTACCCCGCTGGCAAAAAAGCTGGCGGGGTGAGGCACCCGGCTCTGCTTCACCCTGCCGGGGTCTGCAGTCCCCTGCAGATGCCTGTGGGGAGAGCCCGCCTGCTGGCTGCACCTCACCCTGCAGGGGTCTGCAGCCCCCCTCTGCTGGCCAGGGGACACCCCTTAGCACCCTGGCCAGGGTGCTGAAGGTTCCCTGGCCAGGGTGCTGAAGGTTCCCTGGCCAGGGTGCTGAGGGGATGGCCCTTCCTCCCAGGGTGCTAAGGAAGGTCAAATGTTGTTTCAGAACAGTTTGTTCTGAAACAACATGTCCCCACGGGGTTGTTTCGAAACGGAAGGAGGTTTAAGCCATTTCAAAACACGGCTCCTATTTCGAAACAAGGGAACCCCTTTGAAACAAGGCCACCCCTTTGAAACAAGGGCACCTCTGTTGTTTTGAAATAAGAAGCCTGTGTGAACACACCCGTTGCTTCAAATCAACACCCTTGCTTTGAAACAACTGTTTCGAAACAACATGTCCGAATGGCCTTGTTTCAAAATAACCATTCTGAAACAATGGCTATTTCAAAAGCAGGCTTTCCCTTAACTCGAATTAACAAACTGTTAATTCGAATTAACTTATTTTGAAATAAGGACTTTATTTCAAAAGAATTCATTTTGAAATGAGTTATTTCAAAATAATGATGTATGTGTGGATGTAGCCTTGAAGTAGGCAAAAATATGTGGTTATATGCCTCAGTGCACCTCTCAAAGGTTTAATAATTGACTTGTGTGTCTCTTGACTTCCATAAGTTTGGCCACCCCTGGCCTAGAGCCATCCCAGTGCCTGAGGCCCAGCCTGAAGAGTCAGGTCTGACTATACGCCTGTTAAGGACTTGCCAGACACCTGCTTCCACACATTAGACACTCACAGCAGTATCACAGATGACTAAAGCAGAAAGACAAAAGAACTGGCAAAGTTCAATTCAGCAAACAGAAGTGCATTTGTCTGTCTGGAACTGTGAGACCATAGCAACCATCTTGTTTATAAAACTGCCCTGACATCGCAATCCTGTTGCCTCTGAGCTGGTGACAAGGCTGTGCAGAATGTGGCTGTGCCAGTTTGAATCATGCTGTCTCCCTGTCACCGAGGAAGCTGCAGGCCTCCCCTTTGCAGAGCATGTGCAGCTCTCCATGGCTCAGATTGATTCTGACATACCTTCCTTCCCAAAAGGAGCACTCACCCAGCTTTCATTACCAATACAAAAGCTGGTTCTGACCGCACCTGGGGGTTGGCACACCGTGTTTACCTCATGTAAGAGCAACCCAGAGGGAACAGTTTCTCAGGGCTTCTTATGAAGCACTCCATGCAGGTGAACTTGGCCCAAGAGCACTTTGACTAAGCCTCCTGCACCTGGGAGCCAACTCTGATTCAACTGCATCAAAACTGATTTTAGCTCAGGTTGAATGCTGCTCTGTCCCATATCAGGAGAATATTCCTTAAAAAAGAGCCAATGCTCAAGTCCCTGCTCCTCTACTGGTTGATCAATTATCACTTTACTGTGGCAGCACTCAACATGATGAGTTGTTAGCCAATACCCTCAAATCCTGTGCTCAGGCAATTTTAAACTAGATTAGACTCAGTGTATTAGAGAGTTCACCTAAGGTACTATGGTGAGTTACCTGGTATAAAAAGCCATATAGTGCAGACCACCATGAGGTTTTGACCTGATGGTTGCAGGAGAAGACATTACTTTAAGACATGCTTTCACACACCCTGTTGTGTCTCACACCATAGTCCCCACTGTGCCTTACACCTCTGCCTGGACTCCTTCCTCACAATTTCCCCCAAATGGTAGCTTTTAAAAATTCAGGCTTTACTATGAAACAGACTAGAAAAGAGTTTTGCAGGAAGGACACCATTCCATGCAAGAAAAGAGTCACCAGAAGAATTCTTGGTGTCCTCAAAAGCTAGCTGCAAAGCTGAACACCAAATATGTTGTACTGAAACCCCTCCTCAAGAAGCAAGGGCACCCCTGGTGCAAGAGTCAGACAAGACATAGAAGGGACTTCAGGGCTATGTCTCTGTCACAAAGCTTAATTTGGACTTAGTCCAAATGAAGTAGTTCCTAGTTTGAACTAGTCAGCATGTTAGTTTGAACTAAGCCACTGGTCCAGGTCTACATTGCACCAGTTTGAACTAGCCACTTGAATCTGAGTTTGAACTAAGCAAAGCTTCATGTAGACCTGGGCCAGGTTAGTTTGTATTAATGTGGATTAAACAGCTAGTGTAGACATAGCCAGCGGACTCTGACTCATCTCTGCTATGGAAGGATAGTTGCCTGGAAAAGAAATTACTTAGAGACAGGCTAAGAGGAAACTTGGATCATAAGACTGTGCTCTTGTCCTGTGTTGTGCTCTCATGATTAAGCAGCTTCTGAAGACCAGGCATGAAAAGGGAGAAAGCATTCTCTGCTTCTTTCACTGTGTAAAGATCTAGCATTAGGGCCATGAATTGGAGGCCAGCCAGCAAAACTAGCACTAGAACTTGCACTACACAGGATTCAAGAAACCACTCTACATACCCCTGGGAAAGCTTCAGCTCTTTGCAGAGAGCCAGAATGAGTTAAAAGCCAAGACTAACAACTGTATAGGATTCAGACAAAGACCATATCAGTCTTTGCAAAAATTCTCTTGGTCACAGAACTCATCTGAAACTAGTGTCAGGCCCTGCTCCAGGTAGAAGCAAATGGTAGGTCTTATTTAAGAGAAGCACCCTACTCAGTTCTGAAAGTTTCCTTAAGGTACAAGATTATGTCCACCACAGAGACAATTGGCTATTGCCCATGTTAGTTTACCATGTGTAGTGCACAGCTAAGGAGAGAACACACACTCCCACTAAGCTAGACTCAAACATGCTGGTGGGTCTCTTTCAAGAGAGGAGGGGATCTGACACTGCTGGGGCCAGGAATGTTGGGGTCATCCTGCCCACTAAACTAGCTTGACCTGGTATTCTAGGCAAAGGACTGCAATAGTTTGAATTAAAGCACTGCCACCTCCTTGCAATAAATACTATAGTAAGAAAAACCAGAACTAGGAGATGAGTCATATACTTCACAGCATTGTGTGTTTGTGATCGGGGGCTGTTTGGATCATTGTTCCCTGCTCACCTTTGATCACCAGCTTCAATCAGCCTTGTGATCATCCTTCCCCTGTGTATTTAATGAAGGGAAAGGGCTGACCTAGGCAGAGAAGGCCTTAAAAGCCAGTGGCTGAATGACCAGGGGGACTGAAAACAAGGGAGTCTGAGAAGGAGTTTGGTGAGGCCATGATGGCGAAGAGAAGCCACACTGCTTGTGCCAGCACCCCTTCTGTCTCCTCCACCTGTGCCTGTAGCCAGATAGACATCTTAAGCATGGATGTCTCTACTCAGATCCTGGTGTGGACTTGCAGGGACTGTGTCCTGCAGTTCCCCGTCTCTGAAAATCAGGCTGGGGAGATGAATCAAATTGACAAGTGTCTTCTGCTGGAATCTCTCAGGAGGCAGGTGGGAGAGTTACAGGAGGAGGTGTCTAGGCTAAGGAGAATCCATGCCCTGGAGAAGTTCTTTGATATCATCCACGAGGAGACATGCAAGGAGGAGGATACTCTCCAGGTGCCAAAGACTACTGCCGCACCACTGGAGAAGGATGGGATGGCTATGGCAGAGGAAGGACACTGGCAGCTGATTACCTCTGGCAGCAGACAGTGCTCCACCCCTGCTCCCATCTCTCCCTCCATTATGCTGAAGAACCGTTAGGCAGCACTAGGGACGACAGATGAGGTGGAATAGGAGACGCCATGCACCCCTGAGGCTGGGAGGATCACAGTTGCTGCAGCTAGGAGGAAGCGTAGAGTGGTGGTGGTTGGGGACTCACTTCTGAAGGGGATGGAGGCACTCATCTGTCACCTTGAGAAGCCCTCTCGGGATGTATGCTGCTGGCCACGTGCCAGCATCCGTGACGTTATGGAGGGATTGTCGAGAATCAGCCGCCACTCTGACTACTACCCCATGCTTCTCATCCATGTGGGAACCAATGATGCTGCAAGAGGTGATCCTCAGCAGATCAAAGGTGACTACAGGGCTCTGGGAGCATGGGTGAAGGAGTTTGGAGCACACAGAGGTCGTGTTCTCAATCCTTCCGGTCAAGGGTAGGTGCCTGAGTAGAGATAGATGCATCCTGGAGGTGAAAGCCTGGCTGTGAAGATGGTGCCGTCAGGAGGGCTTTGGCTTCCTTGACCATGGAATGATGTTCCAGGAAGAAGGACCTCTAGGCAGAAATGGACTCCATCTGTTGAGGAAGGGGAAGAACATATTTGGACGTCGACTGGCTGACCTAGGGAGGAGGGCTTTAAACTAGGTTTGAAGGGGGAAGGAGACAAAAGCCCACAGGTAAGTGACAATGTAGGAGACCTGGGGGAAGGGATGGAACCTGGGGAAAATGGGGACTGTAACACCAGGGATAAAAGAGAAGGTAGTTGGAACATGGGGAAGGAATCAAATAGTTGTGTCAGACATTCTAATGAAGCTTTAATACCTGAGGCAGGTGTGGGAGGACAACGCCAGGAGAAAATAAAAGGGAGTAGATGCAATAGAACTGAAAATCAACATGGGAAAGCAGGGCAATCAGCCTTGTATCTTAGGTGCCTATACACGAATGTGAGGAGCCTGGGAAACAAGCAGGAAGAATTGGTAGTACTGGCGCAGACAAGGAGCTATGATATAATTAGAATAACAGAGACATGGTGGGATAGCTTGCATGACTGGAGCTCTGCCATGGATGGGTATAAGGTGTTCAGGAAGGACAGGCAGGGAAGAAGAGGGGCAGGAGTAGCACTATATGTAAAAGAGATCTATGGATGCTCAGAGCTCCATTAGGAAATGGAACCGAGCCAGCTGAAAATCTGTGGGTTAAGTTTGGAGGAGAGGGCAACAAGGTGGATGTTGTGGTGGGTGTCTACTATAGACCTCCAGATCCGAAGGAGGAGGTGGATGAGGCATTCTGTGGACAACTAGCAGAAGTTTCCAGATCACAGGCTCTGGTTCTCTTGGAGGACTTCAATTACCCTGACATCTGCTGGGAGGCCAATACAGCAGTGCACAGGCAATCCAGGAAGTTTTTGGAGAGTGTTGAGGACAACTTCCTAATAAAAATGCTGGAGGAACCAACCAGGAGCCTTGCATCTCTCGACTTGCTGCTCACAAACAGAGAAGAATTGATTGGGGATGTAGAAGTTAATGGCAACCAGGGCACCAGTGACCATGAGATGATAGAGTTCAAGATGCTGATTAATGGAAAAAAGGAAGGAAGCAAAACGCAAACCCTGGACTTCAGAAAAGCAGATTTTGGCTCCCTCAGGGAACAGATGGGCTGGATCCCTTGGGAGGCTGATCTGAAGGGAAAAGTGTCCAAGAGAGCTGGCTGTATTTTAAAGAAACCCTGCTAAGGGCACAGGAAGAAACCATTCTGATGAGCAGAAAGAAGAGCAAATGTGGAAGGCACCCAGTGGGACTTAACAGAGAACTCTGCACTGAGCTAAAGCATAAAAAGGAAGGTTACAGGAAGTGGAAGCTTGGACAGATGACTAAGGAGGCATATAAAGATATTGCTCGGGATTGCAGGGATAAAATCAGAAAAGCCAAAGGACAATTGAAGTTACAGCTAGCAAGGGATGTGAAGGATAACAGGAAGGGGTTCTACAAGTATGTCAATAACAAGAAGAGGATCAGGGCCGGTGTAGGTCCCTTACTGAATAGCACAGGTATCCTTGTGATGGAGGATGAGGAAAAAGCTGAAGTCTCAATGCTTTTTTTTACTTCAGTTTGCACAGGCAGGGTCAGCTTCCAGCCCACTACATTGGGTATGGGAGACTGGAGAGAAGAAGAGCGGCCCCTGGTGACAGAAGATCAGGTTAGGGACTACCTAAAGAAGCTGGATGTGCACAAGTCCATGGGGCTGGATGACCTGCGTCCGAGGTTGTTGAAGGAGTTGGCTGATGTGGTAGCAGTACCGCTGGCCATTATCTTTGAAAACTCGTGGCGAATGGGGGAGGTGCTGGAGGACTGGAAAAAAGCAAATATAGTGCCTGTCTTCAAGAAAGGCAAAAAGAAGGATCCAGGGAGTTACAGACCTGTCAGCCTCACCTCAATCCCTGGAAAAATCATGGAACAGATTCTCAAAGAATCCATCGAAACACTTGGAGGTATATAGAGTGATCAGGAAGAGTCAGCATGGATTCACCAAGGGAAATCGTGGCTGACCAACCTCATCGCCCAGGTTCTTTTCTACAGTGCTGCTACTTAGCTGATTGCTCCTGAGCCTGTAGCAGTGCATGGAGTTTTTCCATACCAAGTGCAGGATTTTGCACTTGTCCTTGTTGAACCTCATGAGATTTCTATTGGCACACTGCTCCAATTTGCCAAGGTCTCCCTGAATCCTGTTCCTGGCCTCCAGTGTGTATACCACTCCCCCCAGCTTGGTGTCATCCACAAATTACTGAGTGTGCAATCAATCCCATCATCCAGATCATTAATGAAAAGGTTGAACAGAACTGGCCCCAGAACCAGCACCTGGGGAAACCACTCGTTACTGGTGAGGGTGCTGAGGGGAGGTGCAGGGGGCCATGTTGCCACATCTCCCAGGGTGCCCCTCTCCCCAATCGAAATAGCAAGTCCTGTCTGGACTTGCTATTTTGATTTGTTATTTTTCCATAATTTGAAGTAAGTTAAATTGAATTAAGGATTTTATTTCAAATTTACTTATTTTGAAATTAACTTATTTCAAAATAAGCATTCAGCTGTGGACATAGCCTAGGTGTCCTTAGATGCAGACCTATCATCTGGCTACTACTGCCTACCAACTCACAGCCCCCAACTCTGGCAGCTGAAGGCCTGTGAATCCCCAGCCCCTCAACCTCTGCTTTCCAATTTTACTTACCTTAAACAGAGAGATATAATGATCCATGCACCCCCATGCTCTTCCCTGTCGGTCTAAACTTTCAATTGGTAAAAGAAGCTGGGTTGCCCAGGCCTAGATCAGACTGGCCATGGGTTGCTGATCTCTGCCTGGATAAAGGCCAGTTTTGTCTCACAACGATTCCCAGAGCTGCCTCAGACACCATGGATCCCCACACCCTGACCTGTCACACTAAGAAATCCATGAAAGCTCAATCGATTCATCCATTCCAAGGCCAGAGGGAGGATGGGTTTGTCCCATTAGACCCCTGCCTGCCCCTGCTTTGAACTAGGGGGGAGCTGTCAGAGAAATCTCCTAGCTTAAGAGACACATCTCCAGGGACAGGGAATCCAGCCCAGCCCTGGGAAGAACATCTCTGAACCTGCCGTGGGCCCAGCTGCTGAAGTGAGGTGAATTTCCCAGGCAAACTCATTCAGCTCTGAGAGGGAGGGTGTCTCTCTACAAGCAGGCTCTCACCCCAGGCTCCCATCACGTTTGGCCCATCTTCCCCCACTATGCCTGTCAGCATTTCCCATCGTGAGTGCATGGTACATCTCTTGGAAACTTGCCCCTTCCCGACCTGGGTTGGTGTCTCCAGGCCCTTTGACCCCTTCCGTTTCAGCAATTAACCCCTGCTCCTGCTTGACCCCAAGAGCAGCTTTAGGACTTTTAATCTATCCCACCCAGTAATGCAAAGCTTAGAGGGGAAACTGAGGCATGGCCCAGGCATCATAAAAATCAGAACCAGAATTCCCATATTTGTCAGGCTCAGTGCTAAGCCCAATTTGAGGAGTGTCTAGCTGAGGCTGAGACAGCGTTGCCATTTGGGAATGCTAGTGGGCCAAGTGCAGGGTGGGCAAAGGAAGGAGGAGATTGTGTTCTGCCTCTTTAGATTGGAGATGGAGACTGAGGCAGGAGGGAGCTGCAGAGAGTGTAAGGGAAAAACTTTACAGAGGCTGGGACCCAGGCATCCAGGATGGCAGTGCTGGGTACTCACCCTTAGGTGCTCCCAGAGATCCCAGACTCTAGGGACGGAGTCAGAGACATGGGATGAGATCCAGATGCCCAGGATGGTAGTCAGGATATGTATCCTAATTGGTACCATAGCTTCTTAGAGGAAAGGCTCAGCTGGGGAACAGGATCCATGCATTAAGGACAATAGATAGATAGGAAGGGATAGTTTTATGTTGAAGCTTTGGACTAGCTTGTATCTGAGAAGAGGGCAGGAAGGCAAACACAGAGAAGGATCCATGTTTTAAATAAGTTTATTAGGAAATACACTAAACCAGCCCAGACTGCCTAAGCTAACTCCCAGAAGTCTTACCCTATTAGTATGTTAACAAGTGAGCTGGCTTGCTACAGCAAACTAGGCAATTAGGTGAGACAAAAACACTCAACATATGGGAAGAGGCAGATCAATTTTTTACCAGTAGAATAGTTTCAAACCCAGCCCCCTTTTGTCTCAGGGGCTGAATCTCTGTGGTCTGTCCAGCTGATTGCCTGGGCAGCTTTTCTCCTTGTGGTTCCCTTTGCATCTCAGCCCCAGCCAAAGGGGACTCCTCCAGCCCTGTGTGGGTTAATACCCTGCTGTCAGGCAGCAGCTACTGGAAATCACTGGACCCACTTACCTAGAGTCTAAACTAGCCTAGCACATTAACCTTACACCCAGCCTTTGACTGTGGGAGCTCATTCTCCCCCGCCAACAACCAGCACCACTCTGCCCCCTGGTCTGGTGGCTGTGCTGGGTTTCACAGCTCCCTAGCTCACTTATTCTTGGAATCACTTTTTTTTAAAAAAACTTCATTTTTATTCATTGTTGGGTACAAAGGAGGAAGCAAAACATACTAGGTTAATCAGCAGGATGGGGAGCAGGAGGTACAAAGGAGATCAGAACCCTTGATTGATCAGCCATCAGGGCAGAGTAGCCTTTGCTGAGTTCCCTTCCTATAAGTGAATGACCACTGGCCTGGCCCGCAATGGGAGCAGGCATGTTTGGAGTGGAAGGTGGCCACCCTGAGGTGAGTAATCCATGGGAAAGGGCAGGCCAGTGAAGACAGGGCAGGCTGTAGTTGTTACACGAGTTAGTAGGTCAGGTAAGGATGAGGATTCCCCATAAACAGCCACTGCTGTTGGCTGATGCAGGGTGAGCTCTGAACCTGCCAAGTGTTTCCCAGTGTTTGGGTCATGTCTGTTACCCCAGGGAAATAAACCAGCTGTTTCCCTAGTGAAGAGGCAGCCTAAGGGTTTAGTTTTCGAGGGGATGTGGTGAAAATTGGCCTTGAACCTGGCTCATAACTCTCATAGACTCCCTGACCTGATACGCATGAGTTTGGTTCTAGCTAAGTGGAACGATGGCTGGAAGGGGAAGGGACTCAGCCTGTGGGAGGGGGGGGATCAGTCTCTCCCTCTGCACAGCAGGCTCAGCTTAATAGTGGTGTAGCAATGGGGGTGGTGGGCAGTACATGGCCAAGCTCCCAGGCGCCAGGCTGGAGGGTGATACAAGGCCAGACCTGCACCACAGCTCATTAAGACAGGCACTGCTCAGGCTCCCCAGTTCTAATGTGCCCTCCCCTTGATACCCCTGCCCTCTGAGCTTGTGTGTGAAACAAGGGGCATGGCAGCCATGATCCCTGGCACTGGAGGGGGGCCTGTTCAGTGCTGGGGGAGTGAGGCCAGAGGCTGCCCGCCTTCCACCACTCTGCAGGGTTCTGGCTGCACTGACCCCTCCAAAGCCAGCTGCAGCACCATCCTAGGGGGCAGCATGGGTCAATGTATGGCTGCCGGTCTCTGGGGGTGGGGCTGGTTGGCATGAGGGGTGCCGGAGGCTGCTCCACCTCCAGGCCCTGGAGAAAACCAGCTACACACCAGCCAGTGCATCGCTCTGGGGTGGTCCTGCAGCCAGCCAGGGGTGAGCCAGGTTGGGCCTGAATATGTGGAGGGAGGGCTGCCTCTGGCACTGCCACCCCCAGCACTGAACACGCTCCCCTCCAGGGCCTGGGGCTGTGGCTGCCACACTGCAAGTCTGGCCCAGATGCTAGGAAGGCAGAGGTACCAGGGAGCACCACAAATTTGAGACATCTTTGCCAAGGTCCCTCTAATCTGCTCCTAGAGCAGAGCAAGCCAGTTTCCCCCCTGTAGTCTGGCAGCGGTGTCCAGGGGCCTGAACCCTAAAGATCCCCTTCCCTGGGGCAGCTGGTAAGGCAGTGGAGGGAGCACTTCTCCCCTGTGCAGGACTGCATAACATGGGACATGAGGCCTGGGGGCAGCAAATTTGGTTTGGCCCCCAGGTACCAGTAGGCCTCACTATGCCACTGTAGCCTCGCCAAAGGAAAGAGAGGAACAACTCATTCTCTGCAGCAATTCCTAGCTGAATACAGGGGATGAAGTGGGAGACTCTTGTGTACACTGCGGGTGTGAGGATCCCATTCTTGAATCCAAAACAGATGATGTTGCCCGGTGAAATGGAGTAAGAAACAGATAAATAACAAGTTTCAGCAGCACTCCTTCCCCTAGCCCAGCAAGTCTCAGGATCATACTCACCCATCTTCAGCAACCACCTGGTCCCTGTATCCCATGGCAAAAGAGCAGCTATTTTCCAAATTATTTGTGGAGCACCTGTGATTTGTGGCCTGACTGATTCACTGACAGACTCATAGATAGAAACATTTGGTCAAGGGTGCTAGGAGGCAGGAGGAGAATCACTTTCAAAGAGCTTCTGCTCTTCTTGCGGGGCCCCCCCCCCCGAGCCATGGTGGAATTATAGTCACCAAATCTAGAAGCAGCATCCCAGATCACAACCACATCTACCTATCTGAGACCTGCCCACTGTTTGTCAGGCCCCAGCTGGGGACACTGCACATGGTTTTGAACATCATTCCCTTATCTGTACTAGACAGGACTAGGGTTTGCTCCCTCTATCCAGAGTTGGTCTTTTCACCAGCTGAGAGCCAAGAATGATGCAGGTCAGTGTGAAGATCACATTCAGGTGCTCACAGACACATACCATCCCCAGTGAAAAAAAACATGGCTATGAGGTCATCAGGAATGGGGTAATGGGATGGCTTGGTGACTACAGCAGTGTGAGGTCACTGGAGATAGGGGGATGGTATCGGATTGGTAACTGTAGTAGTGTGAGTTTTAGGGGAGTGGGGTGATGGAATGGGGACAGTAGCTGAAGCAGCATGATGTCACTTGCATTCATTTCATCATTTTATTTTTGGTGGGGGATTTAGTAGAAAACCAGGATCTCCTGTCATCCAGGTTCCTCTACTGAAACTTTGTGGGTGCCCAGCAGCACGGTGATGTGTCCGTGAGATACAAGGGGTGAAGGTGCTGCTGAATGGCCAGTGCTGTGGATTCAGTTGTGACTGTTAACCTCGTTAATGTGAGTGGGAATAAGAGCGCCTTGATCTCAGTGTCAACACACAGAGGTCAGTGTTCCAGGGTTTTTCCCTTTTGGGGGTCTGATGCTGTCTGGGTCTAGGGGAAAGTTGATGATTATTTTTCATATTAATATTTCATATTCCCAATAATCCATATGTGATATGCTATGTGTGGTATCAACAGAAAGGCTGTAATGTGCTAGGAATGATTATATGATTTATATGTAGATATCATATTTGTATTAGAAATTAGGAACCTTATTAATTTTATGTGTGTTCCAAGTTGTTTGAGCTGAGACAATCCCAGACTGGGCATCTACAAACTATTATTATACTAATGGCCCATGAGGAGGGGCCCTCAGCTAGCTGCAGTGGGCCCAAGAATGAACCTGTTTGACCACCTACCCAGACTGACCATGTGGCACAACTCCATTTTGATCTGGCAAGGACTCTGAGATAAAAGGCAGGGACCCATCTCCATTTTGTCTTTCGTCTTTGGTCTTCAGTCTGTCTGCATTCAACACCCTCCTCTGGAACTGTTCTCCTGGGACTGAACAATGGACTGAGACCCACCCAGCTGCTGCTACTGCTGGGTGCACACCAGAGGAGTGGGAGTAATCTGCAAACTGTATGATCTTCAAGGATTTGTTTTCTATGGACTCTAAATCATTTGTATGTATGTAATTCACCTGACGCTTTAATATCTCTCATATTTTGTTTGTTTTCCTTTTATATTAAACCTTTAGTTGTAGTTACTAAAGGATTGGCTGGCAGCATAATAATTTGGGTAAGATCCAAGCCTGTATTGTTCTGGGTGCTGTGGCTGTCCCTTTGGGGTCAGGAAAACCTATTTCTTGAATTGACTCGGTGGCTAGAGGGGACCATAGGAACTGATGTGCAGTAAGGGGGCTGTTTCTGTTTTGCTATGCTTGGTGATGACCAGAGTGGGGAATCAGAAGCAGGGGCATCACTGGCGCTGGGATGAGGGGCCTGGCCTCCTGAAGCCGTTTCCGGGCCTGGCCGCTGGTGGCCACATCCCCCACCGGGGATGCGGAGCCAGGCCACCCGTGTTCATGGCAGGCCCATCCCCGGCTGGGGATGCGGGGCCTAGCCACCCGTGGTGGCATGACGGCTCCTGGCTGTGTTCCTGGCCAGGGGGCGGGGCCTGTGGTCTGGGGGCGGGGCCTAGGCCCGTGCCCCTGGTCCCTCCCCCAGCCAGTGATGCCCCTCATCAGAATCATAGGGTTGGAAGGGACCTCATAGGTCATCTTGTCCAACCCCCTGCCAGAGGCAGGACCACTTCCACTAAACCATCCCAGTCATGGTTTTGTCCAGCCGGGCCTTAAACACCTCCAAAGATGGAGATTTCACCACCTCCCTCGGCAGCTCATTCCAAGGCTTCACCACTCGCCTAGTAAAAAAGTTTTTTCTAATATCCAGCCTCGACCTCCCTAACTGCAACTTGAGACCACTGCTCCTCGTTCTGTCCTCTGTTATGACGGAGAACAGTCGAGCTCCATCTTCCTTAGAGCATCCCTTCAAGTAGTTGAAGGTTGCTATCAAATCCTCCCTCAATCTTCTCTTCTGCAGACTAAATAAGCCTAATGCTTTCAGTCTTTCCTCATAGGGCTTGTGCTTCAGCCCTTTAATCATTTTGGTTGCCCTCCTCTGAACTCTCTCTAGCATGTCCCTGTCCTTTTTGTAATGGGGAGCCCAAAACTGAACACAGTATTCTAGATGTGGCCTTACCAGTGCAGAATAGAGGGGAAGAAGCATGTTTTGTTACTGATTGGGAGACTGGTTTAAGTATCATCTATCAGTGGTTTGTGGGTTTGGCCCATGGTTTTTCATCTTGCCCTGATTTTGGCACATTCAGAAGGTTATCCCAGGAGGCCCAGGTCACAAGGAGCACAGATCCAACCTGGTCCCAAGGCAGGGGAAAGGCAGGAATTGTCGGGGATCTTCCATTTATTATCTCTAGCGGTAATTAAATGAGCCAGCATTATCACCACATCCTTCTGCATCAGGAAACATCCACACTGGCTTCCTTCTCCTTAAAAAGTCATTTAAGGTCCAGAATGATGCCAGGCTTCCTGTCCCCAGTGATCTCATCTGGCAGATCCTCCAAGAGAAGGTGTTAATTCTGGACTTAGATCCAGCAAGCTGATGTTTCCCTCCCCTGCCTGAGATCAGGATCTCATTGTTACAGGTGCTGCCCAGACCCACGGTGAGAATCCCTGCCCCAGAGAGTTTACATAGGCTAAGGATGGAGCCATAGCCCTATTTCACATGATGGGAAATCTTTGCACAAAGAGAAAAAGTGACTCACTGTACATCCTTGTGGAGTGTCTGGTGGAATTGGAAAAGGAACTTAGGAGACCTTACCCCAACCGTCTCCTCCACAATCGATCACTAGATTCTTGTCCTCTCCCAAAGCTGAAGGGTGAATCCAGGAATCCTGGATCCCAACCCCTCCCACCTCTCCCAGCTCCAACTACACGGACTGCCCAGATCTAGACACTGATTATATATACCACTCTATACTGAGCTTCTCTGTGCCAGTCCACCCCAGGGGAATTATTACGGTATATAAATACCCTCTTCTCCTGTTTAGCTCCCTGCCTAAAGCCTCACACCGCCCACATCCCTAGCTGGGTCCAGGGCATACACCTATTCCCTTTCAGACTGCACGGCCCTCGGGCTCCACAGCTGGGGACACAATGATGGCTCTGTTGGAAACACCTTATTCTGGAGAAGCACCCAGATTTGCAGACAGCTCCAATGTCACCAGGCTTTGCTTCCTGTGGAGCCGGAAGACTATCTCACATACTCACAAGACTGAGTACAGAGGGGGAGAAGGGAAGGCCACAGGAAGCAGAAAGAGCAGCAGCAGCAGAGAAAATCCAGAGATGGGAACAGTGAGTCTGCCTCTGTTTCTCAGGTCATTCACAGACCAATCCGGAGACTGGTGGGGGCAGGCAGGAAAAGGAAACCACAGCCCCGATGAATTCATATGTGGGGTGAGTCATTCACCAGCCACCCTTCAGAAACAGCAGAGAGCTTCCCTGGATCCCTCCACATCTGAGTCCCTGCACTGCACACACCTAGCAGGGGGGACTTTCAGTCTAAGGCCTTGTGTCACAATCCACACCAACTGGGGGAAGCAGAAAAATATAAGTCACATCTGGGGTCCCTCAGTACTACAATCTATTCTGGCAGAGGCCATGGGCATTGCAGGACTGCACTCACTGCAGGACTGTAACCCCACTGAAGGGTGCGGGCTGTGGCTCAGTTTAAGGCATGTGCTGTGGACAACCCAACCTCATCTCAGCATCCCACTTCACCAATCGGGCTTCCAGGTGTAGCTGGGATCATCACAAGCTACTGTGTGGGAGACTTGCTAGCCTGCTACAATGCAGCTCCCTATACCCCACATCCCTACCTGCAATTTTCCCCTCCTGCAGTCTGAACTGGTGTGCTCTGTTCCACCCTAATTTTCCACTCCAGGGCTTGACCTATCCCACCTTGCTGTGTGGATCCTCACTCCTGGCTCATCTCATGCCCAGTCTCCTACATGTATTTGGGCACTCAGCGAATGGTAGGACTCTCTCACAAGTCATTCATGGGAGAGACCCCCAGAAAACATCCCCAATCTCAGATGCAACTCTGGAAGCTAGTCTTCCAAGGTTCACTGCACTCCCACTGTGCCTTGCAAGGTCATTTACACTTGTCTGTCAATTTAACAAAGAAAGTGATAGGCACCAGCTTTTCTCTCAGTGAGGCCTTCACACACTTGCTCATTCAACCATTCACTGCTTTAGATAAAACAAACATAAGTTTATTGACTACAGTAAGATTTTAAGTGAATATGAATTAAACTAATATGAAATCCATTAATCATTCAGCCAAGGCGATAATCACAATTAAATAAAAATGCAGTAACCTTCTAAACTAAGATCACTGTGGCGTTTTATGTACAGCTTACCCATAGGCTTGCCTACAGATGTTTTTTAGCCAGCATCTGTCCTGTGGACAGGAATCAGTCCTTGATGTTACTTGGAAGATGGAATGCAGGGAAGATCCAAACACAGCTCAGAATGTCTATTTTTCTTTCCAAATCCCTTCCCTGACACACACCCAGGTGATAGTTCCTCTCCTGGAATGGACAAAATCTTTTGCTCTTGAGCCATGGCGCTTAAGCTACATAGTTGTTGTATGCAAGCCTCTGCTGGCTGTATGAACCCAGCTCCATCTGTCTGCCTCTATTCAAGCCATGTGAGACATCTGGGAACGTTTCACATCTGTACACAAATATGATGTCATATGCTACTATAACAGTGATGGATGGTGTGCCATGAGCATTCAAAAACACCTGACGTGACACACTTGGCATTAGAACATAGGCATTTACACTGTAAGAGTGAAGAGGAAAGCTACACAGATCACATTTCAGGGGGGTGCACATGGGGTGCAGCATGTCAGACTTACCACCTAGCTATTGTGCAGCTACAGCTTTGCTGATGACTTCCTCCGGGCACTTGGGTTGAAGCAAAAATGGGGGTGCGGAGGACACATAAATGTGATGTTTCCATACACCAGGTAGGCTCCTGATTCTCTAAGTTCCTGGAACCCCACCACTCTGGCTGGGTGAGGGGAACCAGGCCAAGCTGGGGGATGACTCTCCTAGTGCCAGACACAGCTAGGCCTGCATCTTGCTGGAAATCCCCTGAGTTCCTGGCACCCATGTGTCGCTGGGTACCAGGCACATCTGGAGTGGAGTTGGGGCAGTCACCAGCACCTAATGACACTCTGAGCTCTCATCCCTGCTTGGTGCTGCTGAGGTGGGAGCCATGATGTGACTAAGGCTTTTCTTCCTATGAGAACCCAGCCCCTTGATCCTTCTCAACCACTCCCTCCCCTACAATTTGGGGATACCTGGAGGGATGGACATGGCCCCAAACCTCAGGGTCCCATGTGGAACTGGTGGGGGGGTCATAGAATCATAGAATCATAGGGTTGGAAGGGACCCCACGAGGTCATCTAGTCCAACCCCCTGCCAAAAAAAGCAGGACCACTCCCATTAGAGACCTCAGAAAGGGCATTCCGGATTTAAACTGGTTCCTCTTGAGCATCCTCTTCAGTATCAAATTTGGTCAGACAACAAATAACCTCTTTTTTCCCTTTGTAAACCCACTGCCACTCCTCTTCAGATCTGAAAGTAGTTGAGTTCTGTTCTTCTCTCTCTCTTTTTCATACAGCACAGGCCAAACTGTGCTTTGAGTCACACCTAGCCTGAGCAGGCCCATGGCCTTCAAATTCAGTGGCTAGAGGCACATGTGCTAGTGCTACCCTGTAACATTCAGTAGGGGGGTAAATGCAGTTGCAACTGTGCTTTAATTTAGCAAATAATTCTAAAAATGCAAAAAAAATCTGAAAATTAAAAAAGAGGAGGATCCAACTTAGCCTCAGGCAGGGTGGGGCTGAGTTGCAGCCACAGGGAGGCAAGTAAGCACTGAGCAAGAAGGGGGAGTAGTCCAGGGGCACAGGTTTGTATTGGAAGCCAGGTGAAGTCTATGCACACTGTGGAGAACCTGTCAATCTAGGCAGGAGAACAATGGTGTCAGAAGGGGCTTGGGAGCTTGTGGGGAGGGTAAGTAGGGGGCTTTAAACAAGTAAACAGTCCCATTGCATTTGGGTGCATAGAGATGTATGTAGGAATATTTTGTCAGTGATGACCAAGAGAGAAAAGAATCCAACACCTCCTATCTAACTGGAGTTTCCTCTGCGGGGAGGGCAAGCAGGAATACAAACAATAAAACTTACTTTTTCCACTAAGGAAAATGAATACCCCGAAAAGCAGACCACTTTGAGTGAGTGAGTGCCATTGTCACATGGCCATTCTTCAGACTGGAAATACTATTTATTCTGCTCTTCAGTTTTGCCCTACTATGAATTGTGTACAGCATAAGTACACCTACCAGGCAGCATGCCACAAAGTTAACCATCCTTTTACTGAAAAGTTCCAGGAGGGATAGCCATGTTAGTCTAATTCAGTAAAAATAGAAAAGAGTCCTGTGCTACTTTTAAAGAGTAACACATTTATTTTTCACACAAGGAAAATCCTGTTTTGGAAACCATTTTCAAGTGTCTGACAAAGTGGGATTTCTCCCACAAAAGCTCTAGCAATAAATACATTTGTTACTCTTTAAAAGTGCCACTAGACGCCTTACTTGTTTTACATTATCTTCTTGCCATATTTTATTGTGAATTCCTGTAATGTTGTCTATCTTGCACTGGATAGTGTAGTCCCCAGTAATGCTGTATTTTTGATTTGGACTCTCTTTTTCCTGTAAGAGTAGGCTTACTCAGTTTTTGCTGATATGTCTTCTCTGCTTTGTTTCCCCAGGAGGGGGATTGGGAGTCTGGCAGGAGCTAAGAGCAGGGTGGGAGGAATACTGCAGGAGGCTTCTCTGCCTTGTTTTTAGTTAACTTTGTTGTCCTCTCTTTGGCTATTTGTAGGGGAGGCAGAAGGCAAGTAGCCTAGCTGGCAGGCTGGGTCTGCCACTTTGGCGTGAACCTGCTCGCAGCACTGCACTGGCAGCCCCCAGCTAGCCTGCCTGCTTGCTTTATGAGTTCCCCAACTTCCCCGACCTGGATTACATATACCTGGAAGCTGGGAGAGGGGTAGAGCCTTTTTAACTTCCTGCCCAGCGTGGCAAATTGTAGCTGCTGTGCTGCCACTCAAAGTGGAGGTCAAGCATTACAGCAAAGTTCATGAGAGGCATGGGCTCTATTTTTAAAGCTTGAGAACTGCAGCAGTAGGTGTCTTCAGCATGGGTCAGCAGGGTGTCATCTCTCAGCTGGGCAACCAGATGCCATCCACTTCTCCAGTACCTGGAGAACCTAAACAAATTGACTGGAAGTCCCAGGAGTGGTCTGATCCACCACCCTTCCTCCCACTCCTATTTTCTGATCTCCCGGACTCCTGATGATTAGCAAGAGAAACCTGTAGGAGGTAGTGAATGATATGCCTTGTCAGAGGAGAAGAATTTTTATATGTCCTAACATGGTCTGTGAGCTTTTAAGAGGAAATTGGCAGCACCTTGATTCATTTGTAGGGAACACTGGAAGTGAATGATTGCTCATTTTACAGTTTTAATGCAGATGGCTATGAAGGAGTTGTATCTCAACATGGCATGGGGCTTCTGTGTGGTGGGAGAGTGGTACAGAAGCTAAACACTCTGGACCAGGATAATCAATGGTAATCTACACAGTCAGACTGCATTGGTGCCTAGACAGCTGGTGGCTAGAAACTGACAGCTTCAGTTTTTGTCATCAGCTGGCATGGCCCCAGGAAGCATATTTTCTTTCAGAAACATCACATCTCCATGTTTCCAAAACTTCCATTTCACGTGAAACTTCTCCACTTCAAAATATTTCATGTGAATTCCAGTTTCAAGTGCAAGAGATCTGCCTCATTCTGCCCAAGATGCTATAGACATTTAGCTAGCCCATTGTCATTGTTATCTTCTCTGGATGTGTGTGTGCAGCTCTGGCTGTTTACATGCTGTTGGGAGAGAGCTCTGATTGTCTCCCTCCCCGAGCCATGTGAAATGCATGGAACGTATTTTACTTTAGGACACAGATGATGCTGCAGGACTCATGAAACAGTAAAAATATTGCAGAACATGTTGTGTACATTCATAAAGGAACCCCTCGCTTGGCATATTTTGTATCAAACCATACTATCACCTTGCAAAGGTGAACAGAAAAATTACACAAATCGTACCCCACAGTACATCCCATGACAGGCAGGTCTTGACTTATTACAGAGAATTCTTACCGGGTGTCCTGCTTATGAGTCTTGCTCACATGCTCAGGGTTCAACTGGTGGCCATGTGTGGGGTCAGGAATGAATTTTTCCCTAGGCCAGAGTGGCAAAGGCCTTGGAGGTTTTTCACCTTCCTCTGCAGAAAGGGCCAAAGGTCACTTGCAGAGTTAAACTAGAGTAAATGGGGTTCTCTTTAAATTGACATCTTTAAACCATGATTTGAGGGGTTCAGTAACTCAGTCATAGGTTAGGGGTCTGGCACAGGAGTGGGTGTGTGAGGGTTTGTGCCCTGTAAAGTTCAGGGGCTCAAACTAGATTATCATGATTGTCTTAGCCTAGACTTGGGGAAGCACCCCTGTGCTGGCTAATGACTGGGAGATCTGGTCTCCCGATACAGCTGGAAATCTGGGTGGACTCCCAAAGGCATTGGCTGTGGGATCACTTGGGAAGAAGCTTCACCCCCAGCTCTGCAGCATAGCCTTTGAGCTGAAGGAGCAAGGCTGTTCACCAACAGCAGTGGTAGGTTGTTTCCTCTGTGTATGCACACTCACAGCCAGTGGCTGATGTTCAAAGGTGGGAAGCTTGCCAATGCAGGCAGGACCCCCAAGGATCTGTGAAGAAAGCTCCCCACTTTCTGATCCTCTCTCCACTGGCCTGCTGACACCTGCCCTCATATTCAAGCTTCCCAGGATTGCTGCACCGAGGAACCAGCCCCAGACTTTTCCCAGGCTCTGCTGCTTATATTTATGCTTTGCCACTGAGCCTAAGGGGATGGGGGAGGAGGGGAGGGCATGAACAGCCACAGAAAGTAGCTGGAAGAACATCAGCCTCTGCACCAGATCAGAGAAGGAGAAGGTGTTCAAACAAAGCCCTGGGGGGGGGGGGTATGTGGTGTTTTGGACTACCTAGGGTCATTGGGGTTGTCATAGTGATAAATGGGAGAGTCGTTTAGGTGCTAGGAAAACCTGTCTGTCCTCTCTCTCTCAGTTCTCTTTCAATAAAGACTTCTTATACAGCTCTGAATATGCTGTCCTCCTTATTGGATTATAATTTCCCTTAAAACTCTACAGGGTATAGACATGGATGGCTGTGTCAGGGGGCAGGAATCCCCTGTGTCAAACTCTCTGCCAGTTGCTCTCTGGAGACCTCCCTCCCTGTGAGCCTTGTGGAAGATTCTGGCCATGCACATCTGGGCTTCCTTCCCTATCTGGATCCTCGCACAGCTGGATAATTCCCTGCTCAGTTGTGCACAGCTGGATCTGGAGTTCTGCAACTTCTTTCTATGAACAAAAGGAGCAGAGCAGTGCTGTGCATCCCCCACTAACACAAGAAACTCAGCTTGTAGGACTAAAGATGAATTTATACCACAGAATAGCTTAAATAGAATTTTCTATATAGACTATCGATTTCAGGGACATTGCCCCCCTGAAAAAATGGTCAGAGCCTGGGCCTCATCCCCTGCCACACTGCCCTGCCCCTGGACCCCGATACTGTGCTGGAGCCCAGTCTGGCTCCTGCCACTGCTGGCCAGTGATTAATGGCCCTGACAGGCTCAATCTGCCCCAGCCACTAGCAATCAGCCTGGGCTTTGATCTAGCTCCTTGTTGTCAGCTGCTAGCTGGCAGTGGCAGGAGCTATATCAGGCTCCCTGGAGCCACCAGTTGCTGGCTAACAGCAGCACATGGCTCAGGCTCAGATCCAGCTCCTGCCGCTACTGGCCAGTAGCAGGAGGCCCCAGTAAGCCTGAAATGTGGGGGAGCTACAGCCCCTCAGGCCCTATGGCAATGATGTCCCTGATTGATTGATAAAAATGCTGTGCCCATTCATTCAGTTGTAACTTCATATTGTAACCAAAACTCCATTTTTAATTGTTTACTTCCTTTTGTATTGCTCAGCCTAAGGCTTGCTGAAACTTTGTTTAGATGTGGGAACTCAGTCTGGACGTGTGAATGAAGTGTTTGTGCACGTTGGGATCAGGCTCCAATACCAGCCTGTGCTGATGAAAAACTGCTGGCACCATCTTAATGGCTGAAGAACTGTGCAGAGAAGCCCTGTGCAGAGAAGCCCTGCAAAAGCAAGAAGAATCCACCCTAGAAAGAAAGGGTCAAAAAGCCCCATCAAAAACAAGATCAAAGTCACATCTGCCATTAACTGATGACTCATGATGATACAGTATCCTGAGGAAATGTGGACACAACAACCATGGGCAAAAATATATAAAAGATGGGTGAGACTGTTTAGAATTATCCAGCTGTGCGAGGATTCAGACAGGGAAGGAAGCCCAGATGTGCAGGGCCAGAATCTTCCACAAGGCTCACAGGGAGGGAGGTCTCCAGAGAGCCACTGGCAGAGAGTTTGACACAGGGGATACCTGCCCCCTGACACAGCCATCCAACAGTGCTGGCACACAGCTGTGTGCCTGACAGAGACCCTGCTCTTCTTCATGCCTGGCTTCCCTGGCCAGGTAGCTGCCATGAGCTGTGAACTCCAGTGATGAACTCAAGATGAACTCCAGCAATAGTCACGACTCATAACTATACCCGCTAAACTGCAGAAAATACTCTTGTGGGTGGGTGGACGTGTGCATGTACATATTGGTACTAGTTATCAGTAGTGGTGTTGTTTTTTTTTTTAAATAACAAATATGGCATAATGCCTTGTCCCCCTGAATAAGATCCTGATAGTTTTCTTTTTGAGTACAAGCTCTCACCCTGCCATTTGCAGTGGTGAACTGTGGTTAACACCAACTCATGTCAGCAGCAGGTGGGAACCTAGCTCTTTGCCCTCTCTGACCCTAGGCACTTCCGTTGCTTCTCCTCCACAGTGAGGGAGATGCTTGGAAAGTATCAAATGCTCTGTGACATTCCCCTCCCAGAATCTGGTCTGGTGTGCTGCTGTGATCCCCGATCCACTCCCAAACCCCAGTTTACCAGGCGACCACCCACTCTTGAATCAGTCCACAGAAGCCTCATGTATGAAATCAGTCTTAGGCAGTGGGTTTGCACTCTACAGCCACTCAGGGGCTGGCTCACCTGTAAGGAAATGATGTTTTATATTAACTGAGTAGCTGGCCAATGGATTTATTAAAAATCATACCTGTTATTGAATCTGTGGCACTATGGTGTAAACAACTTGGCTCTGAAAAGAGATTCTATAGACGATCCACAGGGAGTGGGGTCTTTTAATGACAAGTTTTGCTGGTATACAACCACCACTTTAATTAAATCACTGTTGTGAACATACACGGTCTGCTGCTGGTGCATTGCATTCACACTGTCAGCTCTTTTGTCAACAAAGTGAGTGATGCACTGCGAGTAGCTATCCCTGCATGCAACTGAATTCAGTGTGCTTTGAGAAGTCTTTGCAATGTCTCAAGGGGCAAGCAGAGTGTTGGGTGTTGAAAATTCCTTACTAGTTAGACAGCTGTTTTTAGAGTGTCCTATCAGCAAAATCAACACCTTCAAACACAGACAGAAGAAGCAGCCGGGTGGGGGGTGGGCTTTGAGTGTGTTAGTAAGTTTGTGACACACTCATGCAGGAAGGCAGACAGACAACCTGTGTTGGAGACTGTGACCTGGGCCTCCCAGGATAACCTTCTGAATGTGCCACAATCAGGGGAAGCTGCAAAACCAGGGGCCAAACCCCAAACCACTGATGGGTGGTACTTAAACCAGTCTCCTAGCCAGTAACAAAACATGCTTCTGATTCTCCACTCTGGTCATCAGCTAAGCATAACAAAACAGAAACAGCCCCCTTACAGCACATCAGTTCTGCAGAGGGAATTTCAAGGGTGTTCAGTCAGCAGAGGTCACACTTAGAAGAGAAAAAGTTTATTAGAAAACTATATGCAGCTCTGGACCCTGGGACCAAAACAAGGCCTCAGAGCCCCTAACAAAGGGAGGAGTTACCTTATATAGGTAACCCATTTCAATTATATATTCATGCTTACATCACATAGTGTGATTTGGCTTTTCTCCCATCCCGCAATGTTTGTACTATCTTTCCATGATGGGAAGGTGCAATTTCCATATATGGGGGTCTGCTACCTGGCTGTTTTCCTAAGTTTCACTTCCTGCTTTTGTCTCTTTCTCATGCTAAATTACTCCACTTCCCACCTTAGTAGAGTATGTGACTCTTTGCTCTAGCTGAAATGGAGTCTGCTGGTTACCAAATGGAGTTAGCTAGTTGCTATATTTAGTATCTTCTTTTTAACCCCCCCCCCCCCGCTTTGAGGCTTTGTCCCCTAATGGTGAAAACCTCACCCTTTCCAGCTCCCTTTCTTGAGCTCCCAGTCTTATTAACCTTTGCCATTGTTCGGTCTGGCTTTCTTTGGACATGCAGATTTGCCAAAGACAATAACACAATTTACAGCCAATGTAGAAAATAGCTATAAACATAAGCAATGACAGTATGCCTGACAATTGCTTTCCCCACACCCAAATGTCCAGTATCCAGGACCACATCTAGGAAAGGAGTCCGCTTTCTGCTTGTTCAGTGAAACGCCCCTCCAGGGCCTTTAAGTCCTTTATGCGAGACTCGATCCAGTGTGAACTGTCTGATAGGTTGAAGCAACAGAGTCCTTTGAACTTTTCACAGCCATAGCCATCCTGCAGTAGCTAATAGTCCAGGGCTAAATGGTTTTGCAGGATAGCTGCTTGCAGTTGTGCTTGTTCTTTGTTGAGTAACTGGATCAGAGTAGAAGTGTTATTAATGCTTTTTGCTAGGGCGCAGGCTACCTTATGCACAGTTAAGTAAGCTCTATGGCCAGGCCTGGCACCCCCACCAGGGAAACTGCCTGGGAAACCACCTCTGCTTTAGACATCAGATGGATGATGCTTTCACAGTCTGTGGGTAATGAACGGGTATTACAGTGGTAAAAGCACACCCATGGGAGACCATATAATGTGGAGAGCTGGCCAAAGGCACAGGGTCCTCCAGTAGCATTGGCAGGTACATAAAGGAGCTATTGCTGTATATCATTACAAACTCCCTTGGCAGATAGATGGGGGTCTAAACATAAGAGGTGTTCCAAGTTCAGGTACAGTTTAGTCCTCCAGGCAACTTAAATTGGGGACCTGGGAACTGAGCTCTGGTAAAATCCAACCAGATCATGCTTTCAGAAGCTGAAAGTGAGCCCATGAGCTTTAACTGGCATTGATTAGTCCATTCAGCTGGCTTAGGGCTGGTTCCGAACAGATAAACAAGAGAGGACCATTTAAATGCAAGACAGGGAATACCGAAGGAGATTGTTCAAGCCAGACTAATTTGCCAATGCTCTCAATATAAGGGGGGCCCCAAAGAAACAATTTTACTAACCCTGCTCAGTTAAGGCAGGGGTTACACAGAAATGGGTAGAATTAGAGCTAGTTTAAGCCAGTTCCACAAAGACATTATTATTTGTACTATATTGCAGTGCCACTGGGGTCCAGAACAGACTTGACATCAGGAGAAGTAGGGGAATCCTCATGGTGGGGGTTATCTGTTTTGTGACAGTGAGAGACATGTATCCACACAGAGCAGCCCTCGCACTTGCCAGCTGTATGGGTCACCAGAAGGACTTGGTGTGGACCGGACCAGTGCAAAGCCAAATAATTCTTTCTTTGGAACTCCTTGATCAGGACCCAGTCTCTGGGCTGGATACTGTGACAGGTCTCAGCTTTAGGAGGTCAGTGCTCTGCTTTAACCTGGGAATAAACAGATTGCAAAGCATTGGTTAAAGCAATGCAGTACTGAACTATGCTGTTGTCCAACATGGCCAGTCCTTCCTGTCTTAGAAGTGCCCTAGGTTCCAATCCCACACGCATGGGCCGCCCTGTCACTATTTCAAAGGGGGTGAGACCATGCTTCTTTTTGGGGTGATTCCAGATAGACATTAGGGCAAATGGAAGAGTGTCAGCCAAGGGCATCCCTGAGTCCTGGACTAATTTATCTAACCGAGTCTTAATATCCAGATTTCTTCTCTCCACTTGACTGCTGCTACTCAGATCATGAGGTGTATGGAACTGTAGAGAAATGTCAAGAACTCAGCCAATAGTCTTGACTACATGGCTTGTGAAGTGAGTTCCCATACCACAGTCAGTGGCAGAAGCGTCGCTGGGGGGGCAATGGACCCAGGGCACAGGCCCAGCCCCCACCCTGAGGGGGCAGCCCCCGACCCCAGGGTGCAGGACCTGCCCCCTGGCCTGGGATAGGGCCAGGGGGAGGCCACGACACCACGAGCAGCTAGGCCTCAGCACGGCCAGAAGTGGATGCTGGAAGCTGGGCCTGTGCCCGCACCCGTGGCGGCGGGTGGCCAGGCCCCTGATCCCCGGCTGGGGATGGGACTGCCGCTGCTGAGGGCGGCTGGCTGGGCCCCGGAGCCCTAGCCGGGGACAGGGCCGCTGCGGCTGTGGGTGGCCAGCTGGACCGCGGATACCCCACTGGGGATCCAGGGCCTGGCTGCCAGCGGCCATGGTGGCCCCATACCCAGCCGTGGATCAGGGACCTGGCTGCCCACTGCGACGGGTCCGGGTGCAGGCCTGGCTTCTAGCGTCCGCTTCTGGCTGCGCTGCGCCGCGGCCTAGCTGCTCGCGGTGGCATGGCCTCCCCCTGGCCCTATCCCTGGCCAGGGGTGGGGCCTGCCGGGTGGCCAGCAGGGCCCCAGATCCCCGGCCAGGGCTGGGGCTGCCGCAGCCGCGGCTGCGGCCGGCTGGGGATTGGGCCCCAGATCCCTGGCCCAACTGGGCCGGAGATCCGGAGCACTGGTGTTGGGACCCGGGGCACGTGCTCCGGGGTGCCCAACTCCAGTGACACCCCTGGTCAATAGAAATAGGAAGTCCATATGGAGGAATGAATTGTTGCAGCAGGGCCTTGGCTACGGAAGTAGCATCTGCTTTCCAGCAAGGAAAAACCTCTACGCCTCCCGAATGTTAGCACACTATTACCAATAAGTGGCAATAGCCCCAGGTGGGAGGCAACTCTGCAACGTCAATTTAGAGGTTCTGGAATGGCTCTTCGGACCAGGGTCATGTCGATATATGAGTAAGCTCTGCGTTTCCTACATTATACAACCAGCTGATGAAACAGGAATCACACAGTTGTTCTGCCTCCCTACTAGCAAAAGGAGCAAACCAGAAATTAGAAACATTTTAGATTATGCCCCCCGTTGCTGGAATGAACTCCCATGTGGGCAATTCAGATGAGGTGTTTAACTGGGGTGCATGGGGTCATGGGCCTGCCATCAGGGTGCTTCTATATGCCCTGCTCTTCTGTGGTACAACCCGCCTTTCTCCAGACATGCAGTTCTCCAGGTGAGGCTTGCACTTGGGGGGCCCATAGTTCCTTTAAGAGAGGGGTGGCCTGTATGGGGGAAGAGATAGCTAACACAATGGTGCCCAATGGGCCCTCCAGTGCAGCCGCTCTAGCAGCAACATCTGTTTTGCGGTTTCCCTTTGCTTCAGGGGAGGAGGAAGAGGTATGTGCTTTACAATGGACAACTGCTAATGCTTTGGGTAACAGGACAGCTTCAAGCAGAGCCTGAACATAGGGAGAATAAGAAATGGGGGACCCACTAGAAGTAAGGAAACCCCTCTCTTGCCACAGTACTCCAAAAGAGTGGCAGACTCCAAAGGCATACCTTGAGTCAGTAAAAATATTAACTGTCAAACCTTCAGCAATAATTCAGGCCCGTGTCAAGGCAACCAGTTCAGCGGGTTGAGCAGAGAACAATTCAGGTAGGGCAAAAGCCACTAGGATATCTGTCTTGGTACAAACAGCATATCCCGCAGAGAACTTTCCTTCTGAAGTAGCAAACAGCTTCAGTCCATGAAAAGGGAGAGGTTTGAGTTAGGGAGCGCTATATCTGAGAGATCTAAATGGTGAGTCGTGAGGAAATCAAACAGCGTCCAGACAATCACGCAGCAGGGTGTGCTTTAAACCTTCCTTGGGAGTGGGCAACAGAGAGGCTGGGTTAAGGGGTGGAGAGTGGATTAGTGAAATGTTTTCCTGCACCAACAGGGTGAGCTAGTACTTTGTTTGCCTCACGCCCGAAAGGTGCTGTGTTTTATGCTGAATTAAGAGGGCTTGTACCGCATGAGGAAGTGTCACTACAAGAGGGTGTCCCAGGATCAAGTCTGAGACCTACATGACGATTTCAGCCACAGCTGCAACCACCCACACACAAGGAGGAGGGCCCCATGCCGTGGGATCTAGTTCTAGGCTGTAGTGTGCGACTGGGTGCATGGAGGGTCCGAGATTCTGTGTCAAAACTCCTAATGTGAAACCTTTCGACTCATGGCAGTGCAAAGTAAAAGGCTTACCATAGTCAGGTCGGGCTAAGGCAGGAGGAGAGGCTAAAGTCTGCTTTAGAGTCCCAAAAGCTCCCCTTGCTTCTGTAGACCAACAGAGTAGGTCTGATGAAGCATCCACAAGGAGGGCATACAAGGACTTTGTTAGGATTGCATATTCAGAAATCCACTGCCGACAATTGGCTGCCCCCAGGAAATGCTGTTGCTTGGTGGTAAGCTGTGGCAGAGTGAGAATAGCCTCCACCCAGGACCCCTTCAACTTGCACTGGCCTGCAGAGATTCAGTGACTTATATAAGCTACCTCTGGGAGACAAACTCATATTTCTCCTTTGACACCTTATGCCCCTTATGAGCCAGGTGACACAGGAGTTTAAGTGAGGCTTCTTTACAGATAGAAAGGGCATCAGCAGCTATTAACAAATCATCAGCATAAGTAATCAGTGCAGACTCTGGTGGTGGGAGAAAATCAGTTAGGGTCTCCTTCAAAGCTAAACAAAACAGACTCCATCTCTGAAACCCTGTGACAGCCTTGTAAAAGTCAGTTGGAGCCCCCCCTAGGTGAAAGTAAATAAGTACTGTGATTGTTTAGCTACAGGAATAGAGAAAAAAGCACTACTTAGATCTATAACAGTAAAATATTTTGCAGACGCTGGGATAGAGGCAAGTATAGTAGAAAGGTTAGGAACAACAGGGTGTAGTGGTATTACAAGATCATTTACAGCCCATAAATCCTGAACAAAACTATATATTTGTCTCCCCTCAGAATTGAACCTCCCCTCTTTAGGAACTAATAACATAGGAGTATTAATGGGGCTGGTGGTGGGTACCAGGATCCTCTGAGACAACAATGAATCTATGACTGGAGCTATCCCTACCTCTGCTTGAGGGGACACCCTTGTTCCTGACTCTTTGTGGGCAACCCACAGCAATGATGGGGATTGCTACTGGGGGTTCCCACAAAGAGTCAGGAACAAGGATGAGGTCCTCCTGTTGGCCCCAAGGAGGCCCCTTTTGCTCCCTCTCTGTAACCAGGACCATTAGGAAATTTGTAGTCTGATCAGTGGGGAGGTCCAGAAACACTTCCTCCAGAGTACAGAATATAGTAGCTCCAAATTTGCACAACAGATCTCTTCTTAGAAGGTTAACTGGTATAGAATGGTTTAGCAAAAACAGATGTTCACATAGCAGGGGCCCAATCTACAGGCTTGCAGGTTGGCAAACATCATGTAACAAAGGCCTACCTCCCACCCCGCTGATTTTTTTCCCCAGAAGGGTGTAGTTGTGGAAAAGCATCAGCTCGTAGGGTGGACCACATGGCCCCAGTATCTATGAGCAGAGGCAGCTACGTGCCGGCACCAGTGCACTCTAGAAAGGGCCCATCTGGATTTATAGGTAGAGAGACCATGGCTTTCATTTGCAGTGTGATGGAGCACATTGAAAGAGTCTTTATTTGAGCCTAGTCAGGAATCAAAGAGGCTTGGGCTAAAATGATTGGAGGGGTCTTGGAGCTGGTCCTGAGGCAGGAGTAGGGGATGCATGGCCCTTGGAGTAATCAGTTGTCATGGCTGAGCAGCGCCACCTGCTGTGGGGCCATAGGCATTGAATGTCTTTGGATCGCTTGGGACATTCGTTTGTCCAGTGCCCCTCTTGTTTACAGTAGTGGCAAATATTTTGTCCCAAAGTCCCAGACTGATTGTGAGGGGGTTGTTGCTGGGATCTACGAGCCAGGGCTCCCCTTGATTTTACCTCCATTTGCTGGACTTGAAGTGCACAGAGATGATCTGCTTGCTCCTAGTGTTTTAGCTGCCTGTCTTTTCTCTGCAACAATTCAGTCCCGTATTTGGGCACACGACTCTGGAATACTGTGAAGGTTTCGAGTTCTTTAGTCCAAAACTGCATCCTCCACTCATTGGCGGATCACTGGGAACAGTCCCTGGACATAAGTCCCAACTACGAGGGCTCAGGTATCCTCGGCAGCTGGGTCAATCCCAGAGAACCTTCTGAGAGCTGACAGGAATCAGGCTTTGTAATCAGCCAGGTGCTCATCTTTACCCAGTTTAACTGCCTGCACTTTTCACCAGTCATTTTGTGGGGGTACCAGTTCTGTTATAGATTCTAGTAGCCTGTTTCTGTAGGTGACTAGCTGAGTGCGCTGCTCTTGGGTATCATGACCAGGGTCCTCTAGGGCCAGCCATTCTGGTTACCTCCCTCCCTAGTCTTAGCAAGGAGTGAAACCCTTTGCTCTTCTGACAGAACGCCAGACAGAAGCAGCTCTACATCTCCCCAGGTAGTGTTGTAAACTGCAAATAGCTGCGACAGCTTCTGCCTGAAATCTCCTGGTGCATCCCGCAGTTTGGGAAATGGGTTAGACCAGTTCATTAAATTTGCTGGGGTCCAGGGCACATGAACTATACTGGGGTTGCCTCCATTTGGGTTTGGATAAACTCGCAGTAGGGCAAGTGTCAGTCTTTCAGGCTGGTCCTTTTTCCCAAAATCTGGTTTACAGGAAAATGCTGAAGGGTTGATGGGTCCTGCTTAATTTGGCACTGGACTGAATAGATTCCATCCTTCTTGGAGCTGTGCCTAATGGGTTCCCAATGCTTTAAGAGGTCAGGGAGCATGCATCTCCAGAGTTGAGAAACAGGATCCCCTAGGAGTTTGTCTTGGGGCAGGCTACTGTCAGGTGGAGTAGCATCTCCGGCAACACCGGTCAACAAAATCTCACCCAGCTGGGGTGGGCCCCCAGATGGGGTTTTGGAAACTTGAACCAGCCGGGGTGGGCCCCTAGATGGGTCAGATCCCTCCCCCCCCCCCCCGAGACTTGGGCAATGGCAATGGTGTGGGGTACCAGTTATCTAACAGATCATCTGGGGGGCTGGTAAAAATCTGAGGCAGGATCACAGATGGAAAGGTTGCTGCCACAAGTGGCGGTGCAGAAGGGGGAGTTGAGGTGGATCCCATTATAGGGAATGCCAAGGTCTTTCCCTTCTTTTGCTCTCTTTTTATAGGGACCTGTTTCCATCTTCCCTCTGCCTCATCATCCCACAAATCCTAACCTCCATCTCTCCAGGATGTTTGTCCTCGAGATTATGACAAGTTCATCAGAATCACCAGGTCAAAACTACCCTCCAGTGGAAATTGCAATGAGGGATCATACCACATATAAAAGTTCCACCTAGTAACATATCTAAGTGTGCATTTCCCATACTTCCTATACATAATAGCTGCTGGAGTGTTCCCAGAGGGACACTTAGCCTGACTACTTCCTCCCATACTGACAGGCCCAAGCGGTGAGTCACTCTAAAAAGACAGATAGGGAAAGGGAAACAGGGCTCACCAGAGCAAAACAAGGAAGGTCATCCCCTGCAGGGTAACACGAGGGTAGGGAAACACAGGGGAGAAAGGGTACAGACTTACCAGACCGGCCTGAAGCTAAACCTGAATCAATATCACAAGGAAGCCAGACCCTCAAGGAAATCCTGAAACTTAGTCTTTGATGCTAAGTAATCAGTGGCGCCTACCATGGGCTGCACCCCAGGCTAGCCCGTGTTCTGCTGATCCTACTTCTGACACCCAAGGGCATTGCTGGCACTGGGCACCACAGGGCATGTGCCCCGGGGCCCCAGCACCAGTGCCCCGGATCTCCGGCCCAATTGGTCGCCAGTGGCTGTGGCAGCCCCATCCCCGGCAGGGGATCCAGAGCCTGGCCGCCGGCGCCTGCAGCTGCCCCGTCCCCTGATGAGGATGCGGAACCTGGCCAACCACAGCGGCGCAGCAGTGCCTGGACCTGTCCCCGGGTCCTGTGCCCAGCCAGCAACACCCCTGCTGATACCTGCTTCTAGAGGAAATTTCAACCATGTTCAGTCAGTGGAGGCCACACTTATTAGAAGAGAAAAAGTTTATCAGAAAACTATATGCAGCTGCAGACCCTGGGACCAAAACAAGGCCTCAGGGCCCCTAACAAAGGGAGGAGTTACCTTATATAGGTAACATGTTTCAATGATACATTCATACTTACATCACAGTGTGATTTGGCTTTTCTCCCATCCCACAATGTTTGTACCATCTTTCCATAATGGGAAGGGGGTCTGCTACCTGGCTGTTTTCTTAAGTTTCACTTTCTGCTGTTCTCTCTTTCTCGTGCCAAATCACTCCACTTCCTACCTCAGCAGAGTACATGACTCTGCTCTAGCTGAAGTGGAGTCTGATGGTTAGAAACTGGAGTTAGCCAGTTGCTATATTTAGTTTTTTCCACAGTTCAGCCAGTGGGTTTCAAAGAACTAGGTTCTCCTGACCCTAAAGGGCCAGCTGCATCACCCAGAACAAAATAGGCTTGGATCTTACCCAAAATACCACGCTGCCAGCCAATCCTTTAGTAACTACAACTACAGGATTAATAGAAAAGGAAAACAAACAAAATGTTAGAGATGTTAGTGTGTCAAAGTGAATCACGTATATACAAATGATTTAGAGTCCACAGAAAGCATATCCTTGAAGGTCCTGTAGTTAGCAGATTAGCCTGACTCCTCTGCTGTGCACCCAGCAGCAGCAGCTGGGTGGGTTTCAGTCCTTTGTTCAGTCCCAGGAGAATAGTTCCAGAGGGGTGTGTTGATTGCACACAGACTGAAGACTAAAGACAAAATGGAGATGGGTCCCTGCCTTTTATCTGAGAGTCCTTGCCAGATCAAAATGGAGTTGTGTCACATGGTCAGTCTGGGTAGGTGGTCAAACAAGTTCCTTCTTGGGCCCACTGCAGTTAGCTTGGAGCCCCTCCTCACGGGCCCTTAATATGACAACAGTTTGCAGATGCCCAGTCTTGGATTGCCTCAGCTCAAACAACTTGGAACACACACAAAACAAATAAGATTCCTAATTTCTAATACAAATTAGACCTACATATAAATTATATAATCATTCCTAGCAAGTTACAACCTTTCTATTGATACCAAACATGGCATATCACATATGGATTATTGTAAATATGAAATATTAATATGAAAGAATCATAAACAATCCCCTAGACCCAGACAGCATCACAGGGACACTGTGTCTGCACTCCTCCTGCAAGTCCAGACTGCAGAAGCTGGAAGCAACCAATCCCAAGGCTGAAGCTGTTACACAGAAGCTAATAGCTGAACGAAGAATGCCAGGTTCCCCTACCCCCTGTCAGCACAAACAGGACAGGTGCACAAGAGACACAGTTCCCACCTCCCTCCCTATCTCAGTACTGCAGTTAGGGAATTACACTCTCTCCTATAGTTTAAAGCAGACAGGATCAAGGCCAGTCCATCCATAGAGGTGACCTAGGCAGTCACCTAGGGCACCAGTCAGGAGGGAGCGGGGTCTGGGGCTAGCAAGCCTCCCACCCTGCTCCGCCAGCAATGCGCCATGGGAGGGGATCCAGCCCCAACCAGGGGAGTCGCACCGCCACCACCGTGATTCACCCGGGAAGCCCACACAGTGCCCATCCACCACTTGGCCAGGACTGGGGGGTGCTAAAAGGAGTGGGGGTGGGCACCAAAATCACAGGCTTCTAGGGCCAGCCCTGGGCAGGATTTCTTTTACTGTGCTATGAAGCGAGTTCTCCAAACTGGCATGAATTATTTGAAACTTTTAATGAAAACTTTCTGGGACTTTGGCAGGGGAGGAGTAGAGGTGGACAGCTGAAATCAAAGGGGTGACCAAAGCAGCAATTAAGATGGCAGCTGGGATAATAAGCTGTCTGCTCGTAGTGATATGATCTAAGGGCAAGTTCCAAAGGGGTAGCTGTGTTAGTCTTGTTCAGCAGAACAAACAAGGGCTATGTCTGCATTGCTCAGCATTTTCAAAAAACCTTTTTTTGGGATAAGTATTTCAAAATAATTATCTCAAATTTTTTTTCTCTTCACAAATGCTTTTTCAGGACTACAGTCCAGGACCACTTTTGTCCCAAAAAATTGTGACCCCCCCCCCCCCCCCCCCCCCCCCCCCGTTATGGAAAATTTATAAAGGTCTGTGTGTATCTTAATAAAAATAAGACTAACATAGATTGGGAATAAAAACTAATAGTGTAATAGGCAAAAACAATGCAGGATAGCCAAGTAATAAAGCAAGGCTCAGTGAAAGCTGCCAACTCGCCAGCAATACAAAGAGCAGTTGTAAGAGAGAGAAGTAGGCAAAGACATGACCATGAAGGCTATACAAAGAACTACTGAAGGAAAAGTCTTGTGGTTATCTTGTAACATATGTATGGTGATGCAAGTTGTTTATTACACAGTATATAAGCTATAGGTTTGACACCAGGGGCGTGGGAAGCTTACTGGTTCTGTCGGGACTTTGTAACTTTACCCTTCTTGTACAAGAATAAAAATCTTTTCAACCACTACCCTGTGGTGTCTGGTACTGATTGGCCCACCTAGGCACCCTAAATGGGAGTTTTTCCATAATACCCCCAACAAATAAAGTCTACACTGGACTTTATTTTTCAAAAAAGAAAGTCAATGGATGAGATGGGGAGGCTTTTTCAAAAAAAGCCTTTGCCGTGTACAGAGATGGCTTTTTTTAGAAAAAGTTCTCTCAAAAAAGGCTTTTTTTTTTAATATATTAAACCAGGTTTAGCATTTTCAAAAAAGCATGCCACTATTTCGAGATAGCAGCATGGTTTTTTGCAAAAGCAAAGCCTGCCAGCTCTTTCAAAATAAAAACCCTATTTTAAGGTAGCTTTTTCAAAAAAAGTCATTGCTGGATATGGCAAAGCCTTTTTTTTTTTTTTTTTTTTTTTGAAAAAGCCTCCCTAACTCATCCACTGTCTTTCTTTTTCTTTCAAAAAAGGAAGTCCAGTGTAGAGTTCCTTTTTTAAAAAAGAAGCTGTGGTATTTCAGGAAGAAGTTTTTTCAAAATAATTATTTTGAAATACTTATCCTGAAAAAGGTGTTTCAAAATTGCTGAGCAATGTAGATGTACCCAAGGAGTCCTGTGCCACTTGTAACAACTAATACATTTACACACATGCTTTTTCACAAAAAAACATTGCCAATGAAAAGCTCTATTTTTCTCATCTAGGTGGTTTTATTTTGTCAGCAAAACAAGGCAGTTTTGCCAACAAAAGGATCATTGTAGTGTGGACACCGATTGCTCTGTCAACAGCGGACAACTTTTGCCAACAAAGATTTCTAGTGTAGACAAGGCCTTAGCAATTGACATATGCAATGAATGAGCACAAGAGGTGCTATATTGGTTACAGACCAATCACATCATCGCCCATGTAGTAAGAAACACCTTTCCGTCCTTGAAATACAAGTCATGCCACCAGGCAGAGCCACTGAGACTCCATCCTCTTTCACAGAGGTCTGATGAGAAGACAGATGTTGATTTATTTATCTGGCATTCAAATGATTATTTAATAGTCACTGATTATTATTCCCTATATTCAGAAATTTGGACATGGCACAGTACTACTACTAAGGAAGTGTTCACTGGCATGAAAATAGTTTTTTTCAGACATGAAATTCCTGATGAGGTGTTCAGCGATAATGAGTCATTATTTTCAAACTCAGAGTTTAGGCAACTTGCCACAGATTGGCACCATGAACCCTCCCATCCAAATTACATGTAATCAAACAGACTGATGGAAAGATCTATACAGACAGTAAAGACCCTAATGAAAAAGAATTTTGAAAGTGAGGAGGATCTGAATAAAGTGTTGCTAATCTTCCTTTGCCCTGGCCCCAACCCTGACCCCAGTCCTGTACCTCACCAGCTCTCCAGCCTCTTCCCCAGCCTGGCACTGCACCAGCTTCCCTACCCCTTTTGCAGCTCCATGCTCAACCACCACTTCCCCTGCCCCAGTCCCAGCCTCCTGACCCATTCCCTGCCCTCAGCCCCACACTTCATTGGCTCCCTGATCTCTTCCCCAGCCTTGGCCACACACTGTGCCAGCTCCCCAGCCACCTCCATGGCCCCACACCTCACTGACTCCTTGACCCCAGTCCAGTGCCAGCCCTGTGCCTTGCTTGCTCCCTAGTGTTTTCTTCTTCCCCACTTCCTTAACAACCCACCAGCTCCCGAATCCCTTCCCCAGCCCTGTGCATTACAGCTACCCACCCACACCCCAAGAGGCAGCCTTAGGCAATTGGGGGCCCTAGGCAAAAAGCCATTGTGGGGCCCCCATAGGCCCTCAGTGTTGCCTTCACTGTGGTCCCACTTTCCCATGCATCCTTAACCACTATCCCAAATCCCAGTTCCCTGCCCTTCCCCCACCATGGCTCTGGCTTTCCACTCTGAAGGTCCTGTGGCCCCAGGTTTCCTTGCTTAGGGTTACCAAACATCCGGCAAAAGGAGAATATGTCCTCCTTTTTGCCTCAACACCCTCCAGGCATTTGTGAAAAAGTGCCTTTTGTCCTTCTTTTTGATGGAGGCTGGGGCAGTGCTCGAAAAATACAAGGACACAGCTCCAGCATGTGTTCCTCTGCTCCTCAGCCCAGCTGCAGCTGCTGCTGAGGTTGGGAATTTAGAGAGATCCCTTGCTGGGCCAGTGCATCTTCATTGAGTGTGAAGAGGGCTGACTGGGGCCAGGGAAGTGGTTTTGCTTTCCCTTGTTGCTTCTGCTCCTCAACCCTGGCTTCTTTCTAGGCTCCAGCTCAGGTGCGCTCTCCTTCCCCTCCATCTGACTTTGGGGAAGGCTTGATCTTATTTTTTTTGAGGGGGAGGGACTTTTCTTCAGCTTGATTGCATCTCTGCAGTGGCTAGAGACAAACTTGCAGCTGCTGCTTTCCTTTCTGCTTTGCTTAAAGTGTCTGGGGAGGTTTGTTTCTCTAATGGCTTGGCTAGGCCAGATCTTTATTCCTCCTAAGGAACTTTGGCTTTTGGCAACAAATCTTTTGTTTAGTGGTCAAGGAAAGTTAACTTTTGACTGTGAGGAGGTTTGAATCCATATCATTTTCTTTTTCTCAATGTGATTTTTTTTTTTCAATTTGCTTCTCCTTTCCAAGATGAGATTAGTCCACTATAGATGTATCCTTAAATTCTATTCAGATACAGAGATAGAAGTATTATACATTCTGTGGTAGCTGCTGGGCTGGGCAGAATCCTACAGTTTAAATGAAGTCAGTGGGAAATCTGATTGAGCAACAATTACAATATTTCTCCCTTTGTTAGTAGTTGATCAGGTCACAGAATACAAGTAGCTTGATTTTCCCTTTTGCTTATACATTCTATGCTTATTTGTATTTGCCTTTTAGGGAGAGTGTTTGTTTTGGTATATTTAGGAAAGAACTGATTATCACATCTAAGGATAGGTGCTGTCCTCTTGGGTGGAGCATTTGATAGTCACAAATTTCTATTTCTGCTTCTCCTCCGACACATATTTGATGTGTATTTCACATAAAAGCAAACAGAAAATGTCAACTGTCATAAAATAGATATATATCCATCTGTGATTTATGGCAGACAGAGTAGGATATGATGTCTCAAGAAATTTGCATTTTAGGGAAAAAGTTATGTTTCAGGAAGGGCTGCACATAAAAAGCAGCAGCTCTCACTTGTTCTGATTTCTCCTTTCCTCTGTGTGTAAAATTTAAAGGGCTTGTCTATGATTTTTTTTTTAAATACTCCACAGTGAGGCTCAAAACTGAGGCTAGACAGGTATTTCCCTGCACCCCTCCTGCACCTCCCTCCAGTTATCAGCTAGTAACAGTGTGATACCAAATCAGTGAGCACACCCCCAATTTCAAACCATGTGGAAAACACGGGTGACAGATTACTTTTTCTTTAGAAGCCAACATCTCAAATTCTGTTAGACTTCATGTAGTCAAGGGCCTGCCCCTCTGTGTGTCAAACAATGAGTGAATTCTGTGAAGGAACTTACTCTGTTTTAACTGATTTTAATCTTGTCCATAATTACATTAAATTTAGTGGAGGTTTTCTTCCATTTGCAACTCACAATGTAAAAACATCAATGTGGATAGGATTCTGCCGTGTGATTTTCCTTGCACCTTGATATAAACATTAAATACTTAATTTTGTGACTCCTTAAAGTGGTTGGCTCTATGGTTACTTTAATTTTCAGATGTAAAATATTTAAGCTATTTAGTATTTTTGAGCTGCTGCTCTTGCAATTAATCTCACACTAACTAGGGGCTAGGCAGATTTCTCTGGAGTTGGGTGGTCAATGGGGCCTGGACAGGGCCCCAGATGTGTATGTGTCCTCCAATATCCTCCTTTTCATACTTCCCTGTCCTCCTTTCCATGCTTTGGTATGACCTGGCTGCTGGCCTGACCCAGGGTCCTGGGGGGGCGGGGGGGGGCATATCCCCAGCCAACTCCCCCTTGGCTCAGGCTCCCACCAGACACCTCCCCCTGCACAGTATTTATCTAGCTGTGTGTTCCCTGGGCTGGTGCTCCCAGCATCCACTGGAGGAGGAATGGGTTAAATCTCCCTCCCCTCTCCAGCCAATCACCCAGATGCATGTTCCAGGGGGAGGGGCCACAGTATAGCTATTCACCTGCAGAGCAGGGGCTGAGTGAGCCTGTGTCTGCAGGCCAAAAACATTGAGGGCTCCCCCTGAGAGACCAGGGGCTCTTGCCAGTCCCCAGCATAGGGGGCAGCAGTGCAGGCCCTGCAGGCTCCCCGAAAGCACAGGGCCCTGTGTGGCTGCCCCTCTCACCCTACCCTAAGGGTGGGTCTGGGTGTAAGGACCCTGCCCTCTATCACTTCCTCTCCTTCTGCAACTTCAGCTGCAGCTAAAGGGGGTATGGGATGGAGTGCTATTAGAGGGGTCCTTCCTGGTGCCCCATCAAGGGGTTGTTATAAAACTCTTTTACTCTTCAGGGGAGGCTTGGTGCTTCTTCTGTAGGGTCATGAAGCACATCTGGAGAGACTGTCCTCTGACCTGGAATGAAGGAGCAACTGTACCCCTGAGGTGGCAACAGATACTGATCACACCACTGCTTGTGACACCAACCACCAGGCCTCCAAGGCTTCCCATCCTCCTCCAAAGGGAACAACCATCACCACTGCTTGAGACATGGGGACAGCTGCCCTGCCATGTCCAGATGAGCAGCCAGACCCCAAAGCTACCCCCACTGAATCATCTGGGATGGGGCCCAAAGAGATGAGGGCAGCAGCCAAAGTGGCCCCTGATATGGGAGAGGGTGCACTCCAGGAGGAGCTTTCCCTGTCCCGTTGATGCCCCTCCCCTGTTCCTCTCCCCTTGAGAGCCTTTGCTCTTGCTGTCTCTCCCCACCCCCACTGGCTGACCCTCTGATGCCATCTTGGAGGGCCATGTCCTCCTCCAGAAGAAGCACAGCAAGCATAAGAAGGCTCAGACCCTCCCCACCACATCAGATGGGGGGGGGAGGCCCCCTGAAAGTCATGCTGGGGTCTGATAATACATACAGTGCCACTACTCCTGAGCCTTCTTGCTGTGCCCCCTTCTGAAGTCCAGTGGGAGGCTCCAGCCAAGGACATGGTTGCAGTAGAAGAGGGGAACAGCACTGCCCCCTTACAGGAGGCCCCTGTAGATCCCCCAGGAGAGGCTCTGGATGGAGCTGCCCCTGTCCCCCCTCAGCTTCAGCACCATCAGCTGAGGCAGGAGGGGATTCATCTTTGCAGAGATCAAGGCCCCGAGTCTGACCCTGGTAGCCCCATGGAAGGATGACCCTTTACCTGCAGGCCTCAATCTGGGCACAGCTAAGCTTTTGCAGCCCTCTTCCTTGCCCTAGACCCAATCTCAGCTCCCACCTCTTCCTGCTGTCCCTGCTTTCATCCCAGGGGCACCCCCAGGATGCTCCACATGCCCAGTGGCTGTGGGCATCCCGTCTATGGCCACCAAGCCTTTCAAGGCGATGGACAGCCCTGAGCAGCCAAGCCCCAGGGTGCTGTCCCCAGCAACCAAGTACTACTGCTTCTGGCCTGGCAGAAGGGCAGATTGTTAAGTATTAGAGTCTGTACTACTGTCTCTGGCCCGGCAGCAGGGAAGGCAGTTAATTATTCGAGTGTGTAGAGATTAACTATTGGAGTCTTTAATGACAAAAGGGGGGGGGGAACAAGCGGCTGGCTAGGGGTCACAGGGATAAGCGTCCAATAGGGAGGTAGGAGGTCAGAGACTGACCCAACTCCATTGTGTCCCAGACCAGGTCTGCATGCTGGGCCTCATAGTTGGGTAGGGGACTGGTGGAGTCCTGTCCACAACACACTGTTTTATCCCTGGGCTCAGCATCTGCTGCCCCAAGGCTCTGAGCCCCTGGTTCACCCCTGGCCTTTGTGACCCATGGTACCTGATCCTCCTCAGTTTCCTCCAGATAGTGGGCTAGAGATAGGTTCCTCAACTTCTTGTTGTTCTCATGAGGATGTGGCAAGACCAACAAACCAAGTAGGTCTTTCACTGAGGTACCTCCTCAAAGTCACACCTGGCCTCCTTGGGGTGGTCTTCACTGGCCAATGGAAGCTCATCTAAGTCACAGCAGACAGATGGCTCAACAGGGACTGCCAGTCCCACCCCCTATGGCACTGGTGACAGTACAGGTAGATCCACAAACTCTGTTAGGGTGGTCCCTGAGACAGTGTTCCTGGTCCTTTCATGGCTGATAAATTCAAGCAGCCATCTAGTCCCCAGGATGCTGGTAAGCTCTCAGCATGCCAAGTCCCCAGCAGGGCTGTTGCAAGTGGATCCGGGCAACAGTCTGATCCCCAAGGCTATGGTAAGTTCTCAGCTGGCCAGGTCTCCTGCTGGACCTCTGGAAAAAGCAGAAGGAGCTCCTTCCTTTTCAGCTACCAAACTCAACTGAACCCCAGGGCCTGCCTTTAATACTCCCTGTCCCTGACACTGCCCCCCCTTAGGGGAGGGGCAGACCTGGCTGCCTGTCTTTGAGGGAGGCCATCTTGCCTCCTCATATATAAAGAAGCTTTTCTTGCCTTCTTACATGCTCACTTGTCTTTTCCCACACAGCTTATGTTAAGGACATGAACACTCATTTAGCACAAACTTCTATGTCCAGCATTCATGTGGATCCCTTCCCTGATACCTTTTTAGAAAATCCCATGCTGAGTCAAGGGGAGCTGCACCCTGGTGTTTTGACTGCTGGGACCCCTGTCCCAACTCCCACCCCTCTCCCTGCTTCCATCAATATTGTTCCTGACCTCCTCCTGATCCCCCCTTAGATGCTACCCCAAGTCCTTCCCCAGCTGCTGGGGGGGGGGGTTGGTATTCATGGCTCTTTCTGTCACTGGGGTTGCTGCTTTTCCCCCACTGCCACCCTTTCTTGTGTCAGGGGTCCAGCCAGGTGATGTGGCACCCATGACAGCAGCACTGAGATGGGGCTCTGTGTCCTGTCTTTCTCTCCCAGCTGGCTGTGGGCCCAATATGGGGACCCAAATGGAGAATGGCTGGGAACCTTTGGCTGTTGAACTCTGGTGCTCTAGAAGGAGCTGTGTGTGTTCCTGGCTGACATTCGTGGGGCCAGGAGCTGGGTACAGCCCACCCTACAGCACTGGGGGAATTTCCATCTCATTCTCCAAGCTGTGAGCGCCATATTGAAGGAAGGAAAAGAGACTGGGAGGTGGGACACCATGGCTTATCATAGGGCCCGCAGCTTCCTTAACTCCCTCATGACCTTTGGGGTCAGTCACGGATTGCTGCTGGCACTTCTGCCACTCCCCGCCCCCCAGACCTCCTCATGGCCCCTATCATCTTTGCTACATTAAACACCAGGGGCTGTAGGATGGGTCTCTGCAGGACAGAGGTGCTCTCTTTTCTTTGGGAGGGGGTACTCTGTGGTTTTCCTGCAGGAGACCCATATGGATCCAGCCAGTGAGATCAGCTGGTGGCTAGAGTGGGGCAGCGGGGTGTACCTAAGCCATCTCTCAGTCTTTTAAGGCAGAGTGGCCACCCTGTTCTCCCGTGACCTACAGCCTGAGGTGCTGGGGGTTGCCAAGGTCATGTCGGGTCGCCTGCTGCACTCTGCTTATCTTTTCGGTTGTTGACCCCTGGCCTAGAGTTTGTTTTGGGCTTCCCTGCAGTAGAGAGTCGAGGAGAAACCAGGGGAATCTGTCTAGAATTGTCCTCCAGCTCTGCCCAAGCTGGTAGCTATGTCAGCAGGAGACAGTCTCCTGCAGACAGAGTGCCATCAAAGCAAGGAGTTACAGTTAGTGTAAATAGGTGGATCTTTCACACCTCTGAGTGACAAAGTTACAATAAAATGTGTCTGTTGTATAGACCAAGCTTTATTTATAATCATCAGTTCTTCAGTCTCTCAAATACATTTGTTCTGCTTTCAATATTTCTCTCAAGGACTTTGTCTGAATATTGTCTATTAATCTGTTCCCTGCTCTTTCTACTGTGGGTTTTGAAGGGGACTTGTTTAAACTATAAAAACAGTTACTTCAAGTTATTCATGGGAGTTTTCCTAGGCCACTGGCTTGTATGGATGAAAGCCCTAATGTAGATTGGTTCAGTTAACTATGAGGTCACCACGCTGACCCCCATTTTTAAAATCTCTTTTGGGGATTGCTGAAGGATAACTGTTATTTTTTGTTGTCCCCCTGCCACCAGTGCAGATTTCTGATTATATTCTCTGCTGTTTCCATCGCTGTCCAGTAGATGGCAATGATACATTGACATTTTCTTTCCCCCTTTCTATCAGGCGTCTCTATCTATTAGTCATTCAAACACTGTATTTCTGATTTAACCCAGCCTGCGAACTGGGTCCTCACCCTTTTCAAGCAGGTGCTTTTAAAATCAAACACATGTCAGATACTTCTTTCCTTCAATACTTCATTTCCATTTGTTTGCCAGGCAGTTATTATCACTTCTCAGAGACATTGGTTTAACAGAAAACAAAGCCAATCATGTCTAGTTCCTTAAAATGTGCTGGGAATGGGGCCACTTTTGGAAGGTATTGAGGTGCCAAAAGGTGCAGGACAATGCCCAGTGGAAATTTCATGGGTGTCTAGGAGCAAGAGCTTCTTGGGTCATTTTGTGCTGGCCTCCTCAAAAACAAAGAGTTCAGCACAGTTCTTCAGACTCATGCTCCTCACCTCTCAGTGCCATCTTCTCAGCCTCCTTCCCATGCCCTAGCTTCAGTCTAAAACTCATTAGCAAGGTAGATGATTTCGTGACATATTCTCTTTGCCATCTCTCATAATTACCTGCAGCTTGAATTCTGCTTTGCAATCTTTGAGGGGAAGTGTTGAATCTGCTACCAAAATGAAAAGCATCTGTCAAGCCTGAATAAAGAATCAATTTTTCAGCATTCACCAAGTTGCTTGGATTGAATTTCCTTGATTTTACCCTGTTTGAGGTTCTATAGAAGTGTAAAAATGGGGGCAAAGAAGGAAAGCAGTAGGAAGGTGGCCAGGGGCCCTGGGCTTTTAGGTCTCTGGAGAGACAAGAGTTGGTTGTTTCCGCTTGGGACAACAGTTTCACTGGAAATGTTCAGCCGGCTCCAGTACAGAGAAATATTTAATTCCTAGGCTGAGGTTGGAACCCCGGGGTAAATTCTCTGCAGCGGTGTCCTGAGGCAGGGGGGAGCCAGGCCCCTGGGTGCTGGCCTAGAGGGGCACCTAATCGGCCTTTCATGACATGCAGGTGGCAGCAGAGGCCAGAGGGTCTCAGGGGCAGTAAATGTATCACAGGGGAGGTGGGGTATGGGGTGCTGTGGATGACCAGTAGGAGTTGTTTTATTCTTCCTATTTGACAGTGGTAATTGTCATTTTCTTGGTCTAGCCCAATATTACTTATACCCTTATACTGGATGTTTGTTCAAAAAATTCTGTTAATGATTTTAAACAGGCATGTCATTCATGAATGTGTCATTTGAGGGGGCCAGGTGTTCCCTGTTAGCTTTGATGTTAAATGTCCTGTTACTTTCTCTCCCTGGCACCTATTTGTAGATTCTTGCAGTTAGTGCTGCATGGAAATATGTGTGTGTTTGCAGTGTCAGCTTGTTTCTTGCCAGCATTGCAAGCGCACAGTCTGACATCTGCACAATTGCCTTTGTAGGAGACTTGGCCATTCTCTCAGCTTAGGTCTGTATCTTGGCCTGCTGTGCTAAGTCTCAGGCCTCATTTCCAGCCTGTTATCCTAGGCCTCTGACTTCAGGCTCTTTCCTTTCTGCTTGTACTACTTTCCCTGATGTATTGTCTTTTTATGGGAAGGATGTTTACCCTTTGTCCCTGAAAAGCATAATGGATGCAGTGTAGATAACCCATTGATCTAAACACTCATAGCCCATTTGTCCCTCAGTGTGTGCATTCCCTTATCCAACTGTTGGACAAATTTTATTTTCCAATTTTTTTTTAGTCCCTTACAGTGGGCCTAGGAACTTGACATTTGGGATTTTGACTGTGGTATGTAGTCTTATGACTGACCCTTGGGGGCCACTTTAAATAATTACTACATATGGATAATATGGTTATAGTGAGTGGATAAGGGTGTAGGAAATATGCATGGGTACATATAACACTAGACTTTATATATCAGGACAATTACATTTGCCTTTTGGATTATCGTTAATAGTAGGTATGAGTCTGTCTGAAATACTTGGGAAGCATTATTTGAATATGTCTCTTAGTGCTCGGTATGTGAGAAGCAAAACAGAAATTTGGAATGGTCACATGACATATGTGTTTTTGTTTTTTTTTTTTTTTTTTTGGTGATTAGTTGTGACTTTTTTGTGATTAGCTGTCATTTTGCACTGTCCACTCATGTTGGAGGTCACATTTCCTGCTACCAGCTGGTTAGCTTTCCTGGGCCAGAAACAAGAATGGCTAGCTTTTTTGTTTCACTGGTCGTGTTTCTCTTCTAGACACCAGTAGCTGATGTACATTCAGGGTTTTTCTGGTTTTTTTTTGTTTCTTTGTTTGTTTGTTTTTATGTTGTCTTTGAGATTGCCTACTGAATGAACAGTAACCAATTTATTGGTTTGTATTTAATAATGGAATTCTGATACTGAACAGGATTGTTTTGAGTAACATGCCTCAGTTAGGATGTGGTGTCAGTAATTCTATATTGTGATTAATACCAACAAGAGATTGCTTGACAAAATTTGTATTTACTATATTAGTTAAGAATGGGAGTTTTGTTTCTTTGTTTGTTCTTGACTAATTTGTTTCTCCCTACTTTAATGTTGTTTGCTGCCACTGGTTTGTTCATTTTTACGTCTCTGTGGATGAAACAGTTGAACAATACTCTGCACACTGTAAATGGTATACAGCAGGGGAGCCATAATACAGCAGAATAATATAGTAATAATATAATTAGTAATTAGTAAAAATAAATAAATTAAAGGTAACATAATAGCCAAATGTATACTTAATAACTTATTTAACCTGGTTCAGCTAGTAGTTTTCTAACTGACTGCCAATGGAATTGCTTATATGTGGTGTAGACCAGGTTGTTATTTATAAATTACTCTTTTTATTTGGTTTTTATGCCTGTATTTTTTTTTCCATTTTTGTTTTTTAACTGAGTAATGCTTTTTTTTTTTTTTTTTTTTTTTGAAGTGTGAAATTTTCCAGTGTCTTTGGTTTGTGGGATACAACCTTAAATATCTTAAGTTAATTAACATATTTTTTGGTTTTTTGTTCCATAATAGCAGTGTGTGTGTGTGTATGTGTGTGTGTCTTTGTTCTTAGTAACCAAAACTTAATATACAGTTTGTTTGCTTACAATGTCACGGGGACCACATTTTTTTTAAACACAACCTATACTCTTGCAATTGTTGTACAGACATTTTTCCATTACTTATATTTTATGCTAAATATAATGCTTAATTGCTAAAATAGATGTTTTCAGTGTTCCACAAGAAGGTGTACTTTTTTTTTTCCCCTGTTGGGTTTGTGCTTGAGCAAAACAGATAGTAAAAAAAAGGGTTTTACTCAAGCTTGTCTGAGTTAATGTGTTTCTAATATCATTTCACTTTTCCTAACTGTTTAAAGGCATCAGTTTTACCATTACTTCCCATTGACATAGCATGAAAGAAAAGTTGAACTGAAATTAAATGAAATTCAAATTAATTCAAGTCACATAACTTAAATCAAAATGAATTTTAAGTCAAGATTATGCAGCTTTAAAGATATTAAACTTTCATAATGCTTACTTGTATTTGGGGAAAGAAATTTGGAAATCTGTTGAAATTGTTTGGTAGGCTGTAAAATTTTTGCAACATAACCAGACCAAATATATATTATTGTCCATTTTACCAATTTTGCTATAATATGTAATAACAGTGCAAACAAATTCATAAATACACAAACAAGAAAGTGGTATTTTGCTAATATTGCCTTTGCATTGCCATTGTGATATCCCCATACATGTTTTCCTTTGAATTAAAATATTGTGATGAATATGAAGAATAAAATGTTTGAAATTGCATTATCTGTTGAGGCACAAATATAGGTGTACATATATTTTTAAATAAGGCCTTTTTGAAGTTTGTAGGGAAAAAAAGCACATTATGATAGCTATAGCATAAATCTAATATTAAAACAGTGTGGTACTACTTATATTTTAAAAAGTATAAAATTGATTTTTGTTTCAACAAGAAAAAAGTAATCACATATGTATGTAACCCCCCTGGGGTTTTAAGGACCGTGGTTCCTTTAAATCTTTGCCCTGTGGGAGAGGGTTTTTGGAGCGGAGGAGGGGGGCTGGAGCTGTAGCCAGACACCTGGGAAGGAAGCAGGGGGAGAGGCCCTGCCTGAAGCCAGGGAAGACACAAGTGGCTGACCTGGGATGCCAGGCCAGCACCCACAGAAGGACACTGTGCTGGGGAGAGTCGCCCAAGGACAGAGCGGTATCTAGTGACCAGCCATCTGGAGCTGTGGGGCCGTGAGAACAGCACCTGGGACTCAGGGGGGAGGTTGTAGATAGTTACGTGTGGAGGGTGTCGCTCTGGGTTTGCAGAGAGCTGCAGAAGAGGCATCAGAGGGTTTTCTTCCGCTGGGAAAGTGCTGGCGCCAAAGACTAGGAGTTACTGGACTGAACTCTGGACTGGAGCTGTGCTGGGACTCCTGAACTCATGGTGCAGAAGCAGAGCTCACGTCTGCCTCCAGCCTGCTGCATTGTTGGGCCTTGCAGGGCCCTGTGTTAGCTGTTACTCTGTGTTACTGCTGGCCCATCTCCCCTTTCGGTTTCCCCTTTGCACCTCTGTAAATAAACCTTCCCCATTCCCATAATCCCTGCGCTATCCCAGTGTGTGTGTGGTCACTCTGGGGGTTTGGAACAGGTGCCCCTGGGGCAAAGGGGCTCCCCTTGCTGTGTTCCCGTGCACACCCTTTCTCTGGTCAGAGCTGCCTGCAAGGCAGACTCAATCTGGCCACGTGGGTGTTACATGTAACATGCTGCACCTCCTGGCAAACTCCTGTGATTCAATCTGTTTATCTTTCCTGCTTATTCTTAAAATGTAACCCAGTATTGTTTAACTTGAAATGTGTCATATAAAACAAACAAGAAGTCTTGTGATTAACAAATTGAAAAGTGCCAGAAGGCTCTTTATTTCTTTTGCTGAGCTAGACTGACACAGCTACTCCATTGGAATATGCCACATAAGTTGTTTTTGGAATGCTCATGGAATACTCTGAGTTATTCTTATGGTTGTATGTTTCCTGCAACATCATACATGTGTATAGATATGAAACTTGTCCCCAGATGTACTTCATATGGTACAAAGTGGAGGCAGGCAGGCAGGCAGAATTGCATCCGGCACACCTGATGAAGGTATGAACACAAAGATAATAGAGATCAAATGTTTTGGCTGGAAAAGAAAAAGAAGAGAGTGGGGTGGGGGAGATAGGTGTGTGGAAAAAGACACTTTGAATGGATTGAGGCTTTTTGCCATAGATTCCATCTTGTAAACAATGCAAGCGCCTGGTACCTATCCACATGGCAGGAAATCCTCGGGCTATAAAAATATCAGTAGCCAAAACCTATGTGGGTAAGCTGAACGTATGTTGTTCCACGCTATTTGAACCTAAACAACTACTTTGATTTGCTGAAATAGCCTGACCTGAGTCTATGACTTACACTTATCTCTGTTTATTTTACTCCCATTCTGTGAGTTCCAGATCTGGAAGTGTCTGACAATGTGGGATTTTCTCCCATGAAACCTTATGCAATAAATAAATTTGTTAGTTTTTAGAAATCCCACAGGACTCCTTGTTTGTTTTGCTGAACTAGACTAACAGGGTGACCCCTTTGGAAGTTACTTTAAGTAACTTGTGAATCTCCTTTCAACTGCCATGGAGAAGGGCAGGCAGCATAGACCTGTCCTATATCTTCAAAAAGGCCATGTAGGGTCGCGAGTGAAGCTCTGCTTCCCATCCCCCAAAGATCTCCCCTGGCAGAGCCTCCAAGAGAAGGCCTGATCCTGTAATCCAGCAACCCCAGATCCTGCAGGAGAATCCCTGTCCTGGAGCATTTGCAGAAGCGATGGATGGAGCTGTAACCCCATTTAATGCTCTGGGAAATCCAGGCACAAAGAGAACAAGTAAGTCACTCCACACGACTGGCAAAGAGTACAGTCAAATTGGAAAGGAGCCCAGGACTCCTGATGACTTGCCACTCCCACTCCCACTTAACCACTAGACTCCGCTCCCCTCTGAGAGCCAGTGTCTGAATCCAGGAATCCCGGCTTGTAGCCCCCACTGCTCTAACTACACAGAGTGCCCGGAGCTCGGCACCAGTTTTTCACATCAGCCCTTACTGAGTTTCTTTGTGCCAGCCCCTCCTCAGGGGAATTTTTATGATACCTTCAACCCCTTCCTCTCTCCTTTAGCTCCTTGTCCCCACACTTTGTAAGAAAATAAAAATTAATGGTAAAGACATAGGCCTGTTTGGAGCTACAGGTCACTATGGTAATGAGGTCGTGTCTCAGGCAAGTCCTATATCTAAGTTTCTTTAACATTTAGCATAGGTTGATAGTTAAATTATGTTATCTCCCTTTTCTCATGCTTTTTCTCCGGGCCATCTGGACAAAGAACGTGATCTGGACTGTTCCATCTTTGATCTTAATGAAGAGGTAGAATTACCTCTTATCTCCTCCTTACTCTGCCTGGTACCATAGCCTCTTAAGAATGTGAGGTCAACGTTTTGTGCAGAAAATAATGAGCTTGGAGGTAAAGTGGCTGTCCAATGTTTGTAAATTCTGTCAACAGTAAACAAAGGCAGGGATGCATTCTATAATCATTAATATGTACAAAAGAGATGTTATGATGATGATCTGTTTGCTTCTTTTCATCTCTAACACACTTCATGTCAGTTGAGTGGGTCTTAGGAACAAACCAATGCCCCCTTAGACTGCACAGCCCAGGTGCTTCACAGCTGGGTGCTGGGGACACACAGTTGGCTCTGGTGTATGCATCTGAGTCTGCAGAGGTGCTAAAGTTTGCTGCTAGCTGCTAGAGTACTAAGGTGTGTTTCCTATGGGGCTGGAAGCCTAACCACTGTGTACTCACCTACCAGGGCACCAAGAGGCAGAGGAAAGGCCACAGGGAGCTGAAGAGGCAGCAGGATTATGAGAGAGAATCTAGAGATGAGGGTTATGTGCCTTCCTCTGTCTTTTGAGTCAGCATATTTACAGACCCAGCTGGGGGTGAGATGGAGACAGGAAAGGCAAACGATAACCCCCAAGGAGCTCGGATGTGGGATGAGTCATTCACCAGCCATTGTGCAGGGTTAGCAGAGAGCAATCCTGGGGCCCTGCATTTCTGGGTCTGTGCATATCTGGGGCCAGCACATCCATGGCTTTGTACACATCTGTGGCCCTGGGGCCATGCACTCTAGGCCCTGCACATGCCTGGAATGGGGGAGTTGCCACCTTAGCTCTTGTACCACTCACGACACCAGCTGGGGGAAGCAGAAAAAGGGGGAGTGACCATCTGGGACCCCTCAGCCCTGTAGTCCATTCAGGGAAAGGTCATGGACATTGCAGGACTGCACTTACTGCAGGACTGCAGCCACACTGATTGGGGGGATGTGGCCCAGCCACTTAAAGAGGGGACCCAGTTTGAAGCGTGTGATGTGGATAACCCGGCCTCACCAATGCTGTCCAGCTCTGACTATCACAAGCCACTGGCTCAGAGAGTCACTCACCTGCAGTCTTGCAAAACAGTGTCCTATATTCTCACCCCCACCCCCACCCCTTCTAGGTGGGGCTTGTGGTTAGCATTTTGCTGACCACTTACTCCAGAAATCTGCATCAGAGCAGAGATGTGGGGGGGAGAGGATGCCTAAGTGTGATGTTTCCATCTACCAAGTAGGGTGCTGGTTCTCTAAGTTCCTGGAAGCCTGTCATCTAGGCTGGGTGAGAGGAATCAGGCCAAACTGGCGGCTGACACTCATACTGCCAGACACAGCTAGGATTGCACCTAACTAGGACACCTCTTGGCCTCTGACAATCATGTACTGCTGGGTACCAGACATACCTGGAGTAGAGCTAGACAACAGCCAGCAGCTAACAACAGTTCTAGCTCTCTCTCCAGCTTGGTGAAACTGTGGTGGGACACATGGTGCAACTAAAACTTTGTTTCCTGTGTTAACTTGGCCCCTTGATGCTTATCAACAACATCCTTCCCCACAGTGTAAGTGTGACCCAGAGGGGAAGGAGATGAGCTGGAAGCCCAGATACCCCCATCTGGGACAGTACTACTCCCCACAGACACCCAGACTGGAGGGGACAGAAATAGTGCATCTAATTCCCAACCTCCCTTTGGCAGCCAGTCTTGAATGGGAGCTGGCCCAGCACTGCCTAGAGGTGAAAGTCACCATCTCCATTTCACACCCATCATTCACTGAAAGGTTAGCTGACTTTCATAGGATCACAGAATCAGAGAAACTGGAAGGGACCATAAGAGGTCATCAAGTCTAGCCCCTGCACTCATGGCAGGACCAAGTACTCACTTAAACTACATCTGACAAGGGTTTGCCTAACCTGCTCTTAAAATCTTCCAATGATGGAGATTGCACAACTTTCCTAGGCATCTCATTCCAGTGGTTTGTCACCTTGACAATTAGGATTTTTTTTTGCCTAATGTCCACCTAAGCTTCCCTTGCTGTAATTTAAGACCATTGCTTCTTGTCCTATCATCAGTGGTTAAGGAGAATAATTTTTTTCTCCCTCCTCCTCATAACAGCCTTTTTGGTACTTGAAAACAGTTATCATGTTTCCTCTCAGGATCCTCATTTACAGACTGAACAGACCTAGTTTTTTTCATTCTTCCCCCATAAGTCAAGTGTTCCAGAGCTATAATCTTTCTTGTTGCTCCTTGGACTTTCTCCAATTTCTCCACATCTTTCCTGAAATGAAGCAGCCATAACTGGACACATTACTCCAGTTGAGGCCTGAACAGCACGGAATAGAGAGGAAGAATTACTTTTCATGTCTTATGTATAATATACCTGTTAATACGTTCCAGCGTGGTGTTTGCTTTTTTTGCAATGGTGTTAACTGTGGACTCATACTTAACTATGGTCCAGTAGGACACCCAGATCCCTTTCCACAGTACGCCTTCCTAGGCAGCCAATGCCCATTTTGTATGTGTGCAATGGATTGTTCCTTCCTGAGTACTTTGCATTTGTCTTTATTGAATTTCATTCTATTTATCTCAGACCATTTCCTCAGTTTGTCCAAATGATTTTGAAATGTTATCCTATCCTCCAAAGCACCTGCATCCCTCCCAACTTGGTATCATCCACAAACTTTATGTGTGTATTGTCTATGCCATTATTTAACTCATTAATGAAAATATTGAACAAAACCAGACCCAGAACTAATGTCTGTCATCCCCTGCTCAGTATACCCTTCCAGTATGACTGTGATCCATTGATAACTTCTCTCTGGGAGCTGCTATCCAATAAGTTTTGCACCCATCTTAAAGTAGCCATTCTAAGTTGACTGTCACTAGTTTTCTAATGCATAGGTGATGCAAGACCACATCAAAAGCCTTAGTAAAGTCAAATTACAATCTGTCTACTGTGTCCCAGCTCTCCACAAGGCTTGTTATGACATCACAGCAAGCTATCACGTTTGTCTGACTCTGTTTGTCTATTTAGCACCTTATTCTCTTTCAGATGTTAGCTAATGGAGTCCTTAATTATTCAAACCATTGTTTTTCCTGGTACAGAGGTGAAACTGACTGGTCTGTAATTTGCTGGGTTGTCTTTACTTCTCCTTTTATAGCTGGGTACTATATTTGCATTTTTCCCATCCTCTGAAATCTTTCCAGTCTTCCATAATTTTTAAAGATAATAGCCCAGGACTGAGCCCCAGCATGAAAGGAGAAGCTAGGAATTTGAAAAAGGTTGTGGGGGGCCCAGGGCCCCCTGAAAGCCTATAGGTGTGTCTGTGCTTACAGCTGAATTTGAATTTATTGTCATCAGTTCAAATTCAATTAAGTGCATGTACATGGCCACTTTCATCAATTCGAACTGAGGACCTCCTGTTTGAACTGATGAAAGCTGACTTCGAATTCGTCAAACTTCAGCTGACATCGAAGGCAGGGTCAATTAAAAACCAGTACTTCGAATTGACCCAGTGTGGCCATGTCAATTCAAACTCACTGAGTTTGAATTGACAAGGAATGACCATCCTCCCAGGGTGCAATGCACCCTGGAAGGCTAAACAGCCCTTTGGCACCTGGGGCAGTAGCCCCAAAGGTGCCTTCCCTCCCCCCAGCCAGATCTGGCTTGGTGGGAGTATGGGGTTCCTGTCCCCTGACTGGGGACAAGGACACCAGAGAGCGCTGCAGCTGCTGGCTCCAGGGGAAAGCAAGCCCCCCAACAGCTCCTGTGGGGATGGCTGCCAGGGGAGAAAGAACCCCAGCATGCAGAGTTGGTGCAGGTCTGGCAGCCTGGGGATTGGGGGAAGCAATGCCCCCACTGGGCTTCTCCCTCGACAGTCTCAGGGGGAGAACACCCCCCCACGCTGGGCTGGTGTGGGGCTGGCACGCAGGGGAAAGGAATATCCCTGTGCCACTTCTTCTCTAACAGCTGCGCACGGGTCCAGAAAGTACCCGGGCGTGCAGCTCGTGTGGGGCTGGTGGCGCAGGAGGAAGCAATCCCCCCTCATGGCTTCTCCCCTGACTGGTGGGGAAGGAGGAAGCAACCCCGTGCACTGCTGGCGTGGGGCTGGCGGTGCAGGGGGAAAGGAATCCTTCCCCCCAGGGGGGCCAGCCACACACCAGTAGTGTATGGGGGTGGTTCGCCCCCCCTTCCTGTGGCTGCCCGGGGAGAAGCCATGCAGAGGGATACCTTTCCCCCTGGTGCTGTGAGCCCCACACCAGCTGCACGCAGGGGTGCCTTCGACCCCTGCTGCCAGCCCGCAGGAGCCACTGGCAGGGGTGCTCCCCCCTCCGCATGTAGCAAGGATGGAGCCGCAAGGGCTCCAGCCCTGGGGGGTGGGGGGACTCCCTTCCCAGTAGAGCCAGCCCTTCTGGGAGGGGGCTGGGGAAATCTCTTCACCCCCCCCTTGCAGGGGAAACATCCCCTGCCAGGCTCCAGCACTCTGAGCCTGGCATAAAGTAAAGCATCCCCTCCCCAGCTCTAGCGGCACTGCCACTACAGTGGGGCAGGGGATGCTTTTCCCTGTGCCAGCTCAGAGTGCTAGCACCTGGAAAGAGATTGGCTGTGGCAGTTGTCATTCTTCATGGCCATCTTACCACACTTCCCATGGTGTCCCCCTCTAATTTGAATTTGCAAGTCCATTCCATGGACATGCCAATTTGAATTGGAGTTTCTGGTGTGGCCACGTCAATTTGAATTGACTCAATTCAAATTAATAATTATTAATTTGAATTGACCAATGCGAATTGAATAATTCAAATTGGAAGGCCAAGTGTAGACATAGCCTATGGGATTTTGACACCTTCCCCTGGAAGTGGCCTTGAACATCCCAGCTCATCTGTCTATAATAGCGGTGGCCAGCTGCAAAGGCTCTGCAGGGAATTAAACCCCCAGCTGAATGTGACTATTTTCTACTGATGCCGGCAGACAGAGGAACTCGAGTGACAGTGACAAGCCAGCATGGTGGAGGGTGAGGCACCAACAGAGTTGCAGCACTGAGTAATGCCATTGGAAAATGACTGGATGTAAAGGGGTGTGGGGAAGAAGACAGAGAAAGAAAAGGATTCTTAGGGAGAGAAGGAATGACAGAGAATCGGGGAAAAGATGGATGGATGATTGGATGGATGGAAATAGGATGGAATTTAATATTGAAAAATGCAAGATAGTACTTTTATGGACCACCAACAAGGATTTTTGCTGCAAACTGGTGATGCATCATTTACAAGTGACAGAGGAAGAGAAAGACCTTGATGTATTTGTTGGCTGCTTATAGTCATCCTGCAATCAATTTGATGAGTCTGTGAAAAAGGTTAATGGGTCCAAGGATGCTTTTGGTGAGGTGTATCTAGTGAAAGGCAGGCTTAGAAGCTGTGCCTAACAGCTTTGGGGGTGGGTGGGGGCAACTAATCTGCATGGGTTTAGTATTTGCATGAGCACAAAGAATACAATAGGATAAATACACTTTAGGTGCAGGGAAATATGGGTATTGGTATTTAGGGTTGATCTGATCAGAAATCTGACAATATTTGTAATTCTACTGCAGGGAAATATGAAATACTGTTTTTGGTGATATGCTACTCTCTGATTGTTCCAAATCTGTTTGGGTTAGTGTAACCCTCTCCCTTTTCTCCCTGGGTTAGTTGGGAGCTGGCAACACGTATGCACAGGCGTCTAAGTTTGATGACAAAGAGATCCTGAGTTTCTCAGTGGTGATGTTGGGATTGTGGGAATCCTCTATCCACTCTTCTGCTGCAGTCCCTTTGCTTTATAGGGAATTAAGCTTGGCAGTGCCTCCACCTGGGTCCAGTACACGCTCAGTGGCATGCCTGGGGAGCCTCCAGGATTAAATCCATGTGGCTAACAATAACCTGTGGGATGGATCTAATCCAAATTTACTACTTATATATATGGAAATAGGATGAAATTTAATACTGAAAAATGCAAGCTAGTACTTTTATGGACCAACAACAAGGATTTTTGCTGCAAACTGGTGATGCATCAGTTACAAGTGACAGAGGAAGAGAAAGACCTTGATGTGTGTGTATATATATATATATATATATATATAATACATTCATAGTGCTCAATTGCATGTAACAAACCTTTATTTAACACAGAAACTTATCTCAACAGGATGGAATTGAGTATTACTATTAATTTGAATACACAGGGCAAGTAAATCAGTGAGCAGACACAGAATACAGTTTACAGGAAACTTATCTAACTGGCATGTTCACAGCCCTTTTTCCAACTCAGAGGACACACTTCCCAGAGTTCAGAACCCCAACCACTTGGTTGCATGGGCACACTTGGAGGCTCAATGAAGGAAACAAGGCAGCACACAGATGGTCCAGTGTATCCCCTCAGAACCACACTGCAGGTACCTAGTGAGCCCAACCAATGGTCTGTTGTCCTGGCCCTGGTTCAAAGGGACTGCCACGCTGCCTCCTCTCAGGCCCAGTCAGTCTCTCAGCAGACTCCCTGGCTTCACAAGCTCTGCTCCAGATTTGAGGAGGGAGACAGACACTCATACCGTCACTGCAGCTCTAGCTGAGCCAGCTCTAGGCTCACACCCTGTTTTTGGGCTGAGTAAGCCACCAACCTCTGAAGCTCCCTGGTTGAGTGAGCCTCCAGCAGTCTCAGGAGCCCCAAGAGCACTCACAGCAGCTTCCAGATTCAGCATGTTTCTCTCTCCCTGGAGACCCCTTTGTTTCCCTCTGCTTCATGGAGGTCAGCCAGGGTCTCCCTCTCTCCCTCCTCCAAGGGATCATGGGAGTTGTCCCTCAGTGGAAAACTTACAGCACATAGAAACTGCTTAAATGGTAACCTCCTACTTGATTTCAGAGGCCCCTAAAATACAGGGTGCCTACATTAGTTAAAGGGTAAAAGCTACCCTTACCTAAAAAGAGACTTGTAAGAGAGGCCACAGCTTGTTTCAGCCTGGAAAGTTAAGATGGGGAGGGGTTTGCATAGCTACTTCTGAAGCTATGCTTGAGGCATTTTTTGCCTCACCCCTTTGTGCCACTCTCAAATGACAGATCTGGCTGGGCTTCTTTTGAGGCCTTTCTTTGTTATTTTAAAGGAAGTAGTTGTTTGCAGTAACTTAAGGTGTAAGAGTTGAAATCACTGAGAGAGGCAAACTCTCTCTTTCTGAGCAGAAATCACTGAAGAGTAGCAGCAGATGGAGTGACCAGCAGGCAGAGCTGGTAGATGGTAGGAGTGATGAATCGTGAGCCGGGTGGTGTGAGTGACCGGTGGGTGGAGCTGGTTGACAATGGGTGGAGCTAGTGGATGGTGCGAGCAGCCAGCAGCAAGCTGGTGGCACGAGTGACCAGTGGGCGAAGCCAGTGGCAAGCTGGGCAGCGTGAGTGACCGGTGGGCTGAGCTGGCTGACAGCAGACGGAGTCAAGGAATGGTGCTAATGGATGTAGTGAGTGACCAGTGCCTGGCAGTGGTGGACAGCTGGCGTGAAAGACACTCCTTACATACCCTAGGGTTCATTGGAAGCCTAGTTAGCACTGATTCTCCAGATCAGTGCTGATTTTGCTAGTGAGTTAACATTTGCTATTATAATATGTGAGATCATGTTGGAAGCCTGATTAGCACTGATTCTCCAGATCAGTGTGAGTTTTGCCGTTCAGTCTTATATGTTCTGTTATGTGGTGTGGGTTGTTGGGAACCTTGCTCTGTACTGATTTTGCTAAATCAGTGATGATTTCTGTTATTTGGCCTTTTCACATTCTGTTTTATTACTATTAAAAGTTCTGTACACTACACTTATCTCATGCTTGCGAGTGGGGAAGCCTTACTCCTTTAGGGTGCCCAGGAAATAGTGCATGATTACCCAGAAATCTGGGTGGGGGCTCAGGCCAGTTGGTGCTGTTACATTATTTGGAAACCTCTAGATATAGAACTCGGCCCTTGTTCTGCCAGCTTCCCCTGGCAGAAGGGTTACACTAGTAAAGATAGGAAACAGTTGGTACTGTTATACAAGGTACTGATTAAACTTCATCTGGACTATTGTGTGCCATTCTGATCCCCCATGTTTAAGAGAGATGAATTCAAACTGGAACAGGTGTAGAGAAGGGTGACTAGGATGAGCCGTGGAATGGAAAACCTGCTGTATGAAAGGAGACTTATGCGCTTGGTGTGTTTAGCCTAACAAAAAGAAGGCTGAGGGGAGATATGATTGCTTTCTGTAAATACCTCACAGATATGAATATGAGGAAGGAAGAGAAATTATTTAAGATCAGCACTAATGTGGGCACAAGAACTAAGGGGTAGAAACTGGCCATCAAGAAGCTTAGACTTGAAATTAGACATAGATTTTGAAGAATTGAAGTGAGGTTCTGGAATGGCTGTCCAAAGAAAGCAGTGGGGTCATAAAATCTAGCTGACTTCAGGATTATACTTGATAAGATTATGGAATGGATGATAAGATGTGATAGTCTGTGATGACATGTAGCTGATCTGTTACTGATAGAAGCAAATATCACCAATGGGCAGAGAAGGAATGTGATTTGGGTTAGTTTCAGAGTTACTACAGAAAATTCTTTTTGTGCGTCTGGCTGGTGAGTCTTGCCAACATGCTCCACATGCTCACGATTTAGCTGATGGCCACATGTGGGCTCAGGAAAGAATTTTCCACCCAGGAAAGATTAACAGATGCCTTGGAAGGTGGGTTTTTTTTTTTTTTTTAACCTTCCTTTGCAGTATGGGGCATGGGACACTTAGAGATTTACACTGGAAAAAATAGGGGATTCTCTGTAACCTGAGGCCCTTAAACCATGATTTGAGGACACCAGTAACTCAGTCATAGGTTAGGTGTTTAGCAGATTTGTAGGTGGCTGAGGTTCTGTGGCCTGTAAGTGCAGGAGGTGAAACTAGATGCTCATGATGGTCACAGGCTTGACTTGAGCGAGCACTCCTGGCTTGGTTACTGATGGGGAGATCCGGTCTCTGCACAGGGCTGGAAATCAGGGCAGGAACCTAAAGGAACTGATTCAATCAGCCCTTGCCTCTGCGTTACCAGGGGTATGGGCTCTATTCTACCCCTGCAGCACAGCCCTTGGGTTGAAGGGACAAGGCTGTTTGTCAGCAGCAGTAGAAGGTTGTTTCCTGCACACAAGCACACCACAGCCAGAGGCTGATGTTCCTTTGTGTGAGGTTTGTTAATGCAGACAGTAGCCCCAGGGATCTGTGGAAATTGTTTTCACACACACCCTGAACCCCTCCACCAGCCTGCAGACACCTGCTTTTTCTCCTGAGCCCCCCTTATTGCTGTGTTGGGGAAGCAGCCCTATGCTCTTTCTATCAGATGTGTGCAAGCTCTGCTCCCTGTGGACCTCCTGCACAGTCACCATCCTGATTCCAAGGGAGCAGGAGAACAGTCATGGGGAGAAGCAGCAATAACAGCATCCTCTGCATCAGATTAGGAACGAAGGTGCTTCTCAAACAGAACCAGGAGGGTGGGCAGGGAGGAGTTGTAGACACGCTGGGTGGAAGTGAGGTGGAGAGACAGGGAACCTCAGGATCAAACTCTCTACCATGTGGCTCTCTGCAGACCTCCCTGTGGGGGCCCATCACAGGGTCTGGCTCTGTGCAGCTGGGCTTTCTCCTCTATTTGGACCTCACACAGATGGGAAGGATCCATGTCTCCTTGTTCATTGCTGGAGTAGAGCTGGGTGGAGGGTTGTACATCCTCTGCTAGCACTGGACACTCAGCTATCTCCATCCATTGCAGTGGGGGCCTGAGGTTAATGTCAACTCATCTCAGCAATCAATGGAATCCAGCCTTTTGATATTTCTCAGGAGTCCGCCCCCCCCCCCCCCCCCGGCTGCTATGAGCAGAGACAACAGAAGTGGCTGGTGTCAGAAAAGCCAAATGCTGCACTTCACAGCTTGGGGGACTGTGCTGTAGCTGGGAAAGAGTTGCAGCTGATAATCAACAACCTGCTGAGCCAGCCAGTTCCTTCCCTGGGGCCAGGCTCTAGGTAATTGGAATTTCCCAGGAGGAAGAGAAGGAGATGCCATGGTTTTGATCATGCTGATGCTGAGCTCTTCATAGCAATGGAAAGGCAGGTGACCACCAGAGGGGTCCAGTAACCATCTCCTTTGCCCTCCAGAGTACGAAGTCTGGACCTAAGACAGGTTTGAAGATGCTGGAATGGATTCCCTGGTGAAGTGTCTCTCATGCCAGGACATTTCAATCAGAGCTTGGCCCTTGTTAAAACTGGCATTAACTTGGAGCTGGGGTGAGCTTGGGTCCAAAGGGACAATCCTCATGGTCATTTTGACTTTGAAGGAGACCAATGTATTGAAAGATCATGGATCTTTTAGTGCAGTGGGTCAGAGTGTGTGTGTGGGGGGGACCTAGGGTGTTAAAGGCATTTCTGAGGATTTTCCCTGAACAACTCTGGCTTTAGCAATACAGGGATTGGCAACGTGGCATAGCTGGTACAAGAGACACTAGACAGTGCTTTGTCTGCTTCCAGAAGGAAAACTAGAGAGATGGGGGGGGGGCAGGGAAATGAGTGGATCGCATCTCTCTGTGTCGGTTCCACAGTGACTGGAACCGTGGATAGGTGTAATTCCAGTCCTCTGGGTGTTACAGTCTCACACATGTAATCAGAGACCCGCCTGATCCTTGGGGGAACCCATCACCTGCCCCAGACTTCGTGGGTTAGGAGGGAAGTCAGGGCTGGAGAGCTTTCTGTTAGATCTGTACTGACTGCAGAGCATATGAGATGGGAAGTGAAATTATAAGCAAAAGTGTAGGGTCTGGGAGGATCATGAGTCCTGTGGTTGCTAGAGCAAAGAGTTGTGAGTTGCGGGGAAGCAGTATGGCCTAGTAACCTATGACATTCCCCTCCTGCAATCTGGTCTGGTGTGCCACTGACCCTCTCCAATCATCCACTCCTGGACCACATCTTACCCCCTTTGCTGGATTGACACCCATTCCTGGATCTGCTCACGCCAGCCTCCTGCATGTAATCAGTCCCAGCAGTGGAAGTGTGCTCACTAGCCACTAAGAGGGCAGTTCCGCAGCAAGCACTCCTAGCACCCAGGTGCCACACTGGGAACTTCCATACTGCAGTTGTCAGGCCCCTTCCCTGATCTCTGAAGGCTCATATACACCAGTCTGTCAGTTTAAGGCAGATGTGTGCACACCCACCTGCACACAGTATGTAATTACTCTTTGCTCTAATGCTTCTATGCATTCATTCTCTCTCTAAAATCCACACTGTTTCAAATAAAACGAACACTAGTTTATTTTTAAAAAATGATTTAAGTGAGTACATAGCTTATAATGCACAATCAATTAATCAGTCAGTCAAGGAGTTTATCACTACCAAAAAAAAAGTAATATGCATTCTAAGCTAAAGTTTACTGTTGCAGTCCATTTCAATCTTACTCACTTCTTTGGAAAAAGTCACATTTTGAGCCATTTGAGGCTATTTCTCTCTTCAAACCATCCACTGCCCCTCAGTGAGTCCTACTTTTCCTGGAATGAGGTGATTCCTTTTTCCTCCTGATCCAGGGAGCTTAATTTGCATTGTTTATGACTTGCATTCCCTCTGTGTATAGGCTGAGACAGTTCTGTCTGTCTGACCCAACCTGAGCCACATCAAATCCATGGGGATATATTTCATAATGATACACATGCATGCTGATGCAAAAAATGTGCTACCATAACAGTAAAGCAAAGCACGTTATGATCATTCAAAAAGGAACCTTGTCTGGCATATTTTGTAGTAAACACTGCAAAAGTGATCAGGACAGTTACACAGATCACATTACAGGGGTGCATCCCATCACAGAGCCAATGCACAGGCCAGCATCTCAGGTAAGCTGGCCTCCTGCTGGGTGACCTTGGGTAAGTCACGGGCCTACTCTGTGCCTCTGTTTCCCCATCTGGGATAATGATCTCAACCACTTTGGTAAAGTGCTTTGAGATCAGCCGACGGAAAGAGCTAGGCCTCAATGCCTCTAAGATATTTAGGCTCCTGGGTATGGCAAATGGATTCAAGCACCTAAACAACTCGGAGCATCTGTGCTCTTATTTAGTCCCAATTCTGTTTATGGCTCAGCTCACATTCCTTTCATTCTAGCACCTTCCACATCATCCTCGTCCTATCCTCACCTGAATTTTCACATGCAATAACCCATCTACGTACCAATGGGGAAAAAGGCAGTGTGAATTGCTCAGAGAGCAACATTTTTATTTGAAAAACAAGTGTTCTTTTCCAACTTGAGAGAGATTTTCTTTTCAAACAAGCATGTGTTTTTTGGTATTTTCCAAATATTTGGCAGTACACATTCTTCATTGTGTCCCAGTATAGCTCTGTGACACTTTCCAGGTTTCTGTGCCTTGGGTTTTCCCATCCTCCAGTCAGTATCAATATAAAAAATAATTAAATACTTGTGAGGTGAGGAGAGGAAAAAACAAAATCCTGAAAACATATTAAACAGTGGGTCCAGCTCAAATTGCACAAACAACACTGTTTGAAATGTCAATATATTTTAGCACATGTGTGATCATCAGGAGGTTTTTAATTTGACTAGCCATTCTTTGTGAGGTTGGGTTGGCCAGCTAAGCCACACAGCTCTGTTCTTGGCCTTTGTCTGGATGGAAGTCAGTTTCTAAGTCAGCTAGTGACACTCTACAGCCAGGAATTTTGAAGGTAGAAAATATTGAAGAAGGTAATTGTTTTTATAATGATCAACATTTGTTGAACCCCTATTGAGTTCAACCGAGAGAAGTCTATCTTTGCTCCAGAACCTCCTAGGCTGCTGTAAAACCCCATTTAGACATGGTATTTCTAATGACTCAGAATGAAAGGTTGTCCCTGAGTAGGGTTTTAGAGGTAATTGGACATGTTTATCAGACAAACAGCTCCCAAAAAAGAGAGTCCTGAGTTCTAGTTCAGGCCTCTGTTTTCCCTTATATATTCACAGCCTGGATTATTTCTCCAGTGACTCACATAAGAATCACATAAGATGAATTACAGGTATAACAAAAGCATATTCCTAACTTCCAATACAGATATGACACCTATACATAAACAACATAATCATTCCTAGCAAATCATGACGTTTCTGTTGGTACCCAACATGAAATATCGCATATGGATTATTGCCATTAGGAAACAGTGATATGAAATAAAATCATAAATGGTCTCCTAAATTCAGACAGTGTCACATGAGGTTCTTTGTTTTGAGAAACTTTCTAACTCTAAGGAGAGTTGAACCCTGGGACAGGTTACCTAGGGAGATTGTGGAATCTCCATTACTAGAAGTTTATAAGAGCATGTTGGACAAACACCTGTCAGGGTGGTCTAAGTTTACTATGTCTGGCCTCAGTGCACAGGGTTACACTAGGGCCATCATTTTGAAATAACAGAATGTCGTGCCAAGCTTTATTTCAAAACAACGGCTGTTGTCTTGAAATAAGACCCTGGTGTGGACCCAGCCTAGATGTTCTATCAAGATCCCAACCTTCCCCACATTTCGATGATATGAGAATTTTGGTTTGCTGAGCTCACCCAAAATACTTCATATCAAGCAACTTGAAAATTAATATTAACATATGGTAAACCAACAGTGACTGTTGGGAATGAATAGCCCTCACTACTAGCATGACCAATAGTGGCAGCAGAACTTCGGATTGAATTTCGTAGAGTTGGTCCATGAGCTCACTTCAGTCCTGCAGTGCAGGAACACCTGACTAAGACCTGTCTCCCCCTGTGGACAAGAGAGTAGCCATCGCCCTCTGGAAGATGGCCACCCCCAGAGAACTACTGGTCTGTCACACACCGCTTCGGGATCAAGAAGGCGACCATGGGGACGGGACCGTCCTCCTGCAGCTCAGCAGGGCCATTAATCAGGTCCCTCTAGCCCGCCTCATCACCGTGGGCAACCTGATGGACACCATTGATGGCTTTGATGCGCTCGGATTCCACAACTGCATGGGCATGTTGGATGCAATGCATATCCTTGTCCAAGTACCTGAACACTGGGCCACAGAGTAACAGAACCGGAAGAGCTACTATGCCAGTCCTGCAGGCCCTCATTGACCCCCAGGGAATCTTCACCAACATCTATGTCAATTGGCCAGGGACGGGGCATGAGGTCCATGTCCTCAGAAACTCCTCCTTGTATAGGCGCATGCAGGTGGGCACCTTCTTCCCCCCACATAAGATCCCTTTTTGGGATGTGAAGGTGACAGTCCTCATCATTGGGGATGCTGACTACCCATTGCTCCCCTGACTCATGAAGCCATATACGAGCTACCTGGATACCAGCAGGAAGCTGTTTAATAGGAGGTTCAGTAGGTACCGTGAGGTTGTGGAGCTCACCTTTGGATGGCTCAAAGCCTGATGGAGGTCTCTGCTGATGTTTCTCCACCTTGCAGAGCAAACCATCCCTGAGGTTGTCAGCACCTGTGTCACCCTGCACAATGTGTGTGAACTCCAAGGAAAGTGGGTTCCCCGCATCTGGGAGGCAGAAGCTGAATGCCTCACTGCATGCTTTGAACAGCCCAAGACCTTGCCCCAGATGCAGCAAGCCCAGTGAAGACCTGGCAGCATATGAGAGGCACTGATGGACCTGTTCGTTGCTGACGAACCATGACAAGAGGCACCCTCACTTCCCGCATCCCACCCATGCCTGCCCCCCATCCCCGCCTCCCCATCTGCTAAACAATGAAAACAACAGGACACCAGATTAACAGTCTACCTATTTTTATTTTCAAGGGAAGGACAGCACTGGGAGCTGCAAAGCGGTGTGGGACTTGGGGGAGAAATGAGGACTTGGGGAAGGAATGGATTAGCCTTACCTTAATCCCTGAAAAAAACATAGAGCAGGTCCTCAAAGAATTCATTCTGAAACACTTGGTGAATCCATGCTGACTGTTCCTGATCATTCTATTTTCCTCCAAGGACAAATAGTGCCTGGCTAACCTCATGGCCTTCTATGATGAGATGAGTCAATTTGTGGATGCAAGAATAGCTGTTGACATGATATACCTCAACTTTAGCAAGCCTTTTGATATGGTTTCCCACAGCATTCTCATCAGCAAGTTTAGAAAGTATGGGTTAGATGAGTGGAACGTAAGGTGGCTGGAAAACTGGCTAGATCAGCCTCTTCAGTGGGGAAGGAATCAATGGCTCCATGTCTAGTTGGCAAACAGTAACATGTGGAGTGCCTCAGAGGTCGGTCCTGGGGCTGGTTCTGTTCAACATTTTCATTAATGATCTGGATGATGGAATAGATTGCATTCTCAGTAAGTTCCCTGATGACTCCAAGCTGGGGGGAATGGTACAGACACTGGGGAACAGGAACAGGATCCAGGGAGACTTAGACAAATTGCAGCAGTGGGCCAAAAGAAATCTCATGAGATTCAACAGAGACAAATGCAAAGTCCTGTACTTAGGATGGAAAAAAACCATGGACAGCTACAGGATGGAGAGCAATTGGCTAGGTATCAGCACTGTAGAAAAGGACCTGGGGGTTATGGTGGAGAGGAAACTGCATACGAGTCAACAGTGTGCCCTTGTTGCCAAAAAGGCCAATGGCATATTGGGTTGCATCTGTAGGAGTGTTTTCAGCAGATCAAGGGAAGTGATTATTGTCATCTATTCAGCACTGGTGAGGCCGCATCTGGAATACTGTGCCCAGCTTTTGGGCTCCCCATTACAAATAGCACATTGACAAATTGAAAAGAATCCAGTGGAGGGCAACAAAAATATTTAATGGGCTGGGGCACATGACTTAAAAGGCGAGACAGAAGGAACTAGGCTTATTTTGCCTGCAGAAGAGAAGACTGAGGGGGGATTTGATAGCACTCTTTGACTACGTGGACAGATGCTACAAGGAGGAGGGAGCCAGGCTGTTCTCTGTAGTAACAGAGGACAGAACAAGGAGAAATGGTTCCAAGTTACAGCTGGGGAGGTCGAGGTTCATTAAGGAAAAATTTCTTACTAGGAGAGTGGTGAAGCATTGGAATGGATTACCTAGGGAGGTAGAGGACTCTCCATCTTTGGAGATATTTAAGGCCCAGCTGGACAAAACCCTGGCTGGGATGATTTAGTGGGAGTGGCCCTGCTTTTAACAGGGGGTTGGACTAGATGACATTATGAGGTCCCTTCCAACCCTATGAGTCTATGGCAATTTGGAAGGGGGTGGTAAGATCTGGGTGGGCGGGAATTCCAGTGCCCGGGGGGGAGAGGCATGGACTGGCCTTCCCTGTGGCAACCCTGGGTCCAGAGGCCACAAGCGGTGATGAAGGCTGATGTCCACAGGAACAAAGTGGTCCACCAGCCATTGGATAGTGACCACCAGGTGCTAGATGGCAGTGCTGAAATCCCTGAGACCTTGGCTCTGCTGCTCCATTCTGGCAGTTTAGTGCTCATCCAGCTCCAGAGAGAGCTGGAGTGTGCCTCGGCTGACATGCTGGTGGGCATCTACCCGCTCCCTCCAGGCGGATGAGATCGCCAAAGATTTGACCCCTGGTCTGGTGGGTCCTGGCCCTCCAGCCTGTGGCTGCTGGTGGGCTCCCAGGCTTAGCAAGTCAGTGGCTGTGACAGCTGCTGGATGGAAGCAGAGAACAGGCTTAGTTCTGTCAAGTGGCTCACTAGCTCTGTATGCAGCCTGATAGCAGCGAGCAGCAGTGCCCTGACTGTCCCTTTGCTTCCTGATCCATGTCCTGTGGGAGACAGCCCCCAAGGGACATGTGGCTGTGGTGTGCTGCCAAGGTTGGCTGCGGTGTCCACAGTGCTGAGTGGCACTCAGCCCTGCCCTGCACCCAGGGCATCTCTTGAGGCCACATGCCAGCAGTGTCAGGTGCAAACTGTCTGCCTTTAATGCTGTCACCTTTGATTCCCCCAACCTTGTCTGCCAACATGTCCCCCACCTTGCTCAAGGTGGGGTCCCCCACCACACAGTCCCTGGCCTGTCCCCAGGCCATGTCCCCCTGCAGTACCTGTGTCACAGGAGTGGCCAGCCATGCCTGCACAGAGGTGGGGGGACACTCACCAACAAGTGCTCTGGATGTCTGTCTGGCATGCGCTCCTCTCTCCCAAGTCGTCTTAAGAGGATGCGGCCGCCTCCTTCTCCTGCTCATCCTCTGGGGATGGGTGCTCCCTCCTTGTGGACAGGGAATGGCTCTGAGCTGGCTTCATGGGCAGCTGGTGGTGGGCTGCACTTGGCCACCTCCTGGACATCATCATTCGCTGAGTCCTCCTTCTGGAGTTTGGCCATGGAGGAGGGCTTGGCAGAGTCAACACTCTTGGCTGGGGCTTGGTCCTCTCCCTGCCCAAGAACATGTGTGGCTTCTGTTAATAAGGGCAGCTGGTGGTATGAGTTTCCCTCCAGTGTGGCCTCACCTTCCGGACCTGGGTGTAGCCCTGATGGAGGTGCTTGATCTTGTTTCAGACCTGCTCTTGGGTCCCCATGAAGCCCTTTGCATCTAGAGACACAGAAGTGTCTACATAGGTCTACCAGTTTCAGCGACTGGCCTGCAATTGGGAGAGGATCTCCTCAGTTCTGCAAATGCTGAGGAGGCTGAGGTCCTCCTCATGGCTCCAGTATGGATCCCTGTGACGTCTCTGGCTATACCTGCTGGAGTCCGTCATGGCTGCCTGCAAAACTACCCCCAGGATTTTCAGGCAGCGTGTGCCTATGAGGGTGTGGAGGGGCGATATCCAAGGCAAGCAGATCCTTCTAGGTGCCATGCACCTTGGGAGGAGGAAGATCAAACCTTGTTTAATTTGAACTAATGGTTAGTGTCATGCTAGGCCTGAAAAGGCCAAGCCATCTTTATAAAATACATGACCTAAGTCTTACCTTTGAAGACATACTATAGGGAAATGCAATGTATGAGCAAGCTAGGGCTTTGATATGCATTTGTATCCTTAGTGGTTTCTTGATGATATTTAAATGTATCCTGTTAGATGTTAGCAAGGTGAATGAAGTGCTTCCCTATCTGTTACCATTGTTCTGTTGGAAGGGGTCAAGAGGGAACATTAACATCTAAAGGGACCTTTGATGTACCAATGTAAACTGTCTGTTAATGGCGCTAATGCAATTAATTACCTGGGGTGCCCAGGAGGTGAAGGTTTTCCTTCAAAGGACAATATGTATTGCTATGCTCCACTTAAGAAAGTACCTGGGAACTGTCAAAGCCCAGATGAAGAACTGACCTGCAAATGCCCACCTTGCTAGCTGCAACTATAAAGGGACATTGGGAACTGAATTCCTTTGTCTCACATCTGTCCAAGTTTCTTGGGGAACGTTTGGGCTGCAGGATTGAGATCCCAGCCAACACTGGCCTGGAAACTGCCCTGCTAATTCTCATGGGGGAGAATTAGAACAAACTCTACACTTGGATTATTTGGTCTCTGTTCCTATAAACTGGATTACTAACAACTGAAGCCGTGAAACAAGGACTTATCTTTGGACTCTAAATCATTTGTATGTATGTGATTCACTTTGACCCTATAACATCTCTCATTTTGTTTCTTTTCTTTTTACATTAAACCTTTAGTTGTAGTTACTAAAGGATTGGCTGGCAGCGTGTTATTTTGGGTAAGATTCAAGCCTATATCATTCTGTGTAATATGGCTGACCCCTTGGGGTCAGAAGAACCTATTTCTTTAACAGACCTAGTGGCTGTACTGGGGACCAGGATTGGAATGCAGTAAAGGGAGCTGGCTATACTATATGGTGGCTTCTTGATATCCATTGTGGGGGATCAGAAGCATTGTTTGTGACTGGTCAGGGGAGTTTTTCTCCAGGTAACCCACCAGTGCTGGGAGAATCTACTGTCCTTTTTGCAGCTTGCCCTGATCTTTGCATATTCAGGTGGTTATCCCAGGAGGCCCAGGTCACAGTTAGTTCTAATAAACGCAGCTCCAGAGGGTTACTGCGAACTAATAAGATAGAAATAACCATTACTTCAAAGTTAAAGGTGGTTTTAAAACTTTGAAGTAAGAATTCATTGCTTCAAATTAAGGACTTGCTTAGTTTGAAGTAATGAAAGCCAGTGTGGCCATGCAGTAATTTAGTTTGAATTAATCCTCCTTAATTTGAACTAAATTGCAAGTGTAGACAAAGCCTTAAAGACTAGTAAATTGATTTATTGCATACTGATGAAGTGCGATTTTCTCCCACAAAAGCTCCTGTGATAAAGAAATTTGTTAGTCTTTAAGTGCCATGGCACTCTTTATATCTTAAAGTCCTTAAATCATGATTTGAGAGCTTTTATAACTCAGTCATTGGTTAGAGCAGAAGTGTCAACCTTATTCTATGTGAGGGGCTTCCCTGGAGGGCAGGACACCTGTCACAGGCCAGATGTCTGCATGGGGTCTTCAACCCCTTCCCCAGCCATGTTCACAGCAGCATGGGCTCCGCTTTCCCCTCCCTAACATCACCGGCTTCAACACCTTCCCTTTTCCCTGCCCTGGGGTCTCCCCTTTACCATGATGGATCCTTGACTCTGCTTCTCCTATTGTGCAAGTCTCAGACCCCCCTTCCTCAGCTTGGCTGCTCCTGAACCCCCAACTTAGCAGCTGGACATCTCCTAGACCCCCCCCCTTTCCATTTCCCCTACCATGTGCTGTCAGACAATCAGTCTCAGGTACAGCCACAGGCAAGCTGGGCTCCTGCCTACCCTCCTCCTGCCCACTCACTGTTAGTCATTCAGTATGATGGCCTTTGGTTGGCTGACTCACAGCTAGCCTTTGATTGGCTCATTCCCACATGGGCCCCAGTCACTTTTTCTTTTTTTAATTTGGGATTTGTGAAATGTGCAGTCAACCAGATAAGCATGCCAACTGACTGACAGTGAACAGGTGAAGTGGAGGGTGGTGCGGTGGCTCCTTAGGAGCCTGGCCCAGCCTGCTGTGACTGAGGTTCTGATTGGTTGTCAGACCACAGCAGAGCTGCGCCAGGATTGGTTGGACTGCTTCCTTTGCTCCCCTTTGGTCTGGTTCACTCACAAGATCAGAGTCAGAACCACACTTAGCCCTGCTCTGCTGGGGCCAGTCTGTCTATGTTGTTTGCTGCTGCTGTAGAAATCTCTCAGGGACAGCCTGGGGAAGAGCTCCATGGGCCAGATCAGTGCCCTTGGTGCGATAGATCTGGCCTGCAAGCCTTAAGGATGACGCCCCTGGTTTAGAGGCTTATTACTTGAGTAGGTAGGTGAGATTTTTTGGCCTGAATTGTGTAGCAGGCCAGACTAGATGATCATACCGGCCCCTTGTGACCTTAGAGTCTATGAGATACAGGAAACATATTCACAACTTCTTATACATACATATTCATAAACAATATCATGCACACATATATAGCTATATCATGCATAAACAATCTAATCATACTTAGCAAATTATAACCTTTCAAGCAGTACCTGATGTGACGCTGTCAGGATCTAGGAGACTGTTCATGATTATTTTTCCTATTAATATTTCATATTTTCAGTAATCCATATGTGATATGCCATGTCTTCTATCAACAGACAGGCTGTAATGTGCTAGGAATAATTATATAATTTATATGTATTATCATATGCAGAAGGTCCTGGGTTCAATTCCCAGGGGGTTGGACTCGATGATCTCATGAGGTCCCTTCCAGCCCTATGATATGATATAAGGGATATGATATTTGTATTAGAAATTAGGACTCTTACTTGTTTTGTGTCTGTTCCAAGGTGCTTGAGCTGAGGCGGTCCCAGAGTGGCCATCTGCAAGCTATTGTCGTATTAATGGCCCATCAGAAGGAGTTCCAGCTGGAATGGTCCTAAGAAGAAACCTGTTTGACCAGTTACCCAGACTGACCATGTAGCCCAACTCCATTTTGGATCTGGCAATGACTCTGACATAAAAGGAAAGGGACCCATCTCAATTTTGTCTTTAGTCTTCAGTCTTCAGTCTGCGACCTGCAATCAACACCCTCCTTTGCAACTATCCTTCTGGGACTGAACAAAGGACTGAGACCCTCCCAGCTGTTGAGTGCACACTAGAGGAGTGGGAATAACCTGCAAACTACAGGATCTTGAGGGATTTGTTTTCTATGGACTCTAAATCAATTGTATGTATGTGATTCATTTAATGTTTTGTTTGTTTTCTTTTTATATTAAACCTTTAGTTGTAGTTACTAAAGGATTGGCTGGCAGCATGATATTTTGGTTCAGATCCAAGCTTCTATTGTTCTGGGTGAGGTGGCTGACCCTTTTGGGTCAGGAGAACCTATTTCTTAAAGAGACCCAGTGTCTAGAGGGGACCGTAGGAAGAGATGTGCAGTAAAGGGGCTCCTTTTATTTTGTTACGCTTGGAGGTGACCATAGTAGGGAATTAGAACCATGTTTTGTTACTGACTAAGAGACTGTTTAAGTACCAGCTGTCAGTGGCTTAGGAGCTTGGCTCCTGGTTTTTGCACCTTCCCCTGATTTTGGCACGTTCAGAAGGTTATACCAAGAGGCTTGGGTCACACCTGATATAGAATCATAGAATCATAGGGTTGGAAGGGACCCCACGAGGTCATCTAGTCCAACCCCCTGCCAAAAAAGCAGGACCACTCCCACTAGATTATCCCAGCCAGGGTTTTGTCCAGCTGGGCCTTTAACACCTCCAAAGATGGAGATTCCACCACTTCCCTAGGTAGCTTATTCCAATGCTTCACCACTCGCCTAGTAAGGAAGTTTTTCCTAATATCCAGCCTGGACCGACCCAGCTGTAACTTGGAAACATTGCTCCTCATTCTGTCCTCTGTTACTACTGAGAACAACTGAGCTCCATTCTCCTTGGAGCATCCCTTCAGGTAGTTGATGGTTGCTATCAAATCCCCCCTCAGTCTTCTCTTCTGCAGGCTAAACAAGCCTAGTTCCTTCAGTCTTTCTTCATAGGGCTTGTGCTCCAGCCCTTTGATCATTTTGGTTGCCCTTCACTGGACTCTCTCTAATTTGTCCATCTCCTTTTTGTAGTGGGGAACCCAAAACTGGACACAGGATTCCAGATGTGGCCTCACCAGTGCTGAATAGAGGGGAATGATCACATCCCTCGATCTGCTGGCAACACTTCTTCTGATGCAGCCCAGTATGCCATTGGCCTTTTTGGCAACAAGACCACACTGCTGACTCATATCCAGCTTCCCATCCACCATGACTCCCAGGTCCGTTTCTCCAGTGCTGCTATTTAGCTGATCACTCCCCAGCCTGTAGCAGTACATGGGGTTTTTTCGTCCTAAGTGCAGGATTTTGCACTTGTCCTTGTTGAACCAGATGAGATGTCTATTGGCCCACTGCTCCAATTTGTCTAGGTCTCCCTGAATCCTGTCCCTGCCTTCCAGGGTGTCTACCATTCCCCCCAGGTTGGTATCATCCGCAAACTTACTAAGTGTGCAATCTATCCCATCATCCAGATCATGAATGAAAATGTTAAACAGAACTGGCCCCAGGACTGACGCCTGGGGAACACCACTCGTTATTGGTTGCCAACTTGACATGGAGCCATTGATTCCTACACGCTGAAACCGTTGATCTAGCCAGTTTTCTATCCACCTTACAGTCCATGCATCTAACCCATACTTCCTTAATTTGCCAATGAGAAAGCTGTGGGAAACTGTATCAAAAGCCTTGCTAAAATTGAGGTATATCACATCAATGGCTCTTTCCGCATCCACAAACCCAATCATCTCATCATAGAAGGCGATGAGGTTAGTCAGGCATGATTTATCCTTGGTGAATCCATGCTGACTGTTCCTGATCACGCTATTTTCCTCCAAGTGTTTGAGGATGGATTCTTTGAGAAGCTGCTCCATGATTTTTCCAGGGATTGAGGTGAGACTGACAGGTCTGTAATTCCCTGGATCCTCCTTTTTCCCTTTCTTGAAGATAGGCACTATATTTGCTTTGTTCCAGTCCTCTGGCACCTCCCCCGTTCACCATGAGTTTTCAAAGATAATGGCCAGTGGTACTGCTATCTCGTCAGCCAGCTCCCTCAGCACCCTCAGATGCAGTTCATCTGGCCCCATGGACTTGTGCACATCTAGCTTCTTTAAGAAGTCCGTAACCTGACCTTCTGTCACCTAGGGCCTCTCTTCTTCTCTCAAATCTACCGTACCTAGTGTAGTGGGCTGGGAGCTGACACTGCCTGCGAAAACTGAAGTAAAAAAAGCATTGAGCACTTCAGCTTTTTCCTCATCCTCTGTCACAAGGATACCTGCCCCATTCAGTAAGGGACCTACACCATCCCTGGTCCTCTTCTTGTTATTAATATACTTGTAGAACCCCTTCCTGTTATCCTTCACATCCCTTGCTAGCCACAGCTCCATTTGTCCTTTGGCCTTTCTGATTTTATCCCTGCAGTCCCAAGCAATGTCTTTATATGCCTCCTTAGTCATCTGTCCTATCTTCCACTTCCTGTAAGCTTCCTTTTTATGCTTCAGCTCAGTGCAGAGCTCTCTGTTAAGCCACTCTGGGGCCTTCCACATTTGCTGTACTTTCTCTTTATCGGAGTGGTATCTTTCTGTGCCCTTAGCAGGGTTTCTTTAAAATGCACCCAACTCTCTTGGACACATTTCCCCTTCATATCAGCCTCCCAAGGGATCCTGCCCATCAGTTTCCTGAGGGACCCAAAATCTGCTTTTCTGAAGTCCAGGGTCTGCGTTTTGCTTCTTTCCTTCTTTCCTTTAATCAGCATCTTGAACTCAATCATTTCATGGTCACTGCTACCCAGGTTGCCATTCACTTCTACTTCTCTGACCAATTCTTCTCTATTTGTGAGCAGCAGGTTGAGAGGTGCAAGGCCCCTAGTTGGTTCTTCCAGCATTTGTACCAGGAAGTTGTCCTCAACACTCTCCAAAAACTTCCTGGGTTGCCTGTACACTGCTGTATTGGCCTGCCAGCAGATGTCAGGGTAATTGAAGTCCCCCAGGAGAACCAGGGCCTGTGATCTAGAAACTTCTGACAGTTTTTCATAGAATGCCTCATCCACCTCCCCCTTCTGATCTGGTGGTCTATAGCAGACACCCACCACAACATCCCCCTTGTTGCTCTCCGCTCTAAACTTAACCCACAGACTTTCAGCTGGCTTGTTTCCACTTTCATAATGAAGCTCTGAGCAGTCATAGAGCTCTTTTACATAAAGTGCTACTCCTCCCCCTCTCCTTCCCTGCCTGTCCTTCGTGGAGAGTTTATACCCATCTACTGCAGAGCTCCAGTCATGCAAACTATCTCACCACATCTCTGTTATCCCAATTATGTTGTAGTTCTTTGTCTGTGTTGGTACTACCAATTCTTCCTGCTTGTTTCCCAGGTTCCTTGCATTCGTGTATAGGCACCTAAGATACCTGGCCCATTGCCCTACTTTCCCATTTTGATTTTCAATTCTAGTGTATCTACCTCCCTGCATTTTCTCTCGGTATTGACCTGCTCCACTTGCCTCAGGTATTAGGACCTCATTAGAGCACCTAAGATAATTTGTTCCCCTGCCCGCATGTTCCAACTACCCTCTCTTCTGTCCCTGGAGTTACAGCCCCAGCACCCCCCAAGTTCCATCCCTTCCCCCTGGTCTCCCACATTGGGACTTACCTGTGGGCTTTGGTCTCCTTCCCCCCGTCAGACCTAGTTTAAAGCCCTCCTCACTAGGTCAGCTAGTCTGCGTCCAAATATGCTCTTCCCCTTCCTCGAAAGATGGAGTCCATCTCCGCCTAGCAGTCTGTCTTCCTGAAACAGCAACCCATCATCAGGGAAGCCAAAGCCCTCCTGACAACACCATCTTTGCAGCCAGGTGTTCATCTCCAGGATGCATCTGTCTCTGCTCAGGCCCCTACCCTTGAACGGAAGAATCGAGGAGGACACCGCCTGTGCTCTAAACTCCTTCATCCACGCTCCCAGAGCCCTGAAGTCACCTTTGATCTGCTGAGGATCACTGCTCGCAGTATCATTGGTTTCCACATGGATGAGAAGCATGGGGTAGTAGTCAGAGGGGTGGATGATTCTCGACAGTCCCTCCGTAATGTCTCGGATGCGGGCACCTGGCAGGCAGCATACCTCTTGAGAGACCTTGTCGGGGTGACAGATGGGTGCCTCCGTCCCCCTCAGAAGTGAGTCCCCAACCACCACAACTCTACGTTTCCTCCGAGCTATGGTGGCTCTGATCTTCTCAGCCTCGGGAGTGCATGGCCTCTCCGTTTCCACCTCCTTCAACGTCTCTAGCACTGCATAACGATTCTTCACTACAACGGAGGGTGGGTTGTGAGCAGGGGTGAAGCACTGTTTGCTGCCAGAGGTAACCAGCTGCCAGTGTCCTCTCCCTGCCACAGGCTCCCCATCCATCTCCAGTGTTGTGGCAGTAGTCTCTGGCACCTGGATAATGCCCTCCTTCTTGCATGTCTCTTCATGGATGCTATCGAGCAACTTCTCCAGGGTGTGGATACTCCTGAGCTGAGACACCTCCTCCTGTAACTCTCCCACCTGCCTCCTGAGAGATTCCACCAGCAGGCACCTGTCACATCGATTCATCTCCCCAGCCTGATCGTCAGTGACAGGGAACTGCAGGCTGCAGTCCCTACAAGTCCACACCAGGATCTGGGTAGAGATATCTATGGTCTGGATACCTGTCTGGCTACAGGCACAGGTAGAGGAGACAGAAGGGGCGCTGGCAGCAGTGCGGCTCCTCTTCACCATCGTGGCCTCACCAAATTCCTCCCCAGCCTCCCTCTCAAAATCCCCTGTTTGTAGTCCCCTGTTCGCAAACTCCCTCTGGTCGCTCAGCCACTGGCTTTTAAAGCCTTCTCTGCCTAGGTCAGCCCTTGCTTCTTGTTACACACAGGGGAAGGGTGATCACAAGGCTGATTGAGGCTGGTGCTCAAAGGTGATCAGGGAACAATGGTGCAAACAGCCCCCACCCACAGTAAGAAACACCTAACAGAAGTCAGCTGTAGGGAAAAAGTCACAAACACACAGATTGCAAACCCTCACCCAAGCTTCGCTCTGTCCCTTGCCTATCTCTTATGTGTTATTATAATTTAGAAGTATTGACTTTAGATAATATCATAAGTGGACTCCTAAATCGGCAGCCTCACAACCGCTCCCTCCAAAAACTTGGGTATTTGCTTTTACTAGCTGCTTCTTGTCTGCCTGTCACCTCTAGCCCCAGATCACAGGGTCCCCCCAGAAATCCCTGGCTTTGGGGACCCAGCAGAATGGTGTGCCCCCAGGTCACCTCTCTTAATCCAGCTCTCCGCTCTCACGTCATGCATACCCATTGAGTTCAGTGACAGAACAAATTGAAATTTGTGTGAGAAAGGCTAGAGATTCAAAAAGAAAGCAATGAGGGAGACAGGGACAAAGGTGCCACAGAAAATAAATGTCATCACATACTTTCTGGAGATTAAATTTCACTCACAATTTCTCCTGGCAAAAAATGCTTCTCTTTCACTCACTGTCATCATGAGTGGACAATGTGTATTTGTTGGCTACATTCACAGGAACCTGTGTACATGCTGTCCCAAATCTGTGCAAATAACCAAGGTGGCATTCATGATTGAATCAACTGACATGACTACAGTTTCAAATAAAATTCAAATTGGAAAAATTAAGTCAAAATTAATTTCAAGTAACTTCTCTATGCAAATACACTGAACACATTACAATTTTATAATGTTCAGTTCCATTTGGGTTAAGAAGTTGCATTTGGGTGGAAACCTGCTAAAATTGTTTGGTTAGCTTTAACATTCTAAATATAATCAACAATGATAGATACATAGATAGATATTTTACCATTTTGCTATACCATTCTCACACCTATATTTTAATATTTAATAAAGGTGAAAATGATTTTATAAAAACCTGAACTAGAAACTGATATTTTGCTAATATTACTTTTGCATGACTGTTCAAAATTTCCCCATACATCTTTTCCTTTGAATACAAAATTGTGACAAATACAAAAAAAATTGTTTGCAATTGCATTATTTGTTGAGGGAAAACTATATATGTACATATAATTATAAACAAGGTCTTTTTGAGGTTTGCAAAAAATAATATGTGGGTAATTGTATCCTAATTTAAATATTAAAATACTGTGGTACCACATGTATTTTAAAAGTATAAAATTGACTTTTGCTGCAACAAGAAAAAAAGCAGTCACATGAGATACAGAGCATAAAACACAGGACAACATCCATGATAAATTTACTATTATAAACAAATGGTACCAATGTTACATCTATTGAAGATAACACATTAAGAGTTAAAATTATTAAAGAATTCATTTATAGAAAATAGAGGGGTACACCCAAAAGCTAAACATTTAAATGAACAGGTATTTCTAGTTTTTATTTTGAAATTAATAAGAATTTATTTAAAAATCAAATTTGCCAATTATGTTGTACTTATTTAGTGATTTAGGCCTTCCCTTGATTTTTAATCTTCAGCAGCTCATGGCTTTATGTCATGTAAGATAGCAATTCCTACAGAGGACCACTCATTTACTTACCAGGTCAGTTGTCAGGGTCACAAAGGTTGTCAGATGTGTATAGTGGTGCGTGCATGTCCTCTCTGTGTGTGTTAACCCAGCTCTGTGGAAATAACCAAGACAGCACTCATGACTAAATGAATCAATATGACCATATATCTGCTGAGTGAGAAAAGCACCTGGCCATGTTTATTACAATGTTAAACATGATAAGTGATCTATATATCAGAAATACACTTAAATGGTGTTTGCTTTCTATGTAACGGAACTGCTCAGTTAAGGGCAGGACTCTCCAGTATCCTGTAGGCTGGAAAAAGTGGTTCCCTCTGACACTCCTTTTGACATATTAATGCATATATATGGATGTGGTGAGTAGATATATGGGTGTAGTAGATATGGCTGTATACATGCAGTGCGTATGTGTATGCATAGCTGCTCTTTATCTGTTTTTTTTCCTTAACTCTAGTGTTATAGTTTAGCTCTGTCATCTAGTTACCAAAGATAACATTATATTTTAATTGGGGCACTTACAGTTGCCTTTTGGATTACTATTTGTACTTGGCTTGAGTATTTCTGAAATACTAGGGGACGCATTAATTATTACAATGTGTCTCAGTGCTATGTATGTGAGAAGCAAAACAGAAATTTAGAATGGTGACATGACAAATAAGGCCTGTAGATCTGAATATTTTGTGTTTAGTTGTAACTCTGCACTGTCCATTCAGGTTACAAATCACTTTTCCTGCTGGCTGTTGACTTGCTGTTTAGCTTTCCTGGCCCAGAAACAAGAATGGCTAGCTTTTTTGTTTCACTGGTTTGTGTTTCTCTGTGGCTATGTCTACACAGCACTTTTATTTCAAAATAACACTCGTTATTTCAAAATAAAAGAAGTTTAGTCTACATGGCTGTGTTCACACAGCACTTTTGTTTCGAAACAACCTCGTTGTTTCGAAACAAAAAAACCATGTTTACACGACGCACAGTTGTTTCGAAACAAGGGGAAGCCTTTGTTTCGAAACAACTGTGTTGTTTCGAAACAACTTAAACCTAGTTTCTGGATGAAACAAGGTTGTTTCGGAACCGTTGTTTCGAAACAACAAGTGTGAACATGTTGTTTCGGAACCAAGTATTCCGAAACAACATTGGATCA
>ML682134.1:3362613-3440260 GCA_007922195.1 Podocnemis expansa
CCCTCGGCAGCTCATTCCAAGACTTCACCACTCTCCTGGTAAAAAAGTTTTTTCTAATATCCAGCCTCGACCTCCCTAACCGCAACTTGAGACCATTGCTCCTCGTTCTGTACTCCGTTACTACCGAGAACAGTCGAGCTCCATCTTCCTTAGAGCATCCCTTCAAGTAGTTGAAGGTTGCTGTCAAATCCCCCCTCAATCTTCTCTTCTGCAGACTAAATAAGCCTAATGCTTCCAGTCTTTCCTCATAGGGCTTGTGCTCTAGCCCTTTAATCATTTTGATTGCCCTCCTCTGAACTCTCTCTAGCATGTCCCTGTCCTTTTGGTAGTGGGGAGCCCAAAACTGAACACAGTATTCTAGATGTGGCCTCACCAGTGCAGAATAGAGAGGAAGGATCACATCCCTTGATCTGCTGGTAATACTTCTTTTGATGCAGCCCAGTATGCCATTGGCCTTTTTGGCAGCAAGAGCACACTGCTGACTCATATCTAGCTTCCCATCCACCATGACCCCCAGGTCCTTTTCTACACTGCTGCTACTTAGCTGAATGTTTCCCAGCCTGTAGCAGTGCATAGGGTTTTTTTGTCCCAAATGCAGGATTTTACACTTATCCTTATTGAATCTCATAAGATTTCTATTGGCCCACTGTTCCAATTTATCTAGGTCTCCCTGAATCCTGTCCTTGCCCTCCAACGTGTCTACTAGTCCTCCCAGCTTGGTGTCACCCGCAAACTTACTGAGAATGCAGTCTAGTCCATCATCCAGATCATTGATGAAAATGTTGACCAGAACCGGCCCCAGGACCGACCCCTGGGGCACACCACTCGTGACCGGGTTGCCAGCTAGACATGGAACCATTGATTCCTACACACTGAAACTGTTGATCTAGCCAGTTCTCTATCCACCTTATAGTCCATATCCATGAATTCTTTGGTCCAGTTCACTTCCCTAGCTAATTCCCTTTATTTTTTGAAGTTAGCCCTTTTGAAGTCAAAGATTCTGGTCAGAGATTTATTTTTGTTTACGCTTCCATTCAGTTTAAATTGGATTATCTCATGGTCACTAGAGCCTAGATTGTCCCCTACAACTAATTCCTTTATGAGGTTCTCAGTACTGACTAATACCAAATCCAAGACCATATCTCCTCTTGTTCGCTTGGGAACTGCTTGATGGAGAAATTTGTCTGCTCTCACCTCCAAGAAAGTCTGGGCCCTTTTATTGCTGCTAGCGCATATCCTCCAGTCTATATCTGGGAAGTTAATGTCTTCTATAATCACACAGTTCCCAGTAGTATTTACTTCCTTAGAGGCCTTAAAGAATTCTCTATCCATGTCCAAATCAGATCCTGGTGGTCTGTAACACACCCCAGGCACTAATCCAGGAGAAACTCTAGTAGCTTTCTTCTCCAATGTGATTTTGAGCCAGATAGACTCTGTCCTGCTAATTCCATCACTCAATTTCTTTGCATTCTATTGCATCATTGATAAACAATGCCACACTGCCACCTTTGCCATTACATCTGTCTTTTCTAAAGATCATATAGCCTTCAATGCCCATACACCAGTCGTGACTACTGTTCCACCATGTTTCTGTTATCCCTATAATATCTGGTTTCAATTCCTCTACCAGTAGTTCCAGTTCCTCCATTTTATTACCCAAACTCCTCACATTTTAGCTTTTGTTGCTCGGCTTTGCTCACATTCTGTACCTGATGTGGCCTTTTTTTCACTTCTGCCAACATCGCCCATCAAAGCAGCATTTGTGCTTCCCACCTTTCTAACATCCCTACTGCCGCCCACATCTTTGTCTTTTCTGAATTTAGTTTCCTGCCCTTCAGTGCTAGTATCAGGCCATAGAGATTATCCAAGCATCTCCCAACCATCTCCCCACACTCCCTAGTTTAAAGCTCTCTTAATCAATTGAGCTAGCCTCCCTCCCAGAAGTCTGTTTCCCTCTCTGCTCAGGTGTAGTCCATCCCAAGCAAACTGTCTGCTGTTCATGAACACCTCCCAGTTCCCATACATCCCAAAGCCCTCCTTGTAGCACCAGTGCCTTAGCCATCTGTTAACTTCCAGAATCTTATCACACCTGTGTTGTCCTCCTCTAGGGACAGGCAGAATCCCACTGAAGATCACCTGAGCCTCTAGCTCCTTGAGGGTCCTCCCCAGCCTGGCATAGTTTCCTTTGATATGTTCCAATGAGAAGCTAGCTATATCATGTGTACCCACATGAATGATAATCAGAGAATTCTTTCCTGCTCCCATTAGGATCCTCTTCCGCCTCAAATCCACACCATGTATCTTAGCTCCAGGCAAGCAGCACACCCTCCTGTTCTCAGGGTCACTTCTAGTTATAGGCCTGTCTGTCCTCCTCAGCAGAGAATCCCCAGTCACATACACTTGTCTCTTCCTGGCAACAGTGTGCTTCTCCAGTCTATACCGAGTTCTCTCTGGCTGGGAGTCATGATGTCTGCAGCTGCTGTTCCCAGTCCTCTGCATCCACTCCTGAATGCTCCCTGGACCCTTATTTATCTCCCGTGCCTCAGCTCCTCTTTGAATGGGACTAGTTGGTCTCCTCTTCTTCCTCACAATCCCACCTTCAGTGTTCCCCAGCTGGACTCCTTCAGTTGCTAATTCAGCAGACCTCTTACTGAGCTCTATTTCACCTTCACTAGCTGGTCTTTTTCTCTGCTGTCTTCTCACAGTCACATGTTTCCACTGCTCACTTTCCTTACCTAGCAGTCTCCGCTCAGAATTGGCTGCTCCTGTTTCCATCTGCAGGGGTGAGTTTTTGTCTCCAGCCTCCCCAGCAATGTTCCCTCTAAGGGGAGAGGGCAGCTAAGCAACTCCTGCTGCTCGCTGTGCTCCTCCCCCGCGGGGCCCGCTGTGCAGCTCCTCCCCCACTCCCGGCAGCATCCACCCGGCTCCCGCTCGCCCGCCCCCCGCTCCTGGCATCACCCCCCTGCTCCCACTCACCCCCTGCTCCTGCTCGCCCCCCGCTCCTGGCAGCAGCCTCCTGCTCCTGCTCACCCCCCTCCCCCTCCTGCTCACCCCCCCTGCTCCCAGCAGCACGCCCCCCCTGCTCCCAGCAGCCCCCCCGCTCCCGGCAGCAGCCCCCTGCTCCCGGCAGCACGCCCCCCCTGCTCCCGCTTGCCCCCCCACTCCTGGCGGCCCCCCAGCCCCCACAAACTTACCTTGGGGCTGGACTGGAGCCGCACGGCCCAGCCATAACTCCTGGGGCAGAGAAGCACTATGGAGCATGCTCAGATCTTCTGGGCATGCTCTGTTAGAGCTTCTCTGGGCGGGAGTTTTGAAAACTCCCTGCTCCACGGGAGCTCTGTGTAGGGACTCTGGCTGCCGGCCATGCACTGCCAGCAGCCTTCTCTGCGCTGGCGGCTGCAGCGGGCTGCGCTGCAGTGTGCTAGCGCAGCATACAGGGAACATTGCTCCCCAGTCCTGTGCTCCATCAACTGTTCAAACCCCCTTCTAAACTCAACCATAGTTGCCAGCTGCGTCTCCAACCCTCAGATTTTCTCCTCCAACAGCTCTATAAGGCAGCACTTCATACAAACAAAATTCTTTGGGGTTACACCCTCCAAGATAATGTACATCCCACAGCTTCGACATCCTCTCATCTTCATTGTCTCTTCCTGTGTTGGAGAGACTTCTGCTGCTACCTCTGTCTCTGCCATAAGTCTGTCTGTCTTCCCCCTCTAAATAAACTCCCCTTTTAACAGCCCTGGTGCTGCTGCAGCTTGCTTGAGTGGCTGCCTTTGTAGCTCCTCCAGTAAGAAGGCTCCATCCCTAACTGGGATCACCTGATCCCAACTGCCACTCAGCCCCTGCAAACTGAGAAAGAAGAAAAAGAAAAAATAAAGCCAAACCAGAAAACAAATACAAAACAGACAAGCAAACACACACAGCACTTCCAGCTCCACAGCACTCCTCTACAATCCCTAACTCCCTCTCAAACTCCCCTGTTAACAGCTCTGTTGCCTGCTCCTGGTGCTGCTGCAACTAATGAGTTTGAATTAACCGTCAATTGGAACTTAAGGGAGATTTTATAGAGTCAAAGTAGGCTTTCCTTAGTTCGAACTAAGGGAACTCCTTAGTTTGAACTAATGAAAGCAAGTGTGGACATGCACTAATTTAGTTTGAATTAAGCCTCCTTAATTTGAACTAAATTGTAAGTGTAGACATACCCTTACAGACTAATAATGGTGGTGTCAATGTTCTTTATAACTATCAAAGATAAAATACTGAGCTAAAATTATTCAGGAATTCTTTTTCAGAAAATAAACAGGTAAACCAATGATTTGAACATTTAAAATAAACAAGTTTTTAGCTTTTTATTTAAAAATAAGAATTATTATTTGTCAAATTTGATGTATTAATTTAGTGATTTAAGGGACTTTCTTCATTTTAAAACTTTACCAGCTTGTGGCTATATGTCCTGTGAGATGGTAATTTCTACACAGGACAGCTCATTTACTTATCAGATCAGTGGTCAGGGTCACCAAGGTCATCAGATGCATACAGTGCTACACGCATGTCCTGCCCATGTGCTGTGTCAGCTCCGCGCAAATACCTGAGATAGCAATCATGACTGTTTGAACTGAGAAGACCACAGATCTGTTGAGTACCAAAGGCACCCAACCATGTTCATATCAACGTAGCCCAATGATAAGTGACTTATATCTTCCGAACACTCTTAAATAAGTGTTCTCTCAATGCAATGGAACCACTCAGTTAACAGCAAAACTCTTCTATATTGCCTAGGCTGGAAAAACTGGTTCCCTCTGACACCCTTTTTTAATACACTCTTTTGGGTGGTTTTAGTATGTTGCCTTTGATGCAAGTAATTGCCTTTTTCTTGGTAAAATCCAGTATTACTTCTACCCTTATACTGCATGGTTAGGGCAAAACAACTCTACTTATTATTTCAAAAAGAAATGTTCATCCATTAAAATGTCATTTGAGGGGGGTAGGTGTCACCTGTTAACTCTGATATTTGGATGTACTGTTACCTCCTGTGTCTAATATATATATTTTTTTTAGTTCTTACACTTAGTACTGTGTGGAAATACGAAAGTGTTTGCAGTGTCATCTTGTTTCTTGCCAGTTACTGTGAGGTTGTAAGTTCATGGCCTGACATCTGCTCACTTGGCTTGGATGAAATTTGGTCATTTGTTCAGCTTAAGCCTCTGTCTGGGCCTGCTTCACTAGGCTTCAGGCCTCATTTTTGGTCTGTTGTACTATGCCTCATGCTTCAAGCTCTTTTATTTTGATGCTTAGTACAGTCGTCTCCACTGTTTTCAACTAGGCCCATCTAAGACTCTTTCTTCATGTTGCAAATTGATTGTCCATTTGCTTCCTTGGCACAGGATGCTGGCATGTTGCTAAGACCCCATAAACCTAGCAGACCTTTGAGCATCATCCCAATGTATCCACGGTACCTTTGTTGACCTCTTCTTTTAGTTTCCTTGTTAAATCTCCACCAGCACTCCCGTGAACTCTTTGATTGCTAAGGACCCTTGTGATCATCTCATCTTGAACTCCTGCAGAGTGCAACTAAAATTACTATAGGACTAAAGTAAATGATTCATGAGAAGAGACTGAGGGAATAGGGTTGTTTTATCTGCAGAAGAGAAGACTGACTGAATCCAAACCAATTCAAAGTTAAAAAGAGATAAAATTAAATCAAAATTAATGTTAAATACAGCTCTGTGCAAATAGGCGGAGGAGAACTGAAAGCATTATAGGGGTGGGTGGAAAGCCCTCCTCTGCTGATGTTTCCTCTGATGTGATTGTTACTGTGGGTCCTCTATCTTGTGAACATGCTTTCCTCCTCACTGAGGATTCACTGGTAAACCTCTTGGGAAGGGATCTTCTTTGTAAACTGAGAGCCACTATTCGTTGTGATCCTGATGGAATACAATTGGACATTCCAAATTCTCAGCTTCCTAATTTGGCACTAGTGTTATTACCTGCACAGTCTGTTGCTCTTCCTGCAGAACTTCAGGACCTCCCTGCAGAACTCTGGGGATGGTCTTCCACAGATGTTGGCCTTTTAAAATCCGCCACACCTGTGATTATTCACACCAAGCCTGGTCCTCCTCCATGTATACCGCAATATTGTATGCCCTCTGAGGCTATTGAACCCATACAAAAGCTTATAGATGCTTATCTTGCCCAAGGAGTTCTCGCTCCTTGCACTTCACCATGCAACACACCTATTCTGCCTATCAAGAAACCCAAGCCAGACAGTCAAGGAAAGCCAGTATATAGATTTGTACAGGACTTGAGGGCTATTAATGCCTATGTTATACCCCTAACCCCTGTCGTTCCAAATCCAGCTACCATCATCACAGGCATTCCTTGTATAGCTACCTGCTTTACAGTAATTGATCTCTGTGCTGCCTTTTTCAGTATACCAGTGCACCCGGACTCCAAATACCTGTTTGCTTTTACTTGGGGGTCCCATCAGTACTCCTGGCACCGTTTGCCTCAAGGTTTTTCCAATTCCCCAAGTCTATTTTCCCAAATTTTGGCCCAAGAATTAACACAGCTCCATTAGGTTAGTTCGAACTAATAAGTTCAAACTTCCCCTTAGTTTGAACTTAAGGTAGGTTTTATAAGTTTGAACTAGGCTTTCCTTAGTTCAAACTAAGGAAACTCTTTAGTTCAAACTAATGAATACTAGTGTGGTCATGCACTCATTTAGTTCGAATTAAACCTCCTTAATTAAACTAAATTACAAGTGTAGACATTGCCTTTGTGAAGACCTATGGTTCTGGCAAGAGGCCGAAAGGTAGTGATGTGAATTGGAAGTGTTCCCCGCTCACCATGAAGCAGAGGAACCTTCTGTGCTTTTCCTTTATGGAAAAGTGGAAGTAAGCATCCTTTAGGTCAAGGGCTGTGAACCAATCCACGGGGTCTATGGAAGGAATGATTGGGATTTTCTCCCATGAAAGCTCATGTGAAAAGTAAATCTGTTAGTCTTAAAGTGCCACCTGACTCCTTGTTTATATTTTGCTGGACTAGACTAACACAGCTATCCCTTTGGAAATTGTGATAGGGAGACCATTCAGAACTTTATTTCCCTTAAAAATTTGTTCAGCGCTCTTAGATCTAAAATGGGCCACAGGCCTCCATTTGCCTTCAGGATGCAGAAGTAGCAGGAGCAGAAACCCGTCCCTCCCCCTTTCCTTTAGGGGGACTTTTTCTTTGGCACCCAAGGCCAGGAGTTTTTGAAATTCCTGTTTTAATATCTCATCATGGGAGTGGTCCCAATGTCTGAAAATCGGGTGGTTTTCTGTCTGGAGGTTTGGCTCTGAACTGTATGGCACAGACTCGAGAGACCATGTCTAAAGTCCATCGGTCCGAAGTTATCCTGGCCTATTGGTGTTGGAATGGGGCTAGATGGTTCTTGAATGGAGTGGTCCGGGTTTGGTGGATGGCACAGCCCTCTGCAAAGAGGTCAAAACCCCTGCCTAGGCCCAGACAGGCAGTTCTTATTCCTCTGCTGCGGGGGCTGGCTGCCTCTTTGGGCTCAGGGGCCCTTACTACCCCTGCCTCTGTCCCTGCTCCCATACGCACGGTGGAATGACTGGAAAGGCCGACTCCTTTGTCCTTGCTGCTGCTGGAGTTGTTGCTGGGGTTGGTGGTGGTGCTTCAGTTCCTAGGGGTTAAAAGATCACCTGGCAGTCTGAGGAGTGTACATTCCCAGACGGTGCAGCGTGGCTCTGGAGTCTTTCATGCCATGCGGTTTCATGTCTGTTAACTCCGCAAACAGTAGGGGGCCCTCAGGGAGGACATCCTTGACTGACTGCTGCATTTGCAGAGACAGTCCTGAACCTTGAAGCCAGGAGGCCTTGCATATGGCTGTTGATGAGGCTATCCCTCAGCTTGTCGTGTCTGTAGCACCCCAGGAGGCCATCAGCGTGTCTCCGGCTGCGAGGAGGCTCTCCCCAGCCAGCGTGGTATAATCCAGCGAGTGCTCAAGAGGCTGGAGGTCTTTCAAACACTCCATGAAGCACCAAAGTTAAAAGCGCATTGTCCCATGAGGGCCAGATGCTTGGCAATGCATAGCTTCAGGAACATGTTAAAAAACATCTTTTTTTCTGAAAAGGTACAACTTCTTAGCCTCCTTGTTCTTAGGGGAGGCTGCTGCCTGACCCTGCCTCTTGTGCTGGTTCACTGAATTGAACACCAAGGAGCCTGGTGTGGGAGAGTTATAAAGGAAGCCAAACTTGTCTGCTGGGACATGGTACTTTCTTTCTGCCACCTTAGAGACTGTGGGGATCAAAGAGAGGGTCTGCCACCTGGCTCATGTAATTTTCAAGACCCCCTCATGCATGTGCACTGCCACTCCTGTCAAAAACTCACTGGAGGGGCTACGTTGCTGACATCGAATAGGGGGTTGAAGTCCTCCAATATGACCTTGATCTGCAGGTTGAGGTTGGCAGCCATGAGCGTTAGCAGATCCTGCTGTGTGTGGGGGTCATCCCTAAATGACAGGGACCTCTGATATGCTGCTTCATCAGGAGGCAGAGAGTACAACACCCTCAAGCTGTGTTGATGGAACCTCAAAGGACCCACACCTGAATCTGACTCCTCATAGGACTGTGTGACTAAAGTCCCCTTGGGCAAGTCCAGTCTGGAGGATGCCCTGGGTGTTGGCTTCCTTCCCGGGGAGTCCCAGGAGCCCCAGTCAGTCCACTGCACCAACCAATCTTTCAAAGCTCTCAGCACCAAGTCCCATGTCAGGGTTGATGGCCCCGCAGGGAGTGGCACTCCGAGTCCTTGCACCACGAAGGTGGAAAGCAGTTTCTTTTCTGCAGAAGTATCAGACATGCCCTACGAGGGGAAAGTCTCTCCCGAGTAGTTTGTGCCAGTACTCTACCCTTGGGGCTTTGGTGCCGAGGAGATGAGGAGGAGTGTTTTCTCCTGTGCTTATCCTCTGGGCAGGTTGTGGCCTAAGCTAGTGCCGATATGGATGAAGAGTGTTGATCATGGTGACAAGTGTCAGAGCCCTTTGATGAGAGCAATGAGGGCCTAGTGCAGAGTGACTTTTATGAATGGGGCTGAGAGCTGTCTCGTGATGATTCCTCTGGGGAGAATGAGAGATAAGCCTCATCATTACCCAAATCTGATCTAGGGGATGCTGGGGAAGGTTCTTATGGAGGCAGTGTACTCAAAGAGGCGGGACTGTGACTGGTGCAATGGCAGTGGTGAAAAGCTGCACTGATCTCCCACAAGCTACTGCCTTGAAGGCTGGGGCATTTCAGAGTGGGGCCATGGTGAGCTATGGTGCCGGGGACCATTGGCTCGGGGCCGTGCTTGGAGCCTGACCAGGCCTTTGATATAGGAGCCTGTTTTCCCTTAGAGGTTATTGGCCTAGGTGGAGTAGGGTTTGGCAACAGCAGAAGCGCCTTCACAGCTTCAAAGGCCTCTGGCATCAATGGGAGGAGCAAGGACTCAGGCCTTTGTGCAGAGGATGAAGTTTGTGCCCGGGAACCCAACCTGTGCTGACGGCAAGGCTTGCTCTTAGACTGGGTGGTGAAAGTGGACTCTGGCCCTGTGTGGGTCTTCCTCAGTTTCCCGGCGGGAGACTGGTGCTGAGGAGGGGCCAGTGCTGACTGGACCAGTGGTGCCAATGACCCGGTGTCGTTGATGATTTCCCTGGTCCCGCAGCAGGCCACTAAGCTTCTTCCATGGCTGTGGACTGGAGCTGGTGTTCCCTCTCCTTCTGGGTCCTTGTTTTGAAGGACCAGCAAATTCAGTATTAGATAGGTCTATGAGTTTCCCAGAGGCACTTCACGCACTTTTTGTGAGGGTCACTAGTTTGGAAGGCCTTTCCACACAGGGGTCAGGGCTTGCAGCCCAGCCTGGTTGTTTCAATGCCAGTGCATGTGTTACCTTCTGACGTTGGAGGGAAGCTGCTTTTTTCAACTCATCTGGACCGGGGAGGTGTGACCAACATGAAGAGAGATTCCAGCTTTGTGAACTGAAGAGAATGAGTACACTAGACAGCTGCTTGTGAGAACACAAGAGCAGGAAGTTCCAGGACCATCGCTAATGGTCAGAAAGAAGGAACTGAAGGGGTGCAGGGTCAGGGCCACCCATATACCATGCAGGTGCACAAGACGAAGATAGCATTGGCCACTCATCCTATAGGGAAATGTTAGGGCAAAAAGCTTTCCAGACATCCATGAGCTACATCTGAATGGATGTGAGCAAAGCTCAAAGAAGAAAAGTTACGGTTAAACACAGGCCCTCGCTGCAATAGGCAAGGAGAGATATGAGCATCTTGTATCAGCAAGGGACTTATCTTCCCCCACCCACTCTCCTTCAGCTGTGCATGGAGACAGAGATTACACAGCCCCAGATCCAGCTGAGTGAAGGGGGCATGGATCACTCTCAGCTGTGCAAGGATACAGATAGAAGAGGAAGCCCAGCTGTGCAGGGCCAAAACCTTCCTCCAGCCCCTGCAGGGAAGTCTCCAGAGAGCCATATGGCAGAGTTTGACCCTGAGGTTCCTTGTTTCCCCCATCCACAGCACCACCCAACTGTGCCTATAACAACCTCTCCCCTTGTCTGTTTGCAATATATCTTCTCCATCCCTGATCTGCTGCAGAAGATGCTGCTGTTGCTGCTTCCCCCTGTGACCATTCTCCTGCCTCCACAGGCTTGGGCGGATGAGTTAGGGGCTCTATCTGCAGCAGAGCCTGCATTCCAGCTCATGAAATGAGCATGGGGCTGTTTCCCCAATGCAGCAATTCTGAGGGTCTCTAGAAGGAGGGCAGGTGTCAGCAGACTGGTGGGGAGGGGATAAAGAGAGAGGAGTGGTTTCCACAGACCCCTGGGGGCAGGGGCTGCTTTCATTAACAAGCTTCCCACAGAGGAACATCAGACACTGACTTGGTGTGTGTACACATAGGGAACCACCTCCTGCTGCTGCCAGCCAACAGCCTCACCCCTTCAGCTCAAGGACTGCACTGCAGTGGGGTAGTAGAGCCCCTCTCCACCTCCTCCCAGCTGACCTTGAGAGCTGAGGGGTGATGACATCCGCACCTTTGGTACCCTGCCTGGATTTCCAGCCCTGTGTGGAGACTGGATCTCCCCATCAGTACCCAGCCAAACACTGCTCCTTGAAATCTAGGCTGGGACCATTGTGTGTATCTAGTTTGATCTCCTGCATTTTACTGACTCTAGAACCTCACTCATCCACACCTCTACTAGACCACTAACCTATGACTGAGATACTGACGTCCTCAAATCATGGTTTAAAGAGGTCAAGATACAGAGAATCCACCATTTTCTCTAATTCAACCATGTAAGTGACCCATGCCCAAAGTGCAGAGGAAGGCAATAAACCCTCTAGGGCCTCTGACACTCAGCTAAACCCTGAGCATGGGAGCAAGAGCCACCAGCCAGACCCGAAGGAAAGAATTGTCTGTAATAACTCAGAACCTCTCTCCTCACATGTCCTATCTCTGGCTGTTGGAGATATTTGCTGCTATCAGTCAAAGATAAGTTAAAAGTCATTGTAGGCTAGCTCATCTTATCATCCCCTCCATCATCTTATCAAGTACTATCCTGATCTTATCAATTACAAGCCACCTAGGTTCCTTCCCCCCCCCCCCCAGCTTCTGTTTTCTTCAGAAGTCTGTTCCAAAACTTCACTTCTCTAATGCTCAGAAATCTTTGTCTAATTAAAGTCTAAACCAGTGTTTCCCAACCAGTGGACACAGCACACAGGTGTGCCGTCAGGCCTGAGCTGGTGTGCCACTGAATTTTTTGAAAAACTTCTCAGAGTTCTGGATTGGCTTATGAATATTCATGAGTTCATTTGGAGACTAGATGGTGGTGTGCCTCAAAATAGTTAAAGGTATCATGGTGTGCCACAGAAGACAAAAGGGTGGGAACCATGGTCTAAACTTCCTGATGTCCAGTATATATCCATTAGTTCTTGTGTCCACATTGGCACTGAACATAAATTCCTATTTCTCCTTGACATTCATTCCTCTAAAGTATTTACAAGGAGCAATCATATCTTCCCTCAGCCTTTTTAGTTTTTAATTAGGCTACAAAAGCCAAACTCGTGGAGTCTCCATTCCTAAGGCAGATTTTCCATTCCTTGGATTTCTCTAGTTGCCCTTCTCTGTACCTGTTGCAGTTTGGATTCATCTTTCTTAAAACAGGGGACAGAACAGCACACGATATTCCAGATGAGATGTAAACAACGCTTTGTGTAATGGTACTAACACCTCCCTATCGCTGCTGGAAATACCTCGCCTGATGCATCCTACGACCACATTAGCCTTTTTCACAGTCATCACCTTAGCGACTCATAGGCATTCTGCAATCAACAAGTATGCCCATGTCTTTCTCCTGTTCTGTCTCTTCCAACTCATGCCTCCCCAGCTTCCAGGAAAAATTCTTGGTTTTATTTTCCAAGGCTATGTCCACACAATGCTTTTAAGTTGAAGCAATGACAGTTGTTTTGATTTAAAAGTTGTCATGTCCGAATGACGTTTTGTTATTGTGAAATGATGAGCCCTGTTCGGACGTGTTATTTCAAAATAACCATTATTTTGATTTAACACTTTTGCCTTTCTCCTTTCCAGGGTGCCTTCTTATTTCTATATATTGGCTGGCAACATGGTCCTGCCAGGTGGCCATGTTGCCACAACTCCCTTGCTGCCCCTCTCCTGATTTGAAATAGCAAGTCCTGTGTCTTTACTTGTTATTTCGATTTGAGGTTTTTGCTTATTTCAAAATAAATTAATTCAAAATAACAATTTTATTTCAAATGAACTTATTTCACAATAAGCGTCTGTGTGTGGACATACCCTAAATGCCAGACTTCAGCTGTAAATTTTCTATCCATCTCCCCTTTCCCCAACCACACTGCTGGACTCTCTCCCTCATTCTGCAACGTTCCTCTTCTGTCTATCTATCCCTTCACCCCTATAGCATTCTCCATTCGGCCATCTCCCAATGGTGTTACCCAGTTTTGCGATATCACAACTATATTGCTGCCTTCCCCTCCACCGTGCTGGCTTCCTGCTCTCCCCCATCCTCTGTCTGCCAATGACAATAGAGTTAAACAACATTTGGCTGCTATTGGGGTTTATTTCCCCCTTGGAGCCTTTGCAACTGATCACCACTGTCATGGGCAACTGCGCCATGTAGTTCAAAGCCATCTGGAGGAGGGATGTGTTAAAATCATGTCAGCCTTCAGTGGGCCCTGGATCCTGAGCATCTTGACCAATTTTAAAACTTCCAGCCCAGCCTGCCAAGTGCCGCTGCACCAGGGAAACTCAGCACCCTGCATCTCCCAGTTCAGGGGTTTGTGGTCAGATTCTCATAAGCACAAATACAGTTGGCCCCCCAAGAATGTCCTGTATGGCCAGGAGCAGCTATATACTCGAGTCCTCAGCCCTTGCACAGAGCAATGGGAACAGCTTCTCAGGGATTCAGCCACTCATTACACAGATATCCATCATTTAAAAGTGGCTGGTAAATGGAGAGGGAGCCTTTCCTCACTAGACAGTGCGAGCTCCTGTACAAGGTGAGATATTAGGGAAAAGTTTCTAACTCCAAGGAGCTTTATATGCTGTATTAGGTTCCCCAAGGGAGACTGTCAAATCCTGAATATTGTGGGTTGTTGAGAGACAGTTGGCCAAACCTCCGTCAGGGAGGATCTAGGTCCCACCTCAGTGCAGGGAGCTGGACTAGGGGACCTCTCAAATCTTTTGAGATTGATATTTCTACAGTTTTATGCTATGAATATCTTCTGAAAAGAAATCCTCTGAGTGTCTCTCCTCTCCACTGCCTGTTATCTGTGGACAGCTGTGCGGGGGCCAGGGAGATATGAGACATCACACCCAGGAAACAAAGCTTCTCTTGAAAAGTTCCTGAGAACCAGTAGATGAAGGAAATGACTCAGCAGGTGGTGATATGACAAGTTTTTCAGGTAGTCTATATTTTCCCACCTTCCCATCCCCGGACTCACCCCTCTGGCCCTCAGATAGCTCTCCTTTTTCATTCTAGTGCCTGACTTCACTCCTGATATGGCTGTTCATGGGTGTGCACCTTGCACTATAAGGGGAGGTAGAGATGGTCCCACTCACATGCTTGCCTAGTCAACAGAGGCTGTCAGTCTGCTATAGGTTTTCCTCCAGGCCCTGACCACTGTGAGTGCTTCAAAGCAACAAAACACCCCCTAACAGAATGTTTCAGAGGCTGTGGTGCTTAATCCTAGCATACAGACCAACCCAGGAACAGCCCAAGATGCTGATCATGTGCAGATGCTTGGGACTCACCATGTGGTTGGGGGAATATTTCCCAGGATTTCTGAGAAGCACATCAGAGAAGCCATGAAGATGCCATTCACATGGCTTTGGAGGATGCCTCCCCCACCCCCGGGGGGACTATGCAGGGTTCTAATATTGTCTGTCTGGTGTTATCTCAGAGAGCAGGCGAGGAGGCTTTACAAATGTCAGGGTCATGTTTTCCTGCTCTTATCTGCATCCACCTGAGCTCAGGATGTCCCATTTTATGACAAGAGAGGCTGCGATTCATAGGTTATCCCAGGACTCCTGAGTCTGGGGATTTACAAAACACACAAAATGTTTGATGGAAAAGGCGGGAAGTGGATGCAGCATGATTTTTCCCTGATTTGCAAAGCTCAGAATGTTGGGTGCAGGAGAGACTGAAACATCTAGGCATCCAAGGTCATATAACCTGCCCCCCACCTTGGGATGCCTTTGCCTTTTTACATGACTTAATCTGTTAGGGAGCAGACCCAGGGGAATTCAACCCCAGAAGTGCTGTCTGTTCATGGCTTTCCCCAGTGTCTGTCACGATGGTATCTAGCCGTCCCGCCAACTGCTTGTTAGTCCCTAGTATCTGGGGACTCCCCCCATCTCAGAAAATTTCTCTTGGGGGCTCATTGGTAGGCTCTGGGACCCTGTTCCTTGGTCGGTTCTCTGGTATAAGAGCTGAGGAGGAAGTGGGGAGCTGAGGCGAGCCAGCAGGTGACTCAGTATTGGCCACACTTCCAACCAGTTGATCTGCTGCAGCAGAAAACATGGGAAAGCACAAATAATCCCAGAGCCAGATGTTCTGGGCTCCTGGACCTCCTTTCAGGCATTCTGGGGTATGAGACACCCAGTCCCGGAGACTATATCTACATTTAGAATTTTATTTTAAATTAACTTACTTCAACCTAATAATGGTTAATTCGAAGTAAGATGGCATCACTAGAAACCCAAATCGAACTAGTGGGTCCATGGACAGGGCTTGCTAGTTTGATTTAGGAAGGGAACACCATGGAAGTGAGGCAACATGGCACCTAAGAAGGACCATGCCCCCATCGAATGCATAGAAACAGCAAGACACCCTGGGACGGAGAAGGTCAAACCACGTTAATTCAAAGTAACAATTAGGTCAAATTAACATGGCTCCATTGGGTTAATTCAAACTAATAAATTTGAATTAACCATTACTTGGAAGTTACAGCAGATTAGATAACTTTGACATAAGGGTTCATTACTTCGAACTACAGAAATACTTACATCAAAAAGATGAAAGCCAGTGTGGCCATGCACAAACTTAGTTTCAATTAATCCTCATTAATTCAAACCAAATTCCAAGTGTAGACACAGCCTGAGGGACTTCCTCCTGGGCTCCTACCTCAACAGGGATGTAGTTTTCTAGTCCTTTGCTCTATCTCATGTCCCTGCTAAATGTGAGCCGACTGAGGCTGTTTTCTGTGGGCCCCTCCCAGACTCCAGCTCCACACAAGGGGAGGGCATATGTCCCCTGTGGTTTGTCACTAGTTCTATAAAGCTGCCAGGGCTGAGAAACAAGCACTATCATTTTTCCCAGACAGTGGAGATGCTGCTCTTCATCCTGCTGCCCACAGTCTTTTTTCTGGCCCCTGGGGCTGAGGCTGGTGAGTAATGGGGAATTGGGAGCTCTCCAGACTCTTTGTGAATCCCTGCTCCTCCCTACAGTCAGATGCTTCTGCCAGGGTGACAGCTGCCTCCCCAGACCCAGCTGGGAAAAGTTTGGAGAGGGGGGTGAGGGAGCCTGGATTGCAGAGCTGGTGCTGAGATAAAGCACCTGAGATACAGAGAGAGAGAGACTGAGAGAGAGAGAGAGAATAGGAGAGAAACACAGGGGATCTTAATGGGATGCCAGGAATCTGGGGTAGGAGTGTGGTGTAATGTTTGGAGCAGGGGTAAACTATAAATCACAATTCCTTTTGTTCTATTTCCAGCTCTAGAGCGGAGAGGTGTCTAGTGGTTAGTGTGATGTGGGCAGCTGGAATCTGGACATCTATGTTCTATCTCCTTTGTCTGTGCTGTTGTTTTAAATTCAAATGCTTTGGGGAGGAAAGGTGCAGCACTGAGCTCAAAGGGAGGGGGGTGGGTATGATTTTGGTGAGGATCTGTCCAGTGCCTGGCACAATGGGGACCATATAAAAATAACAGCATCATATTTTCAAACCTGCCTCCTTGATTTGGATGTCAAACCAACATCTGTTAATTCTTTGCAAAATGGTCTCATCTGAGCTACTCATGGACTTGCACTGGTTTAACTAAACTATTTTTAAACCACATCTGTTATTCAGATGGTTTGGCTCCACATGTGGCTGCTCTGGTTATGGATACACAGAAGATAAGAGTTGTCAGGGATCTCAGAAGGTTACCTATGTGAAAGCTGTTTCCCCACTCTGGCACTTTGAGTGCAGAAGGCGGAGACCTGCAAAATGCCTTAAAACCCACTGGTCTTAAAGCCTTGAATTAAAACTCTCCAAGGCTACCAATTTCCTGGTCTTGGAGTGGTATCGCTGCCACGACCCATATGCACAACCTCTCGAAAACCCAGGAGGATGCACTTGGAATTTGTTCCTGTGAGGTAACCTCAATTGCTTTTCTCCTCCCTGAAGACAGCAATTGAACCCCAGCTGTGATATCAGCTGCAACTGGGACAGAACCCCCTTTAGGAGTTGGCTGTGCCATCTGAGGCATATGCATACATAACACCTTGTCTTTTAAGACACAGAACCAGATCTTATTTTTAAAGAGTAAATTCTTTAATGAAGAAGAACAGCTAAGCAACAAAGAGAGTTGCTTCTCTGGGATTAAACCTAGGTAGTTACAGGGTGGTAGGAGGGGGTACATGTGCTCAGCACAGAGGAATTCATAAAAGAACCAAAACAAGGGAAAAACCTGACTGCATATAGCTAAACATTCCCTGTTCTACTCATACATGGTCAGTTACAAACTTTAGCCTAGCTTTGGCACAGCTGTTGCTGGATCTTTCACACCTGTCTCTCTGGCCTCATCATGATCCTTCCAGGAGCACTCCTGCCACCAAACAGGAAACAGGCAGGGCTGCTGCTCCAATTCAAAAACCTGTACTTTCTTTCTGTTGGCTTCCCTGGGACTCACTGACCATGCTATTAACCCCTTCCTACCCAAGACTATTACAACCTATTCTAACCCTCCACTCAAAGAAGAACCAACCTCAACTAAATCATCCCATTCAGGGCTTTTTCAAGCTGGACCTTAAAAGTTTCTACAGGAGATTTCACTGCCACCCTAGGTAACTCATTCCAGTGCTTTGTCACTTTCTTAGAGAAAAAGTGTTTCCTACTATGCAGCCTAGATTTTCTCCACTGCAACTTCAGACCATTATTTCTAATTGTGTCAGCTACTATCACAGGCTATGTCTACACTTCAAAAGTTAACTCGAATTAACAAAGTTGAACTATTAAGTTTGACCTTGATTCAAACTAAATCTGACTTTAGTAAGTCGAATTAATAAAGTGAATTAATTTGATTTAAATATTAAGTCAAATTAGTGGACTTTGTTAATTCAAACTAACTGCCCTAATTCGAATTTATTTACTTCAAATTAAAGCTTAATCCTGATCTACACTCCCCTTAATTTGAGCTAAGAATTGAACTAAATGCTTAGCTGGAAATAAATGCAGGTTTTACTAATTCAAACTATGCTTTCGTTAGTTCAAATTAAGGAATTCCTTAATCTGGACTAATGAAAGTCTAGTGTAGATGGAGACTAAGTCAGTTTGAATTAAAGTTCCTTAATTCAGACTAACTTGTCAGTGCAGATGCCCCCACTGAAAACAGCGTGGCTCAATCTCACCTGGAACGCTCCATCAGGTACTTAAAGACTGTTCTCAAATCCCTCTTCTTTTTTCTCTTATTAGCCCAGTTCCCGCAGCCTCTCCTCATAAGTCATATGCTCCAGTCCTCTAATCATTTTTCTTGCCTTTTGCTGAACTCTCTACAGTTTGTCAAAATCCTTGTTGTAGTGGGGGGGGGGGGGAGGGAATTGGACACAGTACTCCAAATGTACCCTCAACAGTGCCAGAGGGCAAGATCACTTCACTCCATCTGCTGGCAAAGCTGCTATTAGTGCAGCCTAATATGCTGTTCATCTTCTTGACAATAAAGGCACTCTACTGACTCATCTCCAGCTTCTTCTCCACTGTGAACTTCAGAGCATTTTCTGCAGAACTGCTGCCTAGTCTGTCAGTCCCCAGTCTGTAGCAGTGCATGGGTTTCTTCCATCCTAAGTGCAGGACTTTGCACTCGTCCTTGTTGCACCTCATCAGATACTTTTTGGCCCAATTCTGCAATTTCTCCAAATCACCCTCTATTGTACTCTGACCCTCCAGGGCATCTACCACTGTCCCCCACTTAGTGTCACTTGCAAACTTGGTGAGGAGGCAATCGACCCCATCCTTCAGATCATTAATGAACAGTTGCAGATGATATCCAGCTGGGAGGGGTTGCACATACTTTGAAGGATAGGATCACAATTCAAAATGATGTGGACAAACTGATGAAATGGTCTAAGGTAAATAGAATGAAATTGAATAAAGAGAAGTGCAAAGTACTCCACTTAGAAAGACCAATCCATTCCATACATACATAATGGCCAACGACTGCCTAGGAAGGAGTACTGCAGATAGGGATCTGAATGTCACAGTGGACCACAAGCTAAATATGAGTCAACAGTGTAATGCTGTTGCAAAGACAGGAAACACTATTCTGTGAACTATTAACAGGCATACTTATAAGTATGAAATGAGAAGTAATTCCTCCTCTACTGCACACTAATTAGGCCTTAACTGGAATATTGTGTACAGAGCTGGCTGCCTCATTTCAGGAACGATGTGGAAAAACTGTAGAAAGTACAGAGAAGAGAAACAAAAAGTATTAAAGGTCTAGAATACTTGACTTATGAGGAAAGATTGAAAGATCTGGCTTTGCTTAGCCTGAAAAAGAGAAGACTGATAGGTGACATGGTAATAGTTTTCAAGTACCTACAGATTGTTAAAGGGGGAGGGATAAAAATAATTCTCCTTAACCACTGATAATAGGACAAGAATCAGTAGGTTTAAATTACAGCAAAGGAGGTTTAGGTTAGATATTAGGAAAAAATTCCTGACTGTCAGGGTGATTACCCACTGGAATAATTTGCCTAGGCAGGTTGTGGTATCTACATCACTGGAAGCTTTTAAAACCAGATTAGACAAATGCTGGTCAGGGATGGTCTATCAGAGGTCAGCAATAATTCTGGGAGATGGCCCACAGAGCCAGTGTTAAGCTGGCCACCAGGTCAGCCAGGAAGCTAGGGGTGGTGCAGAGCTGGCCCCAGGGAGCCATTAGGGAGATGGGTTGCCACAGAGCTGGCACTGGGGAGCTGATGGGGGTGGCAGTGGTGCGCAGCAGGCTCTGGGGAGAATGTGGAGCTGACCAAGGGGCTGCTTGGCAGCAGAGAGCTGGACCAGAGCTGGCCAAGGTGGAGGGCAGGGCCACAGCTGTGCAGAGTCAGCTTCCGAGCCACCTGGTGGCAGGGAGCCAGCTAGAGAGTGGGATGGCACAGTGCGGGCTGTGGGACTGCAACTGGCCAGCTCCAGGAGCTTGCAGAAACAAGGGCCAGGGCCAGCATGGGAGTGCAGAGCCAGCCCTGGGGAGCTGGCTGCAGAGTCATGTGTCCACAAGGATCCTGCCCAGGGTCCAGCTGGGGAGTGGGCAGGGTGGTGCTGGAGAGCCAGCTGGGAGCAAGCAGAGCCAGCTGGAGGGAAAAGGTGGGTGATCCAGCCAGGAATCAAGGTGGGCCAGACTGGCTTCTTAGATAGGCTGGATCCAGCCCATGGAATTTATCTTACCCACCTCTGGTCTAGATGGTACTTGGTCCCGTCACAAGTGCAGGGAACTGGATTTATTGACCTTTAAAGATCCTTTCAAATTCTAGGATTCTAAGTTTCTAAGATGTTGGACAAAACTGGCCACAGCAATGACCATTCAGCTATTCCTCTTATTACCAGCTGTCAACAAGACATTGAGCCACTTATTGCTACTCATTGAGCCAAATGATCTAGCCAGCTTTCTATCCATTTGACAGTCTGTGACAGGGTGCTCCCAGAATCTGGTCTAGTGTGCCACTCTGACCCCCCAGTCTCCACTCCTGAACCCTGACTTACCTGCTTTGCCAGGTAATTACTCACTCCTGAGTCAGTCCGCACCAGCATCCTGTATATAATCAGTCCCAGCCAGTGGGTGTGTGTCCACTAGGCACCTATGGGACAGTCTGCAAGTGACCACCCTTAGTCCCCAGATACCTCACTGGGAACTCCCATGCCGTAGAGATTGGAACTTAGCCCAATCACCATAGACTCATGTCCATCCATTTGTAGAAGAAATGGATAGGCCCAGCCACTCTGATTCACACGTTCTAAAGTCCACACAGCTTTAGATAAAACAAACACTAGTTTATTGATAGGGATATGATTTTAAGTGAATGTATATTAAATCAATGCATAATCATTAATATAGGAGTCAGGAGTCAATACAAGTAAATAAAATGTATAAAACACATTCTAAACTAATAACACTACTACAAGTATGCTCATTTCACCACTCAAGTCTGTCTGTGATGGTTTGTAGCCATCTCTGCATATTTCAGGGCAGGGCCCAGTCCTTGTTGCAGATGTTCCAAGATAGAGTCTCTGGTCAAGAAATCTAGGGATGGTCCAAGCATCTGTCTTTGTTTTCAGTCTCGTCTCAGCACCCTTCCCCTTACTGGGCTGAGGTGATTTCTTTGTCCCATCTGAGCCAGGGACCTCAATTTACATAGTCCTTGTCATTAATTCTCCAGCCTCTGTTCAAGGGATAGCCCTGAGGGTCTGAGCTATGTAACATGCTTCACACCAATATATATATTCATAGTGCAGAAAAACAAACATGCTATCATAATAGTAAAGTAGAGTATTCAAAATGGAACCTTGCATGGCAGAAAATCATACAATCTCAATGCAAAATTAAACAGAAAAGTCATATAGATCATAGACCAGGTTGCACAGATGTGCATCCCATGACATAGTCCATTCAGTCAACCCATAGTTTTTTACTTGTTAATAAAATTGCTGTAGGAGACCATATCAAAAATTGATTTTGATTTCAACTTGCTCTATAGCATTGAAAATTTCCCAGGAGCCAGCAGACCCTGCAGATCCTACTTTCAACCATACCAGTGCCTCACTTTATGAACTGTGCAGGGGTAGAGCCAACCTTGCAGCCTCTATTTCTTAAATGCTGCCTCCCTCAGAGAGAGACAGAGACTTTCTGATTTCCACCTGCATTGATCCCTGCTCAGTTATCCCCATGTGGCCATATGCCAGTCCTGTCTCTCAGCTTAATTAGTTCTTCACCATCCCTTCACCTTGCTTTATTTAGACCGATTGTCTAGATTTCGTTTCATGATCAGTGACCTGCCTGAATTTCAACTTATGCAAAGTTGGTCCATAAAGGGTTTTATGTTTCAGGTAAAATGCTGACTTTTCACTGAAAACTTAAAAATTAAACTTTTTGATGAAACCACCAAAAAGGTATTTTTTTCTGAAAATTAAGTGTTAATAATCAGTTTTTCTAAACACAATGGAGCAATATTCATGGGAAGTTGACATTTCTGGAAAACTCCATTTTTTTGAGGGGAAAAAAGGATAGATTGGTCAATTTTTTCAGGCACCCTAGGATTTTCACAATGGCTGACAGAGAAGGGGGATCATCAACAAGGGATGTGTTGGAGGCTGCCTGGCCTAATCTGAGCAGATGTTTGCCCCAAATGGCAATGACTCAAAGCAGGACAATTGTTGACACTCTCAAAGTCCACTGCCACCAATCCTCCAGAGAGGTCAGAGAGTTTGGTGTGGTCTTCATTACAGTTTTGTTGAAAAAACATCAGCTTTGAGCAACAGAACAGTGCTAAACAGTGCTGGGGTATGTACTACACTCAACTCCCCCGGACAAACTAAAATCATCTGAATGAGGAGCAGAGGGATTTTGTCAACAGAGCTAGGGTGACAGTGTCAGTGTGGACACTGTGTCCCTTCAAAGTGGTGGAAGGCCTGTCATTCTTGGCAGATTCACAACTCCACTAGAGCAGTGAATTTTACAAGAAGTGAGACAAGAAGCCCCACAAGCCCAGGATGTGATCTCCCATCCACCCCTACTTCTAGTTCAACCACAAGTCAGGGCAGCAGCATGGTGACTTCTCTCCTCCCTGGTCACAGCCTGGAGAGGGCTTCAGCCACTTATGTCCCACTTGGTCCCAGCTTGCACTCAGAAGTAGGCAATTGCAAGCTCAGGCTGGGCAGGTCACAGGTGGCTGCAGCCAGGCTACTGGTTCCTAACTGCAAGCCCAGATGTGGACAGATGCAGCCAGTTCCCATCTGTGACCAGGGAGGAGAGAAGTCCCCTTGAGACTGCCCAGCTGCACCAAAGAAGTGGAGGATGGGCATTCCACAGACATATCAGGATCCTGTGGGTTCTTGGCAGGCAGCTGCAAAATAGGTCTCTCAGCTCCCCACAGGATGCCACTCACTGACACACCCCACCAACACAAGAGGAGCTGTGTGAACATTGCCCATGGTTGTAATTATAGTGGTGAATAAGAGTGGGCATATGCAGACTCAATTTTCTAGTGCAGACAACGCCTTAGATTCATGCACCAGCCCCAGGGTGCATCCAGTCTCATGCAGCTGGAGAGAGAGCAGGGATGCAGGCACATCATCGAGACTGGGCTGGCTGTGGGTAATTCCCTTTGGTATGAGGAGTTTGGTCCCAGTCTGTTTCAGTGAGACAATGAGGTCCTTTATATGAACTTGGTTCTCCCCAGGTGAGATCATTGGGGGCCATGAGGCTAAGCCCCACTCCAGACCCTACATGGCCTATCTGAAAATAAAACGTGGAGACAAGAACTACATGTGTGGAGGGTTCCTGGTGTCAGAGAACTTCGTGCTGACAGCTGCTCACTGTGATGGAAAGTAAGTTTCTGCCCTGGAGGCAGCTGGACTTTAGCAGGCGATGGGGCCTGAGAGCTCTGGTGCCATTGTAGTTCATGGAAAAAGAGTAGCTAGTGTGACAGAGTGGGGATGTAGAGCTTGGGGAGCCTTGGCCACAGAACCTAGCTGGGATCCAGCCACATTGCCTACAGTGAGGCTGAAGGGATCTCAGCCCTCAAACAGTTTGGCAGGGTTCTGGGCTGGAGGAGCTGGGCAAAGACCTCTGTCTATCTGTATCCAAGAGGGTGAAGGTTCCTGAGACCAAGGGGCTAGGAAAACCCTGGTGAGTGAAGGTGCTAAAGGGATCAGCACATGGGGCCCAGGGAGACACCAGGTGGTACCACAACTCCACAGAGCCAGGGATCAGCACTGCAGCTGGGGCCCCCTAGAGAGGAAAAGGCCCTTTGTACCCTGTTCACTCCCACACCCAGCCAGTGCCCAGCCCTGGGGCTGGATGGCAGCCTGCATATGTACCTGGGAGTGAGGGGATTCAGGCTGGGACCTGATTCTAAGATATTGGCCTGAGATTGCCAGGCTGCCTTTCCCCCTGTATCACAATCCCTCTTCCCCTATCCCTGCCTTAACACCCCACATGTTATTCTTGATTTTGCAGTGAGATCGCAGTTATGTTGGGGGCCCACAACATTGGAGAAAATGAAGAGAGTCAACAAGTGATCCACGTGTTCAGAAAATTCCCCCACCCAAAGTACAATGAACAAACCTATAACAACGACATCATGCTGCTGCAGGTACCTCCCCCATCCCATTCCCTGCTCCCAGTGACCTCACATTGCTGCAGGCACCACCTGCATCCTGTCCCATCCCAGACCCCGGTGACCACATAGCCATTGACTTTTACTGGGGCTGCAATGTGTCTCTGTCCTTGAGTGCAACCCTCACACTGATCTTCATCCTTCTTGTCTCTCAGCTGGCGCAGAGAGCAAAGCTCAATAGATGGGTGAAAACCATCGCCCTGCCCTGTGCCAACGAGAAAGTAAAGCCATGGACCATATGCAGTGTTGCTGGCTGGGGCCGGACAAGAGCAAATGATACATTCTCTGCCTCAGCTAAGCTGCAGGAGGTGGCTGTGGAGGTGCTGAAGGATGCCGAGTGCCTGAATAATCCTAATGAGTTATATGAGCAATATAACCCCTACACGATGCTGTGTGTGGGGGATACAAAGGAGGGAAAAGACTCTGCAAAGGTAAATGTCTTCCTGGCTTCAAGCACTTTTGATAAATTGTGATTATCAACGAGACTGCTGGTGTTGCTGTTGAGCCTACAGGTGGCAAGGTGACCTGGCTCAGCTCAGTGCTGTACAAATCAGTTGGAAAAAAATTGGCCTTCTCTCAGAGGAAGGCAGAGACCATCTCTGGGGGGCAGGGGCTGGGAAGCACAGACCAGCTGGGCTGTAGGGGGACAAGCAGAGTCAGGGAGAATTTGAGGCTGTCACACTGAAAACCAGCTGCACCAATGGCTGTCACTGAGCTGGTTGATCCGTGGGAAACGATTCACAGAGCTGTTCTTTATCTGTGGTTTGTTTCATTTCACAGGGTGACTCTGGAGGACCACTGGTGTGTGGGAAAAAAGCCCAGGGCATCGTCTCCTGGGGGCCTCTCACCCCCCCTGGGGTGTACACAAAAGTTTCCACTTTCATCCCCTGGATTCAGGAGACAATGAGGAGGCTGCAGCCCTGAGCCACTCTGGGAATCACTGCATGGGCCAGAGCCACACAGCTTCTGTGCTTTGGCAAGGCCCAACTTTATGGCTTGCTTTGAAGGGGGGCTGAGGCCCCCACCCAATTCCCCACCCAGTGCATAATCATCAAAGCAGAGAACCTAGGGGAGTTATGAGCCTGCCTCAACTTGTGTGCTAAACTGATTGCAGAGGAATGACAGCGCTGATCATCCCCTTGCAAGGATTCCTGCCGTGCAGCTCAGCTTGGTGCATTTCACTCACTGCTTCACAGCCCGCAATGAATAAAAATGAAGTTATGAAATAATGGCTTGGTGCTTCCCTGACAATTCAGTGAAGGCCTCAAGCCCAACCCCCCCCCCAGTCAATGCTTGTACCTACCAGGTATAACAAAGATCTGGTTTGGGTCCCCAGGGGAGTTCACCCCACAGGGTTGGAGTGTTTCATGCCAGATCTGCAAGACACACAAGGAAACTAACAAGTGAGAAAGTGTGTTTGTCTGTTGTCCTGACTCCAGCATCCCACCTCTGACACCTGGCCACTACCCTGTCAATTGGACTACATGTTAGGCCCATTGGAGGAGAAATTGGTACCATGATCTTCTAGTTTCCTTGTAAATCAGTTCCACTCTGTGCATGCAACTGGGGACAGAAGGGTCACAACCATGGCAGGCCAGGCCTTGCCATCAAGCATCTTAGCCCAGATGTCAAGCCCCTGTGCCCCACCTCAACTGACTCTAACCATGGGCTATGTAGGTGGGGGCTTAACTTTGAAAAATCTGCACCACAACCCTAGCCCAATGCAGCCCAGATCTACTTGGTTCTGATTCTCAGGAAGCAGATGGCTTAGACTGGGATAAAGCACCATCTCCCAGTGTCATGCACTCTGATGCTCAGGAAGAGGACAGCCCAAACTGGGACACAGCATTACCTACCAGTGCCGTATCATTGGTCTCTGGTTTTATCAGACACACCCTGTTGTCTCCTACATTTGCCACTTAGAATCGCTTACAATCTATCTTCCTCTACATTCCTCATGCCACCTAAGGTAATTATCATGCACCAGTCCTTTTGTCTACAGCCCTGAAGTCCTTTGGGAATCAGTGCATGGGCCAGAACCGCACAGCTTCTGTCCCAACTTTGCTTTGAAGGCGGGGATGAGGCCCCAACCCGAGTCCCCACCCAGTGCATAATCATCAAGGCAGAGCGCCTAGGGGAGTTATGAGTGTGCCTTTTTATTTTATTTATATATTTATTTGTTCTCTATTCAAATGTCCTTTGGCTCCCTTCTTGTGGTCAGGCGACTTTTCTCTCTCCAGCCAACAGACTTGATCTCCATTGTTTTTGTATGCGTATTTTCCCAGGTGTGTCAGAACCCAGCGATCTTTGCCTACCCCACTAGAATCATGTGAAATACAGATGGGGACCACGTCTCATATCTGTGTAGACGTATAATGTTGCAGGACTTCTTACCGCAATAGTAAGGTACAGCATACCATAAGGATTCCAAAAATACTTTACAAGATATACTTTGCAGTAGAGTATGTATGGTTACATTTAAAGGGTGACCAGGAATGCACAGATCACATTACAGGATGTGTGGGGGTGCAGCATGTCACACCTGGATCACCTGATGAGCTGAGTTTAGTTAACCTGCACATGAATTCAGCCAAAGGCAAGGTTGGTTGGTGAAGAATGGGGGAACTGCTCACCCCAGCAGGATGGGGTCTGGATCCTAGAGAGAAGAGACTCTGAAAGGGAGCATGGTGGAAACCAACCCAACACAAGCTCCCAGTGTGATGATGGAGCTTGATAGGTAGAACTGTCCTTGAGGAATATTGAATAGGGAATAGGAGTGAGGTGGCATATCACATAGGGCTAGCCATAGTGGGACCAAGAGCCGAGATGGTGTCCAGCTCTGCAGCAGGGTACTAGCACATTGGAAAGAGCTACAGGAACAAGCCACTATCTCAAGACCCTGCCCAGTGGGGAGAGCTCCTTGGACATACATGTATTGAGTGGGTGGGACAGACAGTGGGGACTCAGTTCCCCATCTGAGGCAGTCTTCATGGGGAGGGGGCTCTTCAATATCACTTGCTATGGCACAACACGACCTTAAAGCCAAGAGGAGGAGTCAGCAAGAGTATGACTGGGACTGAACGAGGAGCAGGAGGAACAGCTGGTCTGGGTCTGTGGTGGAGCATTCATCACTTACAGACTTTCCCTGTAGACAGGGAATCTCTCTCTAGACACATCCTAGTGCCACCACAATGCACGACTGGAGGCCGGAGTCGCTGATTAGCATCTGAACTGACAGGTGCACTGAGGTTCAGGGTGGAAGGTCCCAGTTGTTGTTCCTGAATTTGGAATCTATTGGTCTGGCAACCTAGGAGGAAGCAGCCTGGTAGCATTTCTGACACTGGTGAGTGAAGTGTGTGGGAGGGTGTTAGCCATGTCTTTAGCCAGATGGTTTGTGCACAAGAGCAGGGAGGGAAGCCCCCCAAACAGAGCCAATGTGGCCATGGCTGTGACCTGAGCCTTCTCCAAGTGGTGTCTCCATCCTCAGCCCATCCATGGTGGGGCTTCCTGAAAAGTGAGGTACATGGCCCCGTGATACAGAGCTTGCCCTCCCCTTCTCCCACCTGGTGCACATAATGTCCTGGGCTGAGCAGAGGTTCTGTGCCCATCTTTGTATCTGTCTGATGATGAAATGCTTTCTGTTGTGTTTTGACTGCCCCTGAGTGCAATCTGGTGAATGGGAGGGGACTGGGACCACTGGGGAGTGGGGTCCATCCCCAGCAGGGCCTCAGTGATGTTCTTTCCCTCAATCCTGCTGGAGTAAGAGAGCCCTAGTGACCCCACAGCCTCTCCTGAGTGCAGTTGGAGCTCTCAGAGCAGCCTGCAGGGCCAATCTGTGCCCCATACAGGTATGCCACCAAGAGCACTGAGGCACAGTAATGGGACTGAAGAAATCTGTGACCAGTTTGTAGCTCTGTGGGGACCTTTGACTACTCTCCATGACTGGGAGTTTCAAGGAATGCTGATGGGAATTGAACAAACAAACCCCTTATGCAGGTTCAGGAACAATTTCCCTGGACCTCAGTTTCTGCTTTAAAAAATGAGCAGAAAGATTCGGCCAGTCTGTGTTTGAACTGGATGTTTTTTGGGGCAGGTATCAGGGGGCACCCAGCCAAATGGGGGGCCATGATCTTGATATAAGTTCCACCCTGACACAATAAACAGCCACATTAAAGGTGGGATATTCCAACACATCGGCCCACGTGTAGACTCTTTCACAGCCGATCATCACAGGCTTTTTTTTTTTTTTTTTTTTAACTTTTCCAGGTGGCTTTCACGGAATGCACATCTGTATACCCTGTGTTATGATTTTTACAATGTTCCTGTTCACTTATACACCAGAATTTTATGATTAGTCAACAATTACACCATGCAGTGTTTCTTTATGGATGCTTATAACCTATTTTACATGATTACTATGATGATATGTTTCCTGAAGAATCATGGATGTGCACAGGTATGTAGCATATTTAGCATGGCTCAGGGGGCAAGGGTGACAGACAGAGCTCTGTCCTGACAGCAAGCAGGCAAGCAAATGAAGGAGAAAAAAATATGCTAATTGAGGTGTCTGAGAAGAGACAAAGCAATCACCTCTGCACAGAAAGGAAGGGGCTGATAGGGTCTTTTGGGACAAAGAAAAACTTTTGGAAAGATTTGAGGCTTTTGGCTAGGGACGCTCCACCTGGAAACAGCTCTAAGCAAGACATGGGCCCTGCCTGGCTACAGGCAGAGCCTGGCTGTGCAAATACTCTGAGCATAAACTTGTTTGGATTATGAGATTAGTAAAGTAGAGCTATTATGGTAGTATGCATATTTTATCTTTTATTTCCTTGTGGTCTCTCCTGACTCATTTATACTGTGATTCTGCCATGATTGGCCATATTCTCACTTAGAATTATAATCTGATTAATACATTTGAAGTCGCTGTATCTAAAGCTGCATAATCTTTAGAGGGTGTGAGTAAAGAGGGCTGGGTACAATCCATTTCTTTGTTAAATGGGTGAAATTGAGAGTATGGTGGCTGGGAGTGGTTCCCAGTCTCTGTAGACAATAGCTCCTGGTGTGATAACTGAGGCTGGGGGTGCTTGCTGGGGGACCATCCTCAAGTAGTCAGAGGGCATACACCTACTGCTTGGGACCGACTGTACACTAGAGGCCAGAATAGATTCAGTAAGGAGTGAGTGGTCACTTGGCAAAGTGGGGCGAATTGGGGTTCAGCAGTGGGAATCGTGGGGTCAGAGTGGCACACTGGACTGGATCAGGGGAGCAGCCTGTCACTGGGGCATTTTGACTTTTCACATTCAAGGTAAAACCTGTTGTCACCCCCCACCATCCCATCCATTGGCCAAAATGAAAGCTTCTACTCCCCCCCAAATTTCCCCAAACTGGGAGAAAAGACTCAGTTCCACTCCAAAAATTCAGACAGGTCAAAGTAGAGATGAACCTTTCTGGGGGAGAAATTTCATTCACACACTTCCCCCTCCCCGTCACCCTGCCCTGAAGCACCTCACACTGCTCCAGGCACCACTCTCTCCCATCTCCCCTCACCTGTGACCTCACTGGATCAGAGCCGCCTGTGAGTTCACTGGATCACTGACTACAAGTACATACATAGGGAACACATATGTAATAATGGGCTCTTCAGTCTATTTGGATGTTACACACTCCTCAGTCCAGACCCACTGGTGGGCACCTCTGGTTATGTCATTTGGGAAACAGGGGAAGTAGAAACACCCCCCCCCCATCTCCAGTTCTGTGTGTTCACACAGCAGTCTTATTTCGAAACAACAGAGGTTGTTTCAAAATAAGAAGCGAGATGTCCACACGATGCACCGTTATTTCGAAACTGTTAAACCTCGCATCTAATCGAAATAGCCGTTGTTTCGAAATGGTTGTTTCTAAACAAACGGCGTTCGGACACGTTGTTTCAAAACTACACTATTGTTTCAAAACAACTGTTTTGAAACAACATGTCCGAACGGTCTTATTTCGAAATAACCATTTCAAAACAAGGGCTATTTCGAAAGCAGGCTTTCCCTTAATTCGAATTAACTTATTTTGAAATAAAATAAGGCCTTTATTTTGAAATAACTCATTTTGAAATGGGTTATTTTGAAATAATGATGTATGCGTGGACATAGCCTATGTCTTTAAGCCCTTTTCACGGCACCCCAGCACTTCAGCTGGCTCCCAATCTGGTGCCCCCCATAAGGGAAAAATTCCTGTCCCTGCAGATCACTTGGTTGTAGTGGGTGTCTCTGTTCCTTGGCCACTTACCAGCAGTCCAAGGGAGGCAGGGAGGGCCCCAGGCCCACTTACTGCTACAGGCCTCAACCCTGGGACCCTACATGCCTGACTCCAGGCATTGCCACAATCTCTCATCAAGCAAGATCTGCTGGGCCACTTCCATGAAGTCCCCAGCACCTTCTTCCGCCTCTTCTCAGGCTTGCTCATCAGGCTTCTCTTGAGCCCTCACAATCTGTGTCCTTCTTCCCCACTCAGGGCTCTTTACAGGCCTCCTTAGTGAGGTCGCGGGCCCACTTGTCATCAGAGCCACATACTCCATAGAGAGCTGATCTCCCCCCACACATCCCCTGAACAAACAGGACCTTCTCCTTTCAGGACTTCAGGGAGACTGCCCCGAATCTAGCTCCACAGACAGCTTTTCTACCCTGTCTCAGGTTCACAATTGGCTCAGCAGTCTCTCAGACTGATTGGCTGCTCTCTTTAGGTCTTCTTCTTTAACAGTCTCCAGGCCAGTGTGGGCCAACTACCCAATGAAACAGGGGGAAGTCTAACCCCATCCAATGGCTGGAAGCTGATGCTAGACAAATTCAGACTGGAAATAAGAAATAACTGACCACTGGAACAATGTACCAAAGGTAGTGGTACATCATCCAACACTGACAATTTTCAAATCAAGACTGGACATTCTTTCTAAATAATTTACTCTATGATTTTTTTTGGAAAAGTCATACGGTCTGTGCTATACAGGTTGTCAAACTAGGTGATGACAATGGTGTCCTCTGACTTTGGAATCTATGAATTTATGGCTATGTCTGCTCTGGGGGGCTTGATGAAGTTGACTTAATAAGGTTGACTTTAAGTTGACTTAAAGTTGACCTTGTTAAGATGACTTAAGGCTATAGCTACACTAGTAGATACACATCAGCGAAGGCCCGCTCCCCCTGCCTTGCCATGCTGCAGGGAGCAATCCTGCTCCGGGGCCCCGAATGCAGGTGGCAGGGAGCTCATAGACAGTTCTGCCACTGCCAGCTGGCAGTATGGAGCTGGATCCGGCCTTGAGTTGCTTGCTGCCACCAACAGGCACCTCAGAGCAAAGCTCACCTTGGTGGGGTCCTGCTTCCCCCCACAGTCTACTGAAACTGATCAGGAGTAGCGTGTGATATTGACCTGCCTAGGTCACTGGCATTGATTGGTTTTTGGTGGGAGCAGGACCTCACCAAGGTGAGGTTTGTTCCAAGCTGCCTGCTGGCAGCGGCAAGCAGCTTGGGGCTGGACTGGGCTCTGTGCTGCTTGCCAGCGGCATCAGGATCCAGCTTCAAGCCCCCTGCTGCCCGGAGCAAGTGGCTTAGGGCTGGATCAGGGTGCCAGCCCCTGCTGCTTGTGACAACAGGCTCGGGGCTGGATCAGGCTCTGTGCTGCTTGCAGGTGGTGGCAGGAGCTGTCTCCGAGCCTCTCACTGCAAGCAGCATGTGGCTCAGGGCCAGATCCAGCTTCAAGGTGCTTATCGGTGGCAGCTGGGCATGGATCAGGCCCATGAAGCCGGGTTGGGCCCTGGGGCGGGGCAGGGGGTGGGGACCAGGCCAGGGACTTGACCCTTCCTGCCCCCTAAAGTCAACTTAAAAGCTTAAGTCAACTGTCAAGGGAGGTTTTATTAAGTCGACTTAAGCAAGTGCTTAAGATGACTTAATAAATTCTAAATCTGGCCATGGAGTTCCTTAGTTCGTCTTAAGGCAGGTTATGTCAACCTAAGGCTCCAGTGTAGACATAATGTAGGTGTGGGGATGGATGGATGGGCTTATACACAATAAGAAAGACATTAGCAACATAGGCTCACCCTCCCACCTTAATAAACACAGCTGTTATGTTGAACCTTTGGAACAGCTTGTATTAAGGAAGAGATTGGCAGGAAAGATAGAGAGAGAACAAATTCACTTTTAGGTCTCATTTATTAACAAAGCACTAAAGCCAGTCAGGACTGGCTTAGCTAACCCCTAATTGTCTAACTCTATCACTATGACAAGTGAGCTGGGTTGCTATGGCAACCAAGGCAATTAGCGGAGACATCAAAATACACTAGAACCTAACTAAAAGCAATTACCGAGAATTACCTCCCTGGGCAGGTTATTCCAGCCCTTAACTACCATGACAGTTAGGACATTTTTCTCAATGTCCAATCTAAACTTCCCTTGGTGCAATTTAAACCTGTTGCTTCTGGTCCTATACACAGCAATTAAAGAGAATATTTCATCACTCTCCTTTTTATAATGGGCTTTCAGGTATTTGAAGACTATTACCCTGTCTCCCCTCAGTCTTCTCCAGACTAAAGAAATCCACTGTTTCCAATCTTTCCTCCTAGATCATGTGTTTCTCTTCTCTGGAGTTCCTGCAGTTTGTTAACATCTTTCCTGAAATGCAGTGTCCTCAGCTGGTCCCAACAGTCCAGCTGAGGCCTAATCAGTTCTGAGCAGAGTGAAAGAATGTCTTCTCATCTCTTGCTTACTACACTCCTGGTAATCCAACCCAAAATGATGTTTGCTTTTTCTGAAACAGTGTGACTCAACTAATTTAGGTTTAAGTAGTGATCCATTGTGATCCCAGATTGCTTTCCACAGAACTCCTTCCTAGGCAGCCATTGCCCAATTTCTTTTGTGCAACTGATTATTCCTTCCTAAAGACAATGCTTTGCATCACTGAAGTGTGTCTTGTTTATTTCACACCATCTTTCTAGTTTGCAAAGATCATTTTGAACTCTAATCCTCACCTCAAAAATGTTCACAAGTCCTTGCAGCTGGGTAACATCCACAAGCACTTTAAGTGCCCTCTCTGGGCCATTATCTGAATCATTGAGGAGAACTGGATCCAGAACTGATCCCTCTGGGGCCCAACTCAATATGCCCTTTCTGCTTGGTTATGAACCACTGACACCTACTCTCTAGAAATGTTTTTCCAAACAATTATGCACCCACCTGACAGTGACTCCATCTAGATTGCCCTAGTTTGTTTAAGGGAAGATTTTACAAAAAATTATCAAAAGCCTTCCTAAAGTGGAGATAAATCACATCCACTGCATCCACTCTATCTACAATGTTTGTTACCCCAGCAAAAGCTGTGAGGTGGGTTTTGCATGATTTGTGCCTGGCAAATCCATGTTGACTTTTATTCGCTTGAAGGTGTTTACAATATGAATGTTTGATTGCTTGTGTGGTTCTCTTTGCATAATAAAGCTGACTGGTCTACAACGCCAGGGTTCCCTTTTTCCTCTTTTTATAGATTGGTGCTATCTTCATCCTTGTGCAGTCCTCTGAGATCCTTCCCATCAAACACGAGTTCTGAGTGATAACAACTAATGACTCAGAGATCTCTTCAGAGATAGATAGATAGCTAACCCTTCTGCTAGGGGGAGATGGCAGAGCAAGGGCCAGGTTCTATATCTAGGGGTTTCCAAATAATATTACAGCACCAACTGGCTTGAGTCCCCACCTAGTTTTCTGGGCAATCATGCACTGTTCCCTGGGCCCCAAAGGGGTAATGTTTCCCGACTTGCAAGCACGAGTTTGAGTGTGGTATACAGAACTTTTAATAGTAGTAAAACAGAAAGAAAAAAAAAACAAAAACAAACAATAGCAGAAACCAGCAGTGATCTGGAGAATCAGTGCAGAGCAAGGTTTCTGACACACCCCACAGAGCATAACAGGACATAAAAACTCAATAGAAAACCCAGCACTGATCTGGAGGATCAGTGCAGAACAGGCTCCCAAAAAAACCTCAATGTTTGTAGGGCATGCCTTTCACACTAGCTGTCCTCCAGCGCCACCCACTGGTCACTCACACTCTTCAGCCATCTGCTGGCTCCGCCCACTGTCCTCCAGCTCTACCCACTGGTCACTCACACTGTCCAGTCCGTCGCTTGTCACTCTCACCATCCGCTGGCTCCACCCACTGGTTGCTTACTTCATCTGCTACTCCTCTTCAGTGATTTCAGCTCAGAGAGAGGATTTTCATCTCAGGGATTTCAGGTCTGAGAGTGCCTCTTCTCTCAGTGATTTCAGCTCTTAAACCTCAAATAGCTACATATAGCTTCTTGCATTAAAATAACAAAGAAAGGCTTCACAAGAAGCCTGGCCAGATCCGTCCTTTCACAGTGAGGCAAGGGGGTGAGGCAGTACCTCTAGACCAGTGGTTCCCAAACTGTGGTCCGGGGACACCCAGGGGTTCATGGACATGTTGTAGAGGGTCCATGGAGCCTCTTACTACTGTGGCCAGAATCCAGATACAGCCCTGATGCTCCCTGCCAGGGCTGCCTTTCCCCGCAGCAGCTCTCCGGCAAGGGCAAGGGCAGGGAGCCATAGCTACTGTGGCTCGTCTCTGCTCCCCAGCAGTGTGGGCAATGGTGGTGGTAGTGTAACCCATGTGCCTAAAAAGGATTAATCTCTTTCAGGGATCTCTTATGGCTGGGTTACATTGCTGGGCAGATTTTGCAGCCCAGAAACCAGAATCTTCTGGTAAGAGGGTGTAGTAGCACGTTGAGCATGCTTCACAAGTTTTAGTGTTATGCTGGAGTTACATAACTGGGAGAAGCCTGACAGGAGCAGCCTGGAGAGGAGCAAACAGAAAGACCCGCAGAGTCCATGTGCTCGGGGACTGAGTGAAAGGAGCTGAGTGAAAGTGGACTGCAGGATGTTTTCTCCCTGCTTTGGACAGTTTTGCAGGGGAATTGTCTGCAATAGAACTGACAGCTGGATGGCCAGTGACCTGATTGTGTGGTGCTGGCTACACAGGAGGAGGAAAGGACTGTGTGGCATTCAGCTGAAGATTTTTGCAGCTAGAGATGATGAGGATGGCTTCTGTTTTCCATTTGAGCCTCAAGGACTTAGCAACTACAACTGAGATAAGAGTGACTCCACCTGAACTTTGGGACTTCTGGGTTTCTTACTGTTTTGTTTAAATTTCATTTTGGTTCTTAGGATAAGGTTGGTTAAGTTAATAAATAAAGTTCATTGTTATGTTTATTCTGAGCAATAGTTTGTTGTGGGATGAGAACTCTGAGCAGTCTTCGCTGTTAGTCCTGAACAGACTGGATCCTAGCTCTCTAGGTGCTTTCTGCAGGGGTTTCTCTGTTATGCCCTGGAGAGGGGCAAGTGAATGCATTTGAGCCCACCCTAGCAGGTTACAGTAGCACTGCTCGTCGGCTGTTCCACTGGTGCCGCCAGAGTGGTGCAGATCTGAGCCTTCCTGCATGAGCCAGATTACATAATTGGATGGGGTGCCGCAAAGATTTTTTTGTTAAAAAGAGGTCCCCAGCCTGAAAAAGGTTGGGAACCACTGTTCTAGTCAGCTCCAGTTAACACTATGGTGTTGACATGTAACAAGCAGTAATATCATTTGCAATAGACAGCGGGTCTTAAAATTAATTACTAGCTAACATTAAGCATCTAAGGGAATTGTGAATATCCCTAGCAACCATGGCAGACTATCTATACCAGGCATGGCCAAACTGTGACTTGGGAGCCACATGTGGCTCATGAACGGAAAAGTGTGGCTCATGGAAGAAAATTAGCAAATGTTAGAAAATTAGTAGGTAAAAGTATACAGCTATATACATCAATGTGGCTCTTGAAGGTTTAATAATCAATTTGAATGGCTCTTGAGTTCCATAAGTTGGGCCACCCATGATTGTATAATATACTTTTAATATACTACACTTGTCATCTATGTAATACGTGAGTGTTATATGATTAGTAATCTGATGCAGTGAAATACAAGAGAAAGGGCAAACACATTCTAATTTATGTGAGGGAAACAATGTTTCTTCTTCCAATTTCTACAAGCAGTGCATGACTTAATGGGAAAACAAACATAACTGAAGCTCATCCAGGTGACAATTAAGTATCCACCGCTAGTTTAATGCATATTCTGAAAACAGCATTGCATCCTTGCTTCTATTAATAAAATAATTAACTAATCATAATTAACACCCATCATATTGAATTTGTCTGAATGATAGAAGAATCCACTATGAACTCACATTTAACTAAGCAAAGAACGTCTAAACAGTGCTCAAAAGAGGGAGAACTTTTTGCTTCACATACTGCATTGAAAATTCCCTAAATGGCAGGATTTAAGCCTGTAAATTTTAAGGGCCTTTTAAAAGCCTTAGCGCCCTTAGTGTACATGAACCCAGCGAGAAATCTCTAAGAGGGAATAGCATGTGCTATGCAATATCATTACAAGAACCAGCTGTGTGTTGATGTGATTTAACACTTGGTATTTTGTGTGGGAGGCAAGTTGCCCCCTGGATTCTGAAAACAGGTCTGTCCACTTTGGGAGTCTGTGTTTGAGAATCACCTGTCCTCTGTCGTGCCAAGGAGACCTCATTGCAGAGAAAAGAGAAGGAAAAGTGAATGAAGTCCATTTAGTTTTAACATGCTCAGAATTCCACTAAGCTTATTCTGGACAAATATATATATTTTTTTTGTTGGAGGATCAAAGGGCTTATATTTACAGATCTATATATCTCAAACGGCAAAGCTGGGCACTTCAAAACTCTCATGAATGGATCTGCCATGACGAGTTATCACAGAACAAACTGCTTGTCTCCTCTCTAGCAGATTTTGCCACATTTACCAAAAGATTTGTCTTCCCCACCAATCAGATTTTTCTCTTATTACAGAAGATTAAGGCTCGAAACTAGTCCAACCCCAACTAAATGTTGTTATGGGAAAACTCCCATTTAGGGTGCCTAGGTGGGCCAATCAGTACCAGATACCACGGCTTAGTGGTTGAAAAGATTTTATTTTTGTACAAGAAGGGGAAAGTTACAGAGTCCCAACAGAACCAGTAAGCTTCCCACCCTCCTGGTGTCAAAGCTATAGCTTATATACTGTGTAATAAACAGCTTGCATCACCATACATATGTTACAAGATAACCACAAGGCTTTCCCTTCAGTATTTCTTTGTATATCCTTCATGGTCATGTCCTTGCCTACTTATCTCTCTTACAACTGCTCTTTGCATTGCTGGTGAGTTAGCAGTTTTTCACTGAGCCTTGCTTTATTACTTGGCTATCCTGCGTTGTTTTTGCCTACTACACTATTAGTTTTTATTCCCAATATAAGTTAGTCTTATTTTTATTAAGATGCACACAGACCTTTATAAATTTTCCATAACAATGTGCCAGTCAGGGCCCTGGTTTGTAGCAAAACTTGGGAGGGGATTTCTTTCTTTACAATGGATACAACACTTTGGCATCCCTAGAACTATGAGGACATGTTTTCAATGTTTTAGCACACCGATCACATGCTAGGCGTAAGCCAGGACCAACTAAAAGACTGTCCCAGAAATCAAAGGGCACAGAGAGGTTGGGTGCTAAAAACTCCCAGGGACAGAAAACTTTCCGGAGGAAAAATGGGACCTCTGCATAAGGAAAGAAACCAGAGATAGTGTAGGAAAGGGGGAGGGGGGAGGCTGTGCAGTGCTCAGCTCCACAGACCTAGGTTCCATGCCCAATCTGTGCTGATTGCTGCACACCTCCAGCATGTCCACACCTATGTGACGCACAAAGATCCAAGGGCACAACTAAAGGTTTCAGTGTTTATTGATAGGAAACATTGCTCAAGCAGCAACAGGCTCCATCCACCTTGGCAGGCCACCACTGCGAGGGTCTCATGGAAGGGCTGGTTCACCTGGGCATAGCAGAGGCACTCAAAGTCTTGCACAGGAGAGGAGGATGAAATCAGGAGCTCCCTAATCTCTCCTCCTCTTCCTCATCCTCTTTCACATGTGACTTCTTTGCCTCCTTCTGCCAGATCACCTCCTCTCCTCTTCCTATATCGACCCCCATGGGCTCCCTGCCTTCGTCTCGATGACTCTGGCTCCTGCTCCTCTTGTATCTGCATCTCACCATTCCCAGACGACTTCCGCCTTCCCAGGTTTCAGCAGCAGGGGGCACCTCTCAGCCTGGCTTTGGTGGGATTCCCTGAGCTTCTGAGCTGAACTGGCCCCTTCAGCCTCTATAGACAAGCTGGCCAGTGGGTCACAAAGGCCATGTCACTCACTCACTGTGATGGACCAGAAGGGGCCAATCCCAATATGGCCAGAACTTACCCTGTGGAGCTGCATGCCCATATAAGGGAATATGCCACAAGCTATGACCCCCTGGCCATCAAAGCACACTGCTGGGTGCCCACGGACCCAGACGGTATGATCCTATGTGGCTAGAAAGTGGCAGGCACTTTGTTGAAATGACACAGCAGGAAGCTGCTGAGGTGCTGAAAGTTTATGAGATACACTCAGTGAGGATCCATGAAACTGAATGGATACACAGAATGCTAGTTTCTGCCAGGTTAGTAGAGGCAAGATTTTTGAGACAGCATGACATAAAACAAAGATTCTGACCCAAATGAGCAGAGCTGTTTGATCCTTGGAAATGTTCACTTTCTGTGTAATTCTGGCAGTTCCAAACATCCCCAGGTCCCAAATCAGAAGGAAAAGTTGCAATTTGTTGCTCCACTAAATTTCTGGAAAGAGGTTCTATTGCAGCCGAGACAAACTTACTGAAAGGCATGTTTGAAAAGGTGGAATCACTTTGTACAGACTTGATCTTTCTCACTTTTATATTTCAGACAAATGAAATCAAAAGGAAGCACTGAATCAAATGTTTTAGTAACTTGTTTCTAAAAATTTAGACAAAATTGAGACTCTTCAGTGTCACCAGAGCACCAGTGTCTGACATTTTACTGTTGTGCCAGAAAAGTTTCAACCGTCCCTACTATTTAGGCACTCATTTTTCATTATAAACTTGTGAGCTGCATCAGCAGAGGCAACACAAGGGCTGATTGAGAATTTTCCATCAAACACCACTCTGACTGCAAACTGGTTTTTTTTGAGAATGAAAATATTTGTAGAAAGTATCCTCTTTCCTAGACTTTTTTTCTCCCTCTCCCCCATAAATTTTTATTAGGGTTCTTAGTTTGTAATTCTTTTTTTTTCTCCTTTGCACTTGTCACACAAAAAATTTCAGGTTTGGATTGTGATGATTCAATGAAAAATTGAAATCTTTGAGTCCAGTGGTTCCCAACCCATGGTCTGGGGACCCCCACGTGTCCACAGACATGTTGCAGGGGTCCATGGAGCCTCTCCCCAATGGGGCCGGAATCCAGTTACAGCCCTGATGCTCTCTGCCAGGGCTGTCTTTCCGTGCATTATCTCCCCTGCAAGGGCAAGAGCAGTGGGCCATAGCTGCTGCAGTTCATCTCCACTCCCCAGAGATGCAGGCAATAGTGGTGCTGCCAGAGTGGTGCAGGCCAGAGTCTGCCCTCATGGGCCAGATTACATAATCAGCCAGGGGGGCCACAAAGATTCTTTTTGTTACAAAGATGTTCCTGCCTGAAAAAAGTTGGCAACCAGTGCTCTAGACCGACCTAATACTAACTCCCACCCTTTTCTGAACTTCACCAGAGTGAAAAAGGTGGGGGCCCCTCCTACAAGTTTCTTTTTTTCCAAAGGGTACTTTGACCTGGGCCTCCTGGGATAACCTTCTGAATGTGCCAATATCAGGGTAAACTGCAAAAACCAGGGGCCAAACCCCTAAACCACAGATGGGTGGTACTTAAACCAGTCTCCCCATCAGTAACAAAGCATGCTTTTGATTCCCCACACTGGTCATTGTGAAGCATAACAAAATAGAAACAGCCCCCTTTGTTGCACATCAGCTCCTCTTGCCCTCACCCAGCCACTGGGTCCTTTAAGGAATTAGGTTCACCTGACCCCAAAGTGTCAGCCACCTCACCCAGAACAATATAGGCTTGGACCTTACCCAAAATACCACACTGCCAGTAACTACTACTAAAGATTTCATATAGAAAGAAAACATCAGAGATGTTAAAGGTTCAAAGTGAATCACATACATACAAAAAATTTAGAGTCCATAGAAAGCAAGTCTTTGAAGAATATGTATTTTGTAGATTAGTCCAATTCCTCTGGTAGGCACCCAGCATATGGCTGGGTCTTAGTCCTTTGATCAGTCCCAGAAGATTAGTTCCAGTGCAAGGTGCTGGCTGCAGATAGATTAACAACTAAAGACAAAATGAAGATGGGTTCCCTGCCTTTTATCTCAGAGTCCTTGCCAGATCAAAATGGAGTTGGGCCACACTGTCAGTCTGGGTAACTAGTCAAACATGTTTCTTCCTGGGTCCACTTCAGCTGGGACCCCCCCGATGGAGGCCATCAAGAGGAACAGCAGTTTTGCTGACACTCAGTCTGGGAATGCCTTCAAATCAAATCACTTGGAACACACATAAAAACAAATAGATTTCTAATTTCTAATACAGGCACAATACCTACATATAAACCACATAATCATTCTTTGCAGATTGCAGCCTTTCTATTGACACAAAACATGGTATATCACATATGGATTATTGCAAATATGAATTATTAATTTGAAAGATAACCATAAACAGTCCCCTAGACCCAAAAAGCTTCACAGTTAGCTTTTACCCTTTAATTAACCCAAATAGTGTTTGAAAGTTCAAGAGAGTAGCATATTACAAAAGACAGTATTTCATGTTTCTCTTCAGTGGGATTACAGATATTGACAGATTTGTGATCAGATCAACCCAAATACCATTACCGATATTGCTCTGCACTCATAGTGAGAGTATGTGAATATGTTCTTTGTGCTCATGCAAATACAAAACCTATGCAGATTAGTTGCTCTCCCCCGTGACCAATGCTGTTAGGGACAGCTTCTAAGGCTGCCTTACAAATAGATAGATAGATAGATATGATCTGTGGCAAAGCAGCTGGGACACTCAGAAGATCTCTTACTAAGCAATATCCCTTGCATTGCTGCTCATCCCAGTTGGCCTTTGGGGGTTCAGGAAAATTTAAGACGTGACTCCATGGTTTCTCTAATGGCATACATTTCTGATGATCAGCCATCAGTCTTTGGTGTCTCCAGCATTATTCTCACACTGCACATCATTGATTTTCCAACCACTAAAGCTGCCCTTTGCCATAAGGCGCAGGAGGAAAATGGGCCCTATTAGTTATAGTTTTATGTCCTAACAACCCTGGAAGGGGCAAAAAGCTGTTCAGAGGGGCTGGGCTAAGTGTCCTGACTCCCTTCTGGACTTCATCATCTTCTCTGATGGACTCAGTGATCTAATAAAAACTTCTGTCTCCAGGGTAATTGATTTCCCAAGGCAAATCTGGGTTTCTTGCTTCTTCCATCCGTACACAATAGATGGCAGTCGTGCATAAAAATACTAATCTTTTTCTTATTTCTATCTGTCACTCATTCCAGGCACTTTCCTTCTGTGTCAACCCAGACTGGCCATCCCGGATTCTCACTTTTAAGCAATTTAAACCTTTTCATGTGTTCTCCTCCTTCTACTGTGCAGCTCATAGAATGTTAGAATCATGGGGTTGGAAGGGACCTCATGAGGTCATCTAGTCCAACCCCCTTCTAAAAGACGGACCACCCACGCTAAGTCACAACAGCCAGGGTTTTTTCTAACCAGGACTTAAATGTTTCCAAAGATGGAGATTCCACCACCTCCCTAGGTAACCCATTCCAATGCTTCAGTACCCTCCTAGTGAGAAAGTTTTTCCTAATATCCAACTTTGACCACCTCAACTGCAGCTTGAAACCATTGTTTTTGTTCTGTCCCCTGTTACTAATGAGAACAGCCTAGCTCCCTCCTCTCTGGAGCATCCCTTCATATAGTTCATGGTTGCTATCAAATCCCCCCCTCAGTCTTCCCTTCTGCAGACTAAATATGCCTAGTTCTTTTAATCTCTCCTCAGAAGTCATGTGTCCCAACCCCCTAATCATTTTCGTTGTCCTCTGCTGGACTCTTTCTAATTTGTCAACATCCTTTCAGCAGTATGGAGCCCAAACCTGCCCACAGTTTTCCAGATGTGGCCTCACAATGCTGAATAGAGGGGAATAATCACATCACTCAATCTGCTGGCAATGCTGGTCCTGATGGAGCCCAATATGCCATTGGCCTTTTTGTCAACAAGAGCACATTGTTGGCTCATAACCAGCTTCCAATCCACGATAACACTCAGCTCCTTTTCTACAGTGCTTTTACTTAGCCAATCAGTGCCCAGCCTATAGTAGAACCTTGGATTTTCCCATCCTAAGAGCAGAACTTTGTGCTTTTCCTTGTTGAACCTCATGAAATTTCATTTGGCCCAATGCTCCAATTTGTCTAGATCTCCCTGGATCCCTTCCCTGCCCTCCAGTGTGTTTAACATTTCCCCCAGCTTGGTATCACCTGCAAATATACTGAGTGTGCACTCTTTCCCATCCTCCAGATCATTAATGAAGATGTTGAACAGAACTGGCCCCAGGACCTAGCTCTCAGGCACTCCACTAGTTACGGGTTGCCAACTAGACATTGAACGATTGTTCCCTAAACACTGAGCCCAACGACAGCTTTCTATCCACTTTATGGTCCATTCATCCAAACCATACTTTCTTAACTTGCTGACAAGAATGTTGTGGAAAACCACATCAAAAGCTCTGCTAAAGTTTAGGTATATCACACTGATGGCTATTCCTGCATCCATGTATCCCATCATCTCATCATAGAAGGCAATGAGGTTGGTCAGGCACAATTTGCCCTTGCTGAATCCATGATGACTGTTCCTGATCACTTTATTTTCCACCAAGTGTTTCAGAATGGATTGTTTTAGGACCTGCTCCATGATTTTTCCAGGGATTGAGGTGACGCTGATTGGTCTGTAGCTCCTTGAGTCCTGCTTTTTCCCTTTCATGAAGACAGGTACTGTTTGCCTTTTTACAATCATCCTGAACCTTCCTCATTCGCCATGAGTTTTCAAAGATAATGGGTAGCAGCTCTGCAAACACAGCAGCCAATTCCCTCAGCACCCTTGAATGAAGCTCATTCAGCCTCATAGATTTGTGTACATCCAAATTCTTTAAGTAGTTCCTAAGCTGACCTTCCATCACCAAGGGCACTTCTCCTTCTTCCCATTCTGTGTTACCCAGTGTTTCAGCCTGGGAGCTGACCCTGCCTGTGAAGACCGAGGTAAAAAAGCATTGATACTTCAGCCTTTTCTGTATTATCTGCAATCAGAATACCTGCCCCATTCATTAAGAGACCTACATCATCCCTGATCCTCTTCTTATCATATTCTTGAAGACCCCCTTTCTGTTATCCTTCACATCCCTTGCTACTCCAACACCCATTGCCTTTTCCCCTTTCTGATTTTATCCCTGCAGGACTGAGCAATATCTTTATTTGCCTCCCTTGTCATCTGTCAAAACATCCACTTCTTGTAAGCTTCCCTTTGTGTTTCAGGTCACCTTAGAGTTCTCTGCTAATCCACACTGGGCACCTTCCATATTTGCTGCTCCTTCCACACATCGGAATGGTATCGTCCTGTGCCTTCATTAGGGTTTCTTTAAAATACTGTCAGCTCTCTTGGACACCTTTCCCCTTCAGATTAGCCTCCCATGGGATCCTGCCCATCACTTCACTGAGGGAGCCAAAATCTGCATTTCTGAAGTCTGGGGTCTTTGTTCTGCTTCTTTCCTTTCTTCAATGAGTTGCAAGCACCAAGATCATTGTGATCAAGTGAGACCTCTCATATCTCACAGGTCAGGAAATGCCACCCAATAGCTCTTCGCAATTTACAACAGATCTTAAAGAAAAATCAATCTTGATTTACAATTGCCAGTGATGGAGAAGTCGCTGAGAAAATAAAACAAACAGAAGAACCCTTTACCGATTCTCTGAGTTGCAAACAGCTGAGCTTGATTTTCTCAATATAATTCAGGTTTTCCAAACTTTTCATCATTCTCGTGGGAGTCGTGGCTCTACTCTGAACCCTCCTCAATGTGTCAATGTCCTTCTTGAACCATGGACGCTGGAATTGTTGTAGCTGGTTCTGCTTTGAGCAGAGGGTTGGACTAGAAATAGACGACCTCCTGAGGTCCATTCCAACCCTTCCAACCTTAAACTTCTGTGGTTCTATGAAGTGGACAATGATGCACCTTGCAGAGGAGAATGATCCCGTGGGGTTTCTTTAGCCTATCCACAGATGAAATGGGGAAAGTCCATCCATAAGTAGGTGTTAAGATAGTCTCTGTTATTCAGTTAGTATAGGTAGAAAATCAGCACAGAACAAGAAAAGGGCTTGGGTTTCTTCCTGGGGGGTTGTGATGAACACTCCACCACTCAATAGCCACTGATGCCCCCATTTTCTAACCTTCACTTTTTCAGCAACACTTTTGTCTACGGAGAATCCAAGCATTTATGAATTCAGGACAGAACTGACAATGGAGCTGGGACCATTGCTGGATCCAGCAACCTGACTTCAGCAATGAGAAATTTTACAATAACATCATGCTCCTACAGGTACCACCCCTATTTGCATCCTTATGTCCTGTGACCTACAGCACGACAGACACTGCTCCCATCCCATCCCTTCACCCACCCACAATGACATCACAATGCTGTAGGCACCTCCATAACCTCACATTCACCCCCAGGACACACGGCCATGCACTGAGTGGTGCTGCCCCCTGCCTGCCCTGATCCCTGCACTAATCTGGGTCTTTTATATCTCTCTCATTGATGACAGCTGTCACATGATGTGGAGCTTACTGAGTGGGTGCAGCCTATACCCCTGCAAAAAGCCAATTGCACCATCAGACAGAGCTCTGAGTGCAGTCTGGCTGGGTGGGGTAAGACCAGCATGAGCATCACCAAAAACAGGCTGCAGGAGGCGGAGCAGGAGGTGGTGCTGGATGAGCCTCCACACCAAGCAAGCAACATTTAAGGTAAATATCCCCACTTCCAGAACACCAGACGGCTGCCAGCTGACATGATATAACCCACAAAGGCCATGCCCCTCCCCTGCTACACTGCTAAGCACAGGGTACCATGATGCATCATGGGAGATGAAGCCCAGTCAGAGACATCTCTGAAGACATCTCTCCCATGTTAGTGCCTTGGTGCAAGGCACTAGTAGAAATGGGGTGAAATTTAACAAGGGCTCATGAAGATAGGGATAAATGGGAAATCCCCCGCCCATCCTTGCTACATTTTCTGATCATCTCTACTCTTCACCATCATGGGAATGTCTACTGCAGAAACCTGAGGCTGCCCAATACACAGGCTCATTGGGGAAATCCTGGTCCTGCACACATTGGTCAGACCTTTGCTGCTGATGTCCATGGGGCAGACTCGCATTTGTGCTGAAGGAAAGTCACTGCATTCCTGTCCCACAAGAAATGGCAACATTCCCACATTTGCTTTTGAGGAAAAACTGAGATTTCCAAATTGTTCCCAAATGGAAATTACAAAAAACAGATTTGACTCACAAATGTTGAAACGGTTCATTTTGACATTTGCAGCTGAGAAGAGACATGCTGAGGTAAGTTCAGGGACTGGAACATTTCCTTCCATGTTGATGAGTTGGTAAAAGTCCAGAGCATAGAAACAACAACCACAACAAAATGAACAGAGGTTTGGGAAACCTGACAAGGGAGAAATAGCTGAAAGAACAGAGCAGGTTTAGGCCAGAGAAGATGAGGCTGAAAGCTGGGGCACAATGACCCTCTTCATACATGCCCAGTGCTGTTATAAGGAGGTAAGTAACCAAACGTTTTCTGTGTCCCCCTAAAGGTAGGAGAAGAAGAAACAGGCTTAATCTGCAGGCATGGAGACTGAGGTTAGATATTGTGAAAAAGTGCCTAACTCTAAGGAGATTTAATCTCCGCGATCGGTGATCAAGGGAGGTTGTGGAATCTCCACCACTGGAGGATTTTAAGAGCAGGTTGAAAAAATAAAAAAAACACCTGTCAGCCCAACCTCAGTGCAGAATGTTACATGTAGATGCTCTGTTTGCATCCCATCCAGCCTTGCATTTCTATGAGTTGAGGATTTTGGTTAATTCGGCTCACCAAAATGCTTCATTTCAAGCCAGTTGAACATTAAGATACAATTCTTTATCAGCGTCTAGCCTTTTGGGATCTGTGGTTCAAGCTTCTATTTTCCCTACATCATCCCAGACTGGACTACTTCTTCCAGAATGAACTGAGGCATTCGATTCCCATCATGCCCCAAACACTCAGACAAATACAGTCTTGGGTTGTATTGTGGTAAATTTTAAAAGGGATAGCCGTGTTAGTCTAGTTCAGTGAAAAAACAACAAGGAGTTGTGTGGCACTTTAAGACTAACAGATACATTTTTTGCATGAGCTTTCGTGGCAGAAGATCGCACTTCCTCAGATGCTTCGAAGATGGGTGAACTTACAGAAAGGAATGAAACCAAATGCAAGGGGGTGTAAAACATAGGATCAGGTCATAAAGTAACAGCAAATCAGAGCAGTTTACAGGCTCAAATCATGGGAAGCCTGAAGTCAAATTACCCTTTGTAATGGGAAAAGAATCCATAGTCTCGATTAAGTCCTGCTTTCACAGAATTTAGCTTGCATATTAATTTGAGTAGCCCCCTAATCTTAAACAGATACTCACCAGCAACTACAGATCTAACAACAGAAACACTGAAGCAGGCACACACCCCTGCAAAAAAACACGCTGCCAAGTCTGCCCACATATCTACACAACAGACACCATCATAGGTCCTAATCAAGCCTGCTACTCCATCAAAGGCTCATTTACCTGCTCATCTACTAATGTGGTCTATGCCATCATGTGCAAGAAATGCCCCTACAGCTTATATATTGGACAAACAGGACGATCCCTCCGTAAGAGACTGAATGAGCACAGAGCTGACATCAGAAATCAAAGAACAGAGAAACCAGTTGCTGAGCACTGCCATCTTCCTAATCACTCGATGATGGATTTGTTAACAACTGTCATTAGAGCTGTACCTGGGACATCAAGACTTCAAAGAGAGACAGCTGAACTCAAATTAATATGCAAGCTAAATTCTGTGAAAGCAGGACTGAATCGAGATTATGGATTCTTTTCCCATTACAAAGAGTAATTTGACTTCAGGCTTCCCATGGTTTGAGCCTGTAAACTGCTCTGATTTGCTGTTACTGTATGACCTGATCCTATGTTTTACACCCCCTTGCATTTGGTTTCATTCCTTTCTGTAAGTTCACCCATCTTCGAAGCATCTGAGGAAGTGGGATCTTCTCCCATGAAAGCTCATGCAAAAAATAAATCTGTTAGTCTTCAAGTGCCACACAACTCCTTATTGTGGTAAATGTCATCCTCAAGGAAGCTCAGCCTTTAGGAGAGACTGAAGACCTAAACTGCGATTCCCATAAACCAATGCACAAATAACTAGAAGCAGTTTATCATTTTGCTGAACTGATTCCACACTTAGCATTTTACATCTTTTTAATGTAAGATGTGATCTGAGTGAAATTGACTCAAACTGAAATATTTCATTTCTATTTTTCTGACGCAAACATTGAAAATCTTAAGAAAATAAAAAACTTTCAAAGTTTCCATTTTGCAGAAACTGCCCTTTCCACAGGCACATTATTCATGTAGCTCTAGATTTTGCTTTCTGCCAAACTATTTCCAGGACAGTTTTGTTTGATGGCTAGGGCTGAGCTTTGACAGCAGAGCTCTACCATGCCCCAGGCAATCAAATGTCTCTGGCACAGGCTGAGCTGGGTAATGTCATTCATTCATTGATGTTACTGCCCTTCTTGGCAGGGTGATTCTGGTGAGCCCCTTGTGTGTGATGGTGTGGTCCAGGGCATCATCTCCAGTGGACATCTGGCTGGGCGGCCCCCCCCCCAGTGTACACACAAGAATCTCAAAATTTATCCCCTGTATCAATGAAATGCTGCAGAAACTGAGTTAAAGCAGATGCTCCTCTTTAGAGGGCTGATTTGGACATAACAGGCTCGGTAACTGCGCGGAGACACTGAGGGGATTATGAGCAAAGTATTTTTTTTTCTACTGTTAGAAAGGAGCTGAGTCTTGACATGTCTTTGCAGCTAGAACGCCCAATTGATGTTTGAAGTTTTCTTCTATACTATTGTCACTCCCATCTGCCAGTCAGTGTTTGAGGTCCTGAGGATATTCTGGCTCAGAGAAGAAATCTGTTATAGAATCTGGTATTTCCGTTCATGCAGCTCATTTATTTACCAGGAATCTCCAAAATCAAAAACAAACAGCAGCACAGAGCTCTCCTGTTTGTGTCCTGAGCCTGCCTTTCCAGGCAAGACTTTGTGCTCAAAAAGTGTCTTTTAGCAGTCTCTCAGGGCCACAATCCCAGGCTTCCACGTTACATCTGCCTTGATTGTTACACTGTGCTTGTCTCGCTTCTGTCCCCAGGTCTCTGTTTAGGTTTTGTTTGTCTGATCCACTTCCTCCATCACCTCAAAAATGCTATTCAGTGACAAGCTTTCCTCCAAATAATTAAAATTTCCATGGTGAACAGGGTTTTACATCGGTGTAGTGGATTCTGGAGCAAGGATAGGCTTCTCCTTGTTGAATACTATAGGCTGTCTATAAATGATGACTGTTACCTGGGCCTCCTGAGATAACCTCCTGCATGTGCAAAAATCAGGGCAAGCTGCAAAACCAGGACCCAGACTCCTCAAACACTGCCAGGTGGTACATAAACCAGTCTCCCAATCATTAATACAGTACCCTTCTGATTCCCCACACCAGTCATCATAAAGTATAACAAAATAGAAAGACCTCCCCCCCGCCCCTTATTGCACATCAGCTCCTCCAGCCCCCACCTTGCTAGTGGGCCTCTGAAAAAATAGGCCTTCCTGACTCCATAGGGCTAGCCACATTATACAGAACAATATAGTTTTGGATCTTACCCAAAATACCACGCTGCCAACCAATCCTTTAGTATCTAAATCTAAAAGTTTAATGTACAAAGAAAAGAAACAAAATATGAGAAATGTTAAAGGGTCAAAGTGAATCACATATATACAAATGATTAAGAGTCCAGGCAATGCAAGCAGTTAGAAGAATATGGAGTTTGCAGGCTTGTCCGGTTCCACTGATAGACACAGCAACTGGGTGGGCCTCAGTCCTTTGTCCAGTTGCAGAGGAATAGTTCCAGAGATGGGTGCTAGTTGCAGACTAGAGACTATAGACTAAATGGAGTTGGAGCTTCTACCTTTTATCTCCTCTGGCCTTTCCCAGGCTGTCTGCAGTTTTTGCAAATGAAAATGGAATTGAGTCAGACTGGGTGACTCACTGAGCAGGTTTCTCCCAGGGCCCACTGTCCTTGTGAGCTCCCTTAATGGGCCATTAAGGAGAAATGGGTGCAGACACACTGTTTGGGCTCTTTCCCAGAATCACACAGGTTGTAATACAGATATAACAAGTATATTCATTACTTCTAATATAGATACAATGCTTACACATAAACCATTTAATAATTCCTACCAGGTTACATTCTTTTTAGTGGTACCAAACATGGGTCGCTCCAATGCATCATTGCAATTATGAAATGTTAATCTGAAAAAGTATCATAGATGGCCCCCTCAATGCAGACAATCACCATGATCATTTTTATAACAAGTTACCTTCTTCAGACTTCCAAGCTGGAGGGTGTCACTGGCTGGCTAAAACACTTCCTTTAACCCCACCAGGGAGCTGCAACACAGCCATGTGGCTTAGCTGGTCAACCGATCACCACAAAGGGTGGCTAGTCAAATTAAATAGACTCTGACAAATGCACTTCTATACAGCTGTGTGGAAAAAATGAAATTTTGACAGTTTTGTGAACTGCATTTTGAGCTGGGTCCAACTTTTTATTTGTTTCTAAGATTTCTTTTTTTTTCTCTCCCATTCCACAAGTATTTAATTATTTATTATTTATTATGTTGATACTGACTGAAGGTAGGAAAAACCCAACTCCTAGGAACTTGGAAAGCATCACTGATCTATATTGGGATACAATGACTGGCATGTATTTCCAAAGAGTTTGAAAATATTGCAGTCACTTCTTTGAAAAACAAATGTCTCTCCAGAGAAGAAAACAGCCTTTTTCTTTTAATTAAAAAGATGTCGTATGAACAATTTGCATGCCTTTTCAACTGCAGGCTTTTTGATTGGATGGTGTGTTTCTTAATGTCAGGTTGTGGTTAGATGATGTGTGGAAGCAGGAGGAATGGAAGCTGAGTTGAGCCATAAACAGAATTAAGGCTAAATAAGAACACCTAGGCCCAGGGCCTCAGAGTCATTTAGTCATTTAGTCATTTATCACCAGGAGTTAAAATCCCTTAGAGGATCAGGGCCCTAGCTCTTCCTTTCAGCAGATCTCAAAGCACTTCTCCAAAGCTGTAAGGATCATTATCTATGGATCGAGAAACTTAGGCTCAGAGAGGGGCTGTGACTTGTCCAATGTCACCAAGCAGTAGAGCCAGTGACAGAATTTAGGTGTCCTTAGATGCAGATCTGTCATCTGGCTACTAGGCTACACTACTGCCTCCCAACTCACAGCCCCTCACTCAGGCAGCCGAAGGCCTGTGAATCCCCAGCCCCTCAACCTCTGCTTTCCAATTTTAGTTACCTTCTCATATCCGCTTAAGTTGATAGACATCAGATACAAAGTGCTGCGGATCTGACTTTCCTCCTGACCCATGTCATCAGGAACAGGTTCTGGGCCCCCCAAGATAGGGCAGGTCTCTGGTTACAGGCATGTGGCTGTACAATCCAAAAGCTGGAATTACACTGACACCCCCAGACCCTGTGTCTGTGGAGCTGATACAGAGAGACACAATGATCCATGCATCCCCATACTCCTCCCTGTCTAACTTTCCAAATGGTAAAAGATGCTGGGGTGCCCAGGCGCAGAGCAGACTGGCCATGCCATGTTTCTGATCCCTGCCTGGCTAAAGGCCAGATTTATCTCACAAAGATTTGCAGAGCTGCCTCAGACACCCTGGATCCCCACACCCTGACCTGCCACACTAAGAAATCCATGAGCCCTCAATAGATTCATCCATTCCAAGGCTAGAGGAAGGATGGGTTGGTCCAATCAGACCCCTGCCTGCCCCTGCTTTGAACTAGGGTGGAGCTGTCAGAGAAATCTCCTGGCTTAAGAGACACAACTTCAGGGTCAGGGAATCCAGCCCAGGCCTGGGAAGAACATCTCTGAACCTGCCGTGGGCCCAGCTGCTGAAGTGAGGTGAATTTTCCAGGCAAAATCATTCACCTGTGGGAGGGAGGGCATCTCTCTACAAGCAGGCTCTCACTCCAGGCTCCCATCATATTCGGCCCATGTTCCCCCTCTCTGCTTCTCAGCATTTCTCATTGTGAGTGCATGGTACGTCTCTCGGAAACCTGGCTTCCCCCGCACCCACCCCCAAACCTGGGTTTGCCTCTCCAGGCTCTTTGACCCCTTCTGTTTCAGCAATTAGCCCCGGATCCTGCCTGACCCCAGGAGCAGCTTTATGACCTCTAATCTGTCCCAGCAAGCAATGCAAAGCTTAGAGGGGAAACTGAGGCATGGCCCAAGCATCAAAAAACATAACCAGAATTCCAACATTTGTCAGGCTTGGTGCTGAGCCCGACTTGAGGAGTGTGTGGCTGAGGCTGAGATAATGTTGCTATTTATGAATGCAAGTGGGTCAAGTGCAGGGTGGGCAAGGGAAGGGGAAGATTGTGTCCTGCCTCTTTAGATTGGAGGTGGAGAGTCAGGCAGGAGGAAGCTGCAGAGAGTGTAAGGGAAAAATGTTACAGAGGCTGGGACCCGGGCATCCGGGATGGCAGTGCTGGGCACTCACCCCAAGGTGTTCCCAGAGATCCCAGACTCCAGGGACAGATACAGAGACATGTGGTGTGGTCCAGATGCCCAGGATGGCAGTCAGGGTATGCATCCTAATTGGCTGTGTAGCTTCTTAGAGGAGAGGCTCAGCTGGGGAACAGGACCCATGCATCAAGGACAATAGGTAGATAGATAGGGATAGTTTTATGCTGAAGCTTTGGACTAGCTTGTATCTGAGAGGAGAACAGGAAGGCAAACACAGAGAAGGATCCATGTTTTAAAGAAGTTTATTAGGAAACACACTAAACCAGCTCAAACTGCCTAAGCTAACTCCCAGCAGTCTTACCCTATTAGGAAAAAACAACAACAACAACAACAACAAGGAGTTGTGTGTCACTTTAAGACTAACAGATTTATTTTTTGCATGAGCTTTCATGGCAGAAGATCCCACTTCCTCAGATGCTTCTAATTAATTCCTTGATGTCTAACTGGGCACATATATTGCTCTCAATAGCAACCATGGCAAGGCTTACAAGCCTTTCTTGAGAAATACTTGATCACAAGTAATTTTTTATTATTTTTAATCATGAAAATGATTACTCGCCACTTGCTATGCTGACAGGAATTGTCAGCAATATTCTTAGGGCAATGCTCAAATTTGGGAATGAGAGGTTATTTGACTGAATAAATTTGAAAGTTGCATAAAGATGATGGAATTGGTTTAATTCGGACTTTAACAGATTTTAAATGCACGTAGCTCATCATATAGTTTGATTGCATTGATGTCCTTTTTATCACCATCCAATAAACAAAGTTGCAAATCATTGCAGTGCTGTTGGAGCTTTTTGTGGTTGGTTTTGGCAACTTTATTTATCTTGCATAAAAATTCAATTTGATTGTTGTGTTGTTTTAACTGTTCAGATCTTTCATTGAAGGAAGTCATTGCAACATCCAAAATTGTAAAGAAGAAATTTACTAAGAATTTATCCTCAGGTGACTGGGGAGATTTGTCTTCATTTTCATACTGGAACTGTGTAGTCTTCTTCCTCTGATGAATTTGAGCAATGGCTTTGAACTCTGGTTCCCCCTCAACATCTTGACAAAGTTGCAGAGCAGGTTTAAGCAATGACTCGTAGCTGGAATCAGTGCAGTAGTAGGAAATAAAGACTTTCAAGTTCTCAATGGCTGTCAAAGCAATGGCAATGTTTTCACTGGTACCCTGGAGGATCTTACTGACTGGACTGATGTGATTCAACAGGTCATGCCACAGGATAAGGGAGCACAGGAATTGGAAATCCTTCAACTTAGTGCACAAAATCTGTGCTTCATACTGTGATTCTTTGCCGTACTTTTCGTCACTTAATATCTCATACAGAGCATCATAGATTTCTCCAACTTTGTACCTGAAAGGCTGCAAAGCATCAATGAGACTTTCCCAACAAGCTTCTGAAAGAGGTTTCAATGTAAGAGAAGCAATGTGCTTCTTGAGAACTGCCCAATGCTTTGTTGATGATGAGAAAAAATTATAAACCCTTGAACTGTTGCAAAGAAACTGATTGTCTCAGGGTTCGCTTTGGCAGCATCATTTACCACTAAGTTCAGGCTGTGAGCTGTGCATAGCATATAGAAAGAACGAGGGTTCATGTTTAAAATCAGCCTCTGCAGCCCATTCCTTTCCCTTTCACGTTGGCACCATTGTCGTAGCCTTGGCCCCTCATAGCACCAATATTAAGATTCCAGGCATGCAGTTGATTGACAACAGTGTCACACAAACCCTCTCCAGTTGAATCATGCACTTCCAGAATCCCTAGGAAATGTTCTTTGACATCCACAGTACCTTCTTCGCAGGAAACAAAATGAATAATAACCATCAGCCGCTCAGTGCGATTGACGTCCGGAGTGCAGTCCAATATTATAGAATAGTACTTTGCTTTCTTGATTGCAGACAAGATCTTTTCAGTGATGCCTTTGCCCAAAATTGCAGTAACTTCATTGTGTATGCCTCTGCTCAAATAGTGGAATTTGGATTCCTTTCTTGTGGCCCTCTCTATGTGCATTGCCATGACAGGATCAAATTTTCCAAACGATTCTGCCAATTTCAGAAAGTTGTAGTTGTCTCTTTCAAAAAGCTTATTAGAGGAGCCTCATAGAGCCAGACATTGAGATCCAAGACATTTGGTTATTTCGATGAACCTTGTAATCACATCTTACCAATGCTTTTTTTCTTGTTCATACAGCCTTTGATTTTGTGAGTCAAGGGTAGTCTTGTTTTTGAGAGCCTTTCTGAAGTCAATCCACATTTTCAAATGTTTCGTATGTCCGAGACTTTTTTCACGCATATTCAGTGCCTTGGATAAATCCCTCCAGCGATTGTAGGGTGTCAATGCAAAACTGCTGGGCAAAGAATTGCTTGGATCTGTTGATGAAAACAGTTTGCAGCAGAAACAGAACATGCAGTCTGCGGAAGTTGAGTACACTAACCACAGCCTTGGCACTAATTCACCATTTTCCATCCTTCGGTTGTAGTATGTGTCACTTGGTAGCGCTGTGTTCTTGGAGAATTATGGCATAGCATCCAGCCACTGAGACTCACCACCCCCCATCACCTTCAGCCTCTGCTTGAACCAGAAGCAATGAAAGGCAGTGGGAGACACACCTAAAACCCCTTTGAACAAGGGTGCTGGAATTAGAGCAACTCCTCTAGCCTCATCCACATGGAAGATGTGAGCCATTAGCACACTGAATGGACAGCACAAACTTCATTTGAATCAAGGATGGAACCAGAATTAGCATACTGAATGGAGAACCAAGCTTCAAGGCAGGAGTCGCACTGAACTCTGGGATTGGCAAAGCAGAGAAGCACTGCATGATGGGGGATTTCTGCTCCTGAGACAAATGAATTCATGCCTGCACACAGCCAGCCCAGCAGTTATCAGACCAATTCAAGTCAATAAATCTTCAATTGATAACCAACATACTGAATCTGCCTGATTGCATTGTAAGCTCCCTCAGAGGAATGCCACCCATCACCAGGAATGAGCAGCTCCTATTGTCCACCTAAACAAAACACCTCTGGTATACTCCCTTAAGTCATTATTTACCTCAAAACAACCTAGTGTTCCGCCTTAAACCATTGTTTTTTGCCTACAAAAATCACTGCCCAGGTTAGTTAGAGAGGGAGTTAGTTCTGAATCTGTACTGATGCCTGATCTGTTGCCTGGACCTACAAGCTGCCTCAGGTCCACTGGGACTTCACTCTCTTCTTGCTGATCGTGGTGGAGGTTCTTCCTATCTCCAGCACTCCAGACCCTAAGCCGAACAGCCTGATTCCTGGGTACCTTTGAGCTGCACTGACCTGGTGAGACAAGCAGAGTTAGGAGGAATTTGGGAGGTTGACACTGAGATGAGCTACACTGATTGGTGTCTCTGAGCTGATCAATCCATGGGAAACGATTCACAGAGCTGTTTTCTATCTGTAGCTTTTTTCATTTCACAAGGTTACTCTGGAGGACCTCTGGTGTGTGATGGAATAGCCCAGGGCACTGTCTCCTGGGGGTCTTGCTGCCCCCCCTGGAGTGTACACAAGGGTCTCCACTTTCATCCCCTGGATTAAGAAGACAATGAGGAAACTGCATCCCTGAGCCCCTCTGGGAATCACTGTAAAGACCAGAGCTGCGCTGCTTTTATCCTTTGTCAAGGCCCATCCTTTCAGTTTGCTTTGCAGAGGGGAAGAGGCCTCCACCCCACCCAGCCCATGATCATCCAGACAAAGAGCCTAGGGGAGTTATGAGCCTACCTCAAATTGCAGAGGAATGACAGTGCTGATCACTTTCTTCCAGCCCTGTTGTGCTGCACAGCCTAGTGAATTTCGCTCTCTGCTGTGTGGCCCACAATGAATAAAAATGTAGTTACAAAACAATGAGGTACTCCCTCACTGGGAATTGAATGAATGCCTCTAGGCCAAAACCCTGAACCCGGCCAACTGTGTTACCTAGCAGATGTAACCAGTGTCTGTTTTGGGTCCCCTGGGAGTTTACCTCAAGGGTTGAAGATGTTCATGACAGATCTTCAAGACACACAAGGAAAATCACAAGTAAGAAGGTGTCTTGCCAAGTTACTGTGACTCCAGTATCCCATCACTGACAGCTGGTCACCTGCCTCCCAACAGTATACGTTAGGACCATTGGAAGTTAAATTATTACCAAGATATTTTTAGTTTCCAGGATATATTCAGTTTCTTTTGTAATTCAGTTCCACTCTGTACACACATCTGGGGACAGAAGAGTCACAAACAGCAACCAGGCCAGACAGGAACGTCACTGCCCCACGGGAAGACCCGGGGCATGGGCCCAGGCCCCACCCCCTGGCCCCGGGCCATGCCCCCTAGGCCATGATCTGGTTCCCTGGGCTCTGCTGCTTCCAGCATGGCCCCAGATCCCCGGCCGGGTTCGGGGTTGGGAGAGGTGGGCACCATCGCAGGTATCCCAGCTTTGATCCCCGCCAGGAGAAGCTGCAGGTGTCCCAGCCTCAATCCCCAGGAGAGGTGGGTGCTGCAGTGGGTGCACTGGCCCTGGGTCCCCGAACTGGGATGGGGCCAGCCCGGATACTTGGGGCACTGGTGCTGAGACTTGTGGCACGTGCCCCGTGTGTCAGGTGCCAGCAACGCCCCTGAGGCCAGTGCTTCCATCTTGCCTCTGAGCGCAGAAGCCAAGCCTCTGTGCACCACTCCAACAGACTTTAGCCAGGGGCTATTTAGGAGGGGGCTGAACTCTGTTGCTCTTTGCAACAGTTCCCCTCTGAAGAATGTGCATCACAACCCTAGTCCACCCCAAATCTACTGGCTGTTCATGGTTCTGATGCTCAGGAAGGGGACAGCTCCGACTGGGACATGGCACCACCAGCAGTGTTGTATCAGTGGTTCCCAGTTCCATTGGCCAAAACCTATCGTCTCCTCTCCTCTGCTGGTAGAATCTTGCCCTCGGCAGCAGAATGCAGCCCCTGCTGCTCTAGGGGAGCCTCCACCAATGGGATCTAGCCCCCACCACTCCATGGGAGCCTCCCAGGCCCTGCCCCTGCCCCCGAGTGTTCTCTGCCCACTGGCCTGTTCACCAACTACTTCCCCTGGTTCCCCACCCTCTTACCTGACTGGAGATGCTGGCACCTGCCCCCCCCAGGCTACTCTCCCTGAGCATGCTCTAAGCCTGCTTAGGGTGTCAGAGTTTTAAAAACTCCCTGCTTGGGGGAAGCTCCCTGCTGGCCAGAGCCTGGGTCTCCATGGGATCCTGAGACCCCAGGGAAATCCAGTTCCAGCTCCCAGCCTGTCCATGGGCCCCGTGGAGCCACTCTGTGGCCCCCCAGGGGTCCGCAGACCCAGGTTGGGAACCACTGATTTAGATCCAACATTAAACAAAGGTTATTAACTAGTGACAGATGGATATTAGGTGACTACAAGTGATAAGCATAAATGTGAGAACTGGTTACTTAAGAAATTAAAAGCAAACACACAGCAAGCTCAGCCAGATTTGAAACAAACAGTTGTCTCTGACCATCCTAGATGCTACAGGCAGTTTCCAGTTCTCACTACACAGGAAGGATCTCTTTCCCAGCCAGGGACCAATTTCCAAAGTTTTTTCAAGCATTCTCACTGCCAACTATAAAAATGGAAGAAGAGTGGTGGGTTCTTTCCCCCCTCCTTTTATATCCCAAAGTTTTTAATTGTAAAAGTCCCTATTAAATCAAGGTGAAGTAGTTCCATGGTACAGATGCTTTGTGAGCTGTGTCCCATGTGAACTGTGAATTTCCTGTTCAAACTTGCTGTGTATGTGAACTTTGACACATCGTTGGGGATGACTTGCAAATCTTTTGCTGAAAGTCTCATCTGATAGCAAACACCTGCTTGAGGAGCTAATGGTTTTCTAAATCTTCTGGTCATTTATTGGTCAACCCAAAAAGGCTAGCAAGTGGTCATTTCCCACAACCAAAATACATTTTACTAACAGATGACATTTCCTAAGTCCATATACAATGCTGATACAAAAATTGTAACAGTATAATAAAATTCAGTAATGTAGAGCATTCCATGAGCATTCCAAAAACATCTTGCAAGACATAGTTCACATTAGATCATGTTGTCACGGAGTGCACATCTGGGCAATCTGCGTTATGATCTATATGATTTTCCTGTTCACTTGTACACTGTGATTGTATGATTTGTTGCCAATTTCATCATGCAATGTTCCTTTATGGATGCTCATAACCTCTTCTAAATGATTCCTATGATGATATGTTTCTTGCAACATTATGAATGTGCACAGACGTATAGCATGTTTAGCATGGCTTAAGGGGCTGGGAGACAGAGCTCTCTCACAGCACACAGATGAACACCTGGTGAAGATGGCAAGGACATGCTAATTGAGGTAGCTCAGAAGAGACAAAGGGATCACCTCTGCCTGGAAAGGGAGGGGTGAGAGGAATGGGAAACAAAGAGACACACTTGGAATATTTTAGTGTACCTTTTGGTCTTGTTACCAGCTTTGCCCACCAAATCAGGGTATGCTCATTTATTAGGGTTACTTCCTAATAGGGGGGATTGCAATTCTATTAATGTACTGCTTGTGTCACTTGCATTTCTATATGATGTTCATTTCTCTCTTCTGCAAGCTCCCTCCCAATGAAGCCACTCTTGCAGGACTTCAGTTTCCCAGGAATGGATTCTTCCAACCCCAGATTCAAATAACCATCCACATATACACATTCCTCAGTTAGCAAGGTGCCTCTGAGTGGACCAGATCTATCAACACTCTCAGCTGACCCCTTATATGGCCCTGAACTCAGCAGGCTGGGTCATACAGAACTTCTCAGCCACTACCCTTATATGCCCCTGGACTCAATCAGGCCGAGTCAAAACGGCATTTCTCAGCTGTTACCCTTATATGCCCCTGGAGTCAAATAGGCTGTTATCCCCATTAATGAGAAAACCTTACAGGACTGTGGGCATTACAGGGATCTTTGGCTGGTTAAAAGAAATGTTGCTGCAGAGCAATATAGGGAAGCCAAGAACACAAAGGCAAGGGAATGATGTTTTAAAAGAGTCTGGCAACTGGCTTGATGACAAAAGGCATTTTATTGCTAAGGATCTAAAACGCACAATAATCGTAATAATTCCAAAAGGAGAAAAAAATACCCCAAACTACCCAAACAGTTACAGCATTAATAATCATACAAGGAAAGAAAAACTCCCAGCTACAATATTACCTAGATTCTATGTATCAGGCCTAGAAAGAGTTATATTTGAACAAACAGGGAAAGGAAGAGTGTGTGTGTGTGTGTGTGGGGGGGTTCTCACTACTATGTGTAGAAGAAAGGTTCACAGGAAACAGGTTGTGCAGGTTGGCGTCAGCATGCTGGACAGAGGCGGGCAAAGCTGTCTCCACAATCAGCAGGGGAAAAGGTGCAATCCCACTGGAAATGATACAGCTTTAACTCTAGGCATCAGGACTCAAGACTCACTTTTGGATTTGGGTAAAGGCTTTATTATAAGGACTTGTTTAGTTGGACAACACACATTCCTGGCTAGGGGGTAATGGTTCAGGGGAGCTCACAGTGCATTCATGAAGATTCAGTATTTTCGGTATCAGTTAGCATGTCAATCAATGGAGTGGTCTTATAACTGCTGAGCTTGTTGCATTTGGTGTGAGTTTCCCCCCATCATTCAGTGATCCACTGTTTCTTCAATCCCAGAGTTTAGTGCAGTTCTTGCTTTGAAACTTGCTTCTCCATACTGAGTGCAAATGAAGCTCCATTTACTGTGCCAATGGCTTTTGTATATGGGTAGATTAAGATGCTTTCCACTGCCTTTTCATTGTTTTTTGGTTTCATGTTTGCTGTTCAAGCAGCGATTGGGGGGGAATGATATGTGAGGGTGAGTCAGAGGCTGGATACTATGACCTGATTTCAAGAACACAGAGCTAACAAGTAACAGTTTGGGACTCTCCACCTGGAAACAACTTCAAGCAAGATCTAGGCCCTGCCTGGTCTCAGGCAGAGATTGGCTGTACAAATATCTAACAGCCAAACACCTTGATCATAAACTTGTTTTGACTATGAGGTCAGTTTAAATTGTGTTGTTAGGGTAGATTTCTGGAGGGGATTGTGCTTATCTTGATGTGATGATAAAGTTTAACTTTGCTTCTTTAAACCAGGAAAATCGAGTTTGTGAATATTCCATTCTCCCTGCTGATGGGGGGAGGGGCAGTTTCACCATGGGGGTTAACACTGATAGATTGGTGCTGAATACACCAGCTGCAGCCCATAGCAGCCCAGAGAGATCACATGGTAACTCCTTTGATGAGGGAGGGGGCAAGAATGCAGTGCTGTACAGGGGAACCACTGAGTAACCCCAAGGAGGGAGAGGGACTTCTTACACGTGTGTAACCCGTCTGCCAGGGCAGGCTGGCAGAAAAAGGGCCGGGTTCTATATCTAGGGGTTTCCCAATGATGCAACACCACCAACTGGCTCAAGCCCCCACCCAGATTTCTGAGAATCCTGCACTGTTTCTTGGGCACCCCAAAGGGGTAAGGGTTCCCCACTCACAAGCACGAGTCTGAATATAGTAAACTAAACTTTTAATAGTAGTAAAATAGAACACAAAAGGCCAAATACAGAGACCAGCACTAATCTAGAAAAATTAGCATAGAGCAAAATTCCCAACAACCCACATCACATAACAGAACATACAAACTTAATGGCAAAACTGGCACCGATCTGGAGAATCAGTGCTAACTAGGCTCCCAACCAACCCTAGAGTATGTAAGGAGTGTCTTTCATGTCAGCTGTCCACTGACACCATCTACTGGTCATTCACTCTATCCTCTGGAACCGTCTCCTGGCTCCGGTCACTCATACCACCCAGCTTGCCATTGGCTGATCTCACCATCCCCTGGCTCCACCCCCTGCCTGCCAGCTCCAGTCACTCATGCTGCCCAGCTCACTGCTTTCACCATCTGCTGGCTCTACCCACTATCTATCAACTCCACCCTCCAGTCACTCACACCACCCAGCTTGCTGCTGGTTACTCTCACCATCCAGTCACCCCATTACTGCTTCTCTTCAGGTCAGAGAGAGAAGGAATCTCTCTCTGTCTCTCCCATGAACTCACTGATTTCAGCTCTTTTAGTAACTGTTAATAGTTATTTCTATAACAAAGAACAGGAAAAGCAATAGGGGAGAAGACAACTTATCTCAAGCATTATTTTTAGAAAAAACACTGTAAACCCCAAACTTCTGTTTTTCAACTCTTTCAGGCTGAAACATGCAGTTGCCTTTCCTACAAGCCTATTTTTAACTAAGGGTAATTTTTACCCCTTAAGTAAGCTGGACAGATTTGAAACAAACAGAGCAGCAGTTCACACAAAGAAAGTATTTCCTATTTCCCCTTAGTAGAATTACAGCTATTGATACATTTGTGAGCAGACTAACTCCAAATACCATTACCCACTATGCCCTGCACCTAGTATGCTAATTGGCTAATTGTACCCTTTTGTGTTCACGCTAATACTAAACCCATGCAGATTAGAAGCCACACTCAGAAGCTTTTAGGCACAGTTTCTAAGCCTGCCTTACACATGTATAGACCCGGAGATGGGAAATGGATCCCCAAGAGGCCAGTAGACATGCAGGATTCTCCCCAGGCACTTTTTACTCCGACCTGGGATTCCGACACTACTAGGGTCCAGAAGGATGTTGGTGAGAGCAAAGGTTATATCAGCCTTAGAACTAGACTGCCAAGTAAGATCCAAGCCCTGCCTGGTCACAGGCAGGGACTGGCTTTGCAAACACTGACAGCAAAAACCTTGAGCATGAACTTGAAGAACCTGATGAACTAAAATGTCAGTTTAAGTAGAAATATTAGCTTAGCATGTCTGTTTTACCTTTTACTTTCTTGCGGTCTTGCCTGACTCATTTATTTATACTGTGATTCTGCCATGATTGGCCATATTCTCACTTAGAATTATAATCTTATCAATAAATTTGTAGTTGTTTCCTCTAAAACTGTGAGATCTTTAGAGGGTGTGAGTGAACAGGCCTGGGCACAATCCCTTTCTTTGTTAAATGGATGGACTTGAGTGTGTGGGGATTGGGAATGGCTCCCAAACTCTGTAGACAGTGGCTCCTGATGTGGTAACTGGGGGCAGGGGTGCTTGTTTGTGGATCATCCTAGAGTATCCAGAGGGCAGACACCCACTGCTTGGGACTGGTTGCATGCCAGAAGTCAGAGCAGACTGACTCAGGAGTGAGTGATCACTTGGTAAAGCAGGGTGAAGAACGGTTCCAGAGTGGGAATCAGAGGGTCACAGCAGCACATCAGACTGGATCAGCAAAGCAGGCTGCCGCGTATGTATAGTTACATTATAAGGGTGAACAGGAAAGATGCACAGAGCACATAACAGAATGGGTGAGGAATGCAGTATGTCAGACCTAGATCACCTGATGAGCTGGGGTCAATTAGACCTGCACATGAATCTAGCCAGACAAGGTCAGATGTTGAGGAATGAGGGCACTACTCACATGAGCAAGATGGGGTCCAGATCCTGGAGGCTATAGACTCTGAAAGGGAGCATGGTGGAAATCTACCCAACATGAGCACCGACTGTGATGATAGAGCTCGATGGGTAGATACTGTCCCAGGGGGATATCAAATAGGAGCATGGATGTGGAGACACCACTGAGGACAGCCATGGTGGGACCAAGAGCACAGCTGGAGAGCCAAGATCTGGAGAGCATGCCCAAGGGTAGAGGTCCTTGGATGCCCATATCCTGAGGGGGTGGGAAGGAACTCAGTCTCCATCTGAGGGATTCTCCATGGAGAGGGGGCTTCTAAGTGCAGTGGGTGCTTCAATATGACTGCCTCTGCAGCTTACCTATAGGTTGATGGGAGATGCCTCACACACAGAGAACAAGGACCATCATGGAGTGGAAAAACTGGATGCAAGGGGCTCTTCCATGAAGAATGGACAGGCAGGGAAAGATCCAATGGGGACAATCTGAGGAGTGAGAAAATACAGTTGGAAAGAACACCCCAGTCTGTAAAAGGGAAGGGGATTTGCGATGCTGTCCAGGCACAAGGAATTGTTTATGAATATTTTTCATATTAATAATTTACATTTGCAATAATCCATATGTGAGTATGTAAAGTTTCATACCAATAGGAAGATTATAATCTGCTAGGAATGATTATAAATTTTATATGTAGGTGTCATATCTGTATTACAAGTTAGGAATAAGTTTGTACTATTTATGTTTTAAGTTATTGGATTCCAGGGAACTCCCAGACTGTATGCCTAGAAAACTATTGTCTCTTTAATGGCCCATTAGGGAAGCCCCCAGGTACAGTGAGCTTAAGGAGAAACCAGTCCAGCCTCTAGGACTTGCCTATGTGATTCATCACCATTTTGATTGCAAAGACTCTTCACAGCATGAAGAAGAACAAAGGGGATAAAAGGCAGCAGCCCTAACTGCATTTTGTCTTCAGTCTCCAATTGGCAACGAAGACCTTCCTCTGGAGCTATTCTTCTGCAACTGAACAAAGGATTGAGACCAACCCCAGGTGACAGGTGTCCACCAAAGGAATTGGACTAACCTGCTGTGACCCGGGCTTCCTGGGATAACCCTCTGAATGGGCCAAAATCAGGGCAGGCTGCAAAACCAGGGTCCAAACCCCGAAACCACGGATGGGTGGTACTTAAACCAGTCTCCTAGTCAGTAAGAAAACATGCTTCTGATTCCCTGCTCTGGTCATCACCTGATCCTATGTTTTACACCCCCTTGCATTTAGTTTCATTCCTTTCTGTAAGTTCATCCATCTTCGAAGCATCTGAGGAAGTAGGATTTTCTCCCATGAAAACTCATGCAAAAAATAAATCTGTTAGTCTTAAAGTGCCATACAACTCCTTGTTGTTTTTTTTACTAGACTAGACTAACATGGCTATCACTTTTGAAATTGTCTTCTCTTTATCTTTCTCCTGTAGCAGGATTTGATAGTATCTACTTCAAAGATCCAAGATGGAAAACCACTGACTCCCCAACAATCTAGTGCATCTTGAATTTGAGACATGGTATACTGATCAAGTATGGTGCACCTGTTTAAGGTGTGATAGTCAATGCACATTCGGATCTTTCCATTTATTTTTATGTACCACCACAATAGGAGATGCACAGGGGCTGTGGCATTCTGTCATGACTCCATTTTCCAATAGCTTCTGCATATGGAGCCGTACATCTTCCATTTCTGAAGGAGCAATCTTCCTAGATCTTTCCCTGAAAGGTCAGGGGTGTTGAAGCCTAATATGGTGTTCCACCCCTTTCGTGCGTCCCACATCCCATTCTTCAAGTGAGAAGATTCTAGATCTTTCACAAAGCTTTTTCCTCAGGCAATTCTTCCATTTTTCTGGCAGTAGTGAGTCTCCAAAATCAAACCTTGCTGGATCTGTTTCTGTACCTCCAGTTCCATGTTGGGGTTCACAACAGCCTCAGGGTCTAAAAGGTCTGCTATCTTCTGCCCCCGCTTCACGACAACATCACTGGTAGTTTCATTAGTCATCAACACAACCACCCTCTCCTGAACTTTGATGGGCAGGGTTATGACCCCACTGGGGACCAGTACCCCTTCAGGAAGGCCACCTTCAGCTGGTTGTGCAACCAATGCTAGCATTCCTCTGTTGCCTTTCAAGTTGCTGCTCATGATAGGTATATCTCTTTCCGACATTGCAGGCACCACTAGAGGGGTTGACTCTGCATACCTCAGTTCTCCCACTGGTAGCTCAGACATCTCCTTTCTAGAGTCATCAATTTTCCTATGGGCCTTGGCACAAAGGGAATGGATCCTGAGGGTGTTTAGGTACTGACTCCCAGCACGGTGTCTGCAGTACTTGGCTAGGACTCTGAAGAGACTGGAGTTGGTCCCTATCAGAACAGAAGTCTCTGGGATCCCTTTCGGGTCAGGACATATCAATGCAGCAGTGTCCACCTCTTCTGTCACCCCAGCAACATCCTCGGGAAATTCCAAATGCACTATGACATACCCCTTATATGGGTATTCATCCATGCTGAGGCCACACAAGCCAAGTCCCATCAAAGGCTGTATAGGTAGGTGTATGAGCTTCCCTTGGTAGGATGATTGAAATATAATAGTCACTTGGGAGTCCGTATCCAGAATCTCTCTGCACTCCATCCCTTCAATCCTCACCATGACTTCTGCTTGGGGTCCTATCAGTCCTGCTGGTACCCCGGCTTGACAGCCCTTTTCAGTGTTGCCTTTGGATCCTGAGGGCTGGGATGACTCTCCTCTCAAACCCTGAATCCGTTGCCCTACTTTTTCATGAGCAGTCTGCTTCTTTTTATACACTAAAACAGGGTCCCTTCCTTTTGACATCTGGCAGCCTTGTGTCCTTCCTGCCCACACTGGTAGCAGAAAAATGGTTGCCGATGTACTGTGCCTGTGTTCCTACATGTAGTCTTCTGGACCATGCAGGTTCCTGCTGACTGGTGGGTGGTCTGCAGCTCAGCCCCCTGCTCTCTCAGGACCTTTATTTGTTGGACAAGTTCCTTGTTACCACTGACCATCAGTACCCTGAGTGGTCTGCCAGATGTTGCACCTGGAGCTGTACAGGTCTATTCCTCCTCATCATCACGGGTAGCCTGCCGCCGATCCTCCTCTAGGATTTCTTTAATTAGCTGAGAGTAGTCTGTTGGGCTCTCCTGTTGTTCCCTCAGCCAAAGGTGCAGTGGAATGAGGTTCTGCTACTGGACTTCTCACACTACCTGCACCAACCTGGTCTGGTCCATCTTCTCAGCAGTCACAGCTCCTCTCATGACAGCTTTCTATAATAGCTTCTCAAGGCTTTGTACACAGTCAGAAACCTCCTCACCCTTTCACTGGTTGGTGCGGAGGAATTCGCACTAGATGTCCTCTCCACTCTCTTTTCTTCCAAAAACATTGGTAAGGGCCTCTAGACAGTCTTTTATACTGATGTCAGGGTCAATCAGTTTTAGAGAACGGAGCATATCTAGAGCTGGCTCCTGGAGGTTCTGTATCAGGTGTGTCTCTTTCTCCCTATCAGGTGCAGCCCACCCCTGCAGCATTTCTGTGGTGTGCTCCAGCCAGAGCTCAAATCCTTCCTTCCCCAGCATTGGGGAAAGGTCTCCAGAAAATAACCTTAGCTCATGGTATGTGCTGGAGGCATACTGTGGCTCCATAACCTTGTCCATTACCATCTCTAAAGCCTTCTCCCATGCCCCTGACAAAGAAGCAGTTTCCTGGGTTGGGGGCCCTGGGCTAAGGCCCAAAAGATCTGGTGCATCGCCAATGGTTTTTCCTTCCTTTTCCAGGAAAGCAGCCATCTTTTCCAGGAACTCTGTCTGGGAGGTTGGAGTCTCTGGGGACTTATCTCCTACACTATTTTCCAAAAGTTGCCTGCCAACTTTAACTCTAATGTCACCGACAGGGCTTCCACTGCCTGTTTCAACTCATAAAGTGTATCGTAGCTTTACTTGTCCTTCTCAGATACCTGCCCACACAGCCTGCATTTGGCTATATGTGTCTCTATGATGGACTCAAAGGAAACCTCATCAAATTCCTTAGGTATCCTTTGCACCAATATGTACTTGTTAGGGTCAATATTCATTTCCCACTTTGTCAAATGCTTTGAAGAGGGGGGAGCATACAAAATGGGAAGAAATAAATGCAGGGAAGTGTAAATCATACGAACAGGTCACTCTGCAACAGCAAATCAAAACAGCTGTAAAGATTCAAATACTGGGGAACAGCATATGGAGGGAGATAAGATGATTCTCCAGTGTTTGAATCTTTATAATTGTTTTGATTTGCTGTTAGTATGACCTGTTCCCATGACTTATATTTCCCTGCATTTATTTCCTACTGCTCTGTAAGTTCCCCCATCTTCAAAGCATCTGACAAAGCTGGATTTTCTCCCATGAAAGCCCATTCAATAAGTATATCTGTTAGGTCTTTTAGTGTTACAGGACTCCTTTTCTGTGTCCAGGGATGGCTTTTTTCAAAAAAGATACCTCAAAAAAGTTTTGTTTTGTTTTGTTTTGTTTTACTACAACGAGGTTTAGCAATCACAAAAAAGTGCTCCAGTATATTGAGATACTGGAGCACTTTTTCAAAAAAGCTATACCTGCCAGCTTTTTCAAAATAAAAAGCTTTTTTTGAGGTAGCCTTTTTGGAAAAAATCCATCTCTGGACATGGCAAAGGCTTTTCTTCGAAAAAAACCTCCCTATTTCATCCATTGCTTTGCTTTTTTTCAAAAAAGAAAGCCCAGTGTAGATTTTCTTTTTTGAAATAAAAAAAGCTATGGTATTTGTCCAGAAATAGCATTTTTGAAAAAAAAAAAAAGTTTTTTTTTGAGATAATTATTTTGAAATACTTATCGTGAAAAAAGTTTTTTTTTTCAAAAATGCTGGGCAATGTAGATGTGCCCAAGGACTCCTGTGGCACTTAAAGACTAACAAATATATTTGTGGCATACATGCCTGCAGGACAGGGCCAATCCCCACCTGCCATCCTGGGGAGGGGAGCTCCTTAACCTACAACTGCTCTGGCTGGTCACCAAGTCACTGACCCATGGGGCAGGAGATGAGCCCCAGCCTGCTTCCCAAACCCAGCTAACTAATCTGATGATGGATTCCCCTGCTCCAAATGCGTCCGCCCTTGCAAGCTGCCTTCAGGCTCCCTCCTAAACACACACACACAATACTTATCAGTACCATGCAGATGCTGGTCCTGAAAAAAAGCAGGACAGTCTGTGCAGCAGGGGAGAAAGAGGATTTAAAATTGCCTATTCTCTCTGCTCCCTGTCTGAGCTGGGTGAGGCTCTCGGCTCACTTCGTGGTTTAGTTCCACTCACACTCCTCTCACCCTGCAAACAGAGGAAATCAGATCCCAGTCCCCAAGGCAAACATCCAGGGCCAGTGCCCCTGCTGGCCCCAACCTAGTGATGCTTCTGCAGCCCAGTGTCCTTCCAGAGGATAGGGTGACCCAGACAAAGCCGGTGGCAGGCTTGAAAAACAGCAGGGAGCAGAAGCCCCACAGAGGTTCAAAGACTCTTAAAGGGGTAATGCTGATGGAAGCTCTTAAGCAGGCAACATCCTTTGATCAGTTAGCTGCACTGACTAAAACTCTGTTCTTGAGAGTGAGAAATATTGACGTTCTCTTAACTATGGACAGTGATAAATTTCCATGTTTTTTCTACTGACTGCCCATAAATTTATGAAGGGTTAGCATCCCTTCCCCTCCTCAGGCAGGGCAGAGAGAGGGTGGATAGGTGAGGATGTCCTATCCCAGCCAAAGCTGGGCAGCACCGCTTCTGCAGCCTTGGACTCACCCCCCGAGACAGGTACAGCTCCCCTACCCTGGAGGAGCTGGGGGTGGTGCTAGTTCCACTCCCCTCCTGCAGAGGGGGTTAGGCACATGGCGCTGCAAATGTGGGCTTGGCCCCTGGGTACTGGACAACTGCTACATACCACTGGACTGGGTGCCCACCCTAGAAGGGCTCAGACCACCTTGCAAAGCAGGCCCTCTGCTGGGCCAAGCCAAAAGACAAAACCAGTGGAGCTCTGGCCGTTGCAGGGATTAGTGGTGGAATCAGGGCTGCAAATTCCTCATCATCTCCTGAATCCAGGGGATGAGGGTGAAGACTCTTGTGTACACCCCAGGGCAGGAGGGAGGCCCCCGTGAGATGATGCCCTGGGGTGTTTGCCTGCAAACAAGGGGTCCTCTGGAGTCACCCTGCAAAATGAAACAAGAAGGAGGTAAAGAACAGGTCTTAGCAACACCTGCCCAACTCAGCCCATCTCAGCATCATGCCCTTGTGGCCCTGACAGCCACCTGGTATCTCCCCCCACTCCCAGCAAAGCAGCAGCTATTTTCCCATTCATTTGTACAGCACCAAGTAAAGGGGTCTGACTTTTGACCTGCAATTTGCAGCCTGTGACACCAACAGACTCTTTAATAACAACAATTCAAATCAAATCATAGGGCTGGAAGGGACCTCATGAAATCATCGAGTCCAAACCTCTGGGAATTGAGCCCAGGACCTTCTGCATGTTAAGCAGAGGTGTTAGCCACTAATTGGTCCAGGGCATTCAAAGAATCAGATTGAAAAAGACTTTCCCCACAGTGCCACTGGTAATCACAGTTTATTAAGGACACTTAAAACCAGGAAGAGATTCACCTGTCCAGAGTCTTTGCCCTTCTCTGGATCCCCAGCACACAGCACTGTGGAAATGTTATGATGACCATAGGCAGGATGAGGATTCCTCAGATATGCATCTTCCTTCAGCACCTCCATATCCACCTTCTGCAGCGTGGCTGAGCTGGATTCACTCACTGTCACTGGAATTTGTCTGGCCCCACCTGGCAATGCTGCACTTCACCCCTGACTTTACTCTCTCATCAGCATCAGGCAGGGTGATATTTTTCACCCATTTATTCTCCTTTGATTTCTTCTTCAGCTGAGACAGAAGAATTGTTAAAATCAGTGTGAGGGTCACCCTCAAGGACAGTTGGTGGAATAGGATGGGATTGGTGCCTGTGGCAGTGTGAAGTTGCTGGGGGTGGGGTGACAGGTTGAAGATAGTACCTGCAGCAACATAATATCATTATTAATTTAGCCATCATATTCTGGACAGGGAATCTGACAGCGCACAGGGATCATTTGTCGTTTCCACTCCCCTTTCCTATTTGTGTTATGGGCTCCCAGATACACCATGATTTTTCTGTGAAAACCAAGAAAAATATAAGGGTTATAAGTGAAGGGCAGACAACTGGGCAAGGTGCAGTGTAGTGATGTGTGGAAATGTAGTATCTGAGGCTCTCAGGCTACAATCTTAGGCTCAGTTCCTGTCCTAAAACTTCTCAACCACTGTACACATGCCAGCTGCCATCTGACCCAGGGCAGGGCAATGGCTTGGCTGGGCTGGGCCGGGGGGGTGGGGAGCAATGTTCCCTCTAATTACTTATAGACTGTGTGAGCAAACAATTTATTTGTGTGCACAAGAACATTTCTTTGTGAGCACCAATATTAGCACTATTTTTTTTGTGCACACTTTATTTTGTTGTGTGCGCAGGTTTCATGACCTGTGTGTGTGCGCACACACGCACAGCTTAGAGGGAAGAGTGGTGGGAGGTGGAGAATGGGGTATAAGGGGCCTTTCAACTCTAGGGAGCTCTGGCTGCAGCAAGGAGTATCTTTCACAGGGCATTGGGGTCACAGCTAGTGTTTCACCCAGCTCCTTGTGCTGTTCTCCCGAGCTTCGTCATTGCCCCATTTCCTTCAGGCCTCTGGGTCTCAGCTCCCCTGCACCCCAAGGTCCCCTTCCTGGTTAGCTCCAGACAGGAGCCTGTGCCAAGCATTTCCAGTCTAGAGCCCTGATGAGCTATCCTAGGGCTGTCCCCTCCCCAGGGCCAGCCCAAGAGTTTTTCATGCCCTAGGCGAGCTAAGACTTTGGTGCCCCCCACATCTACATGTTAGAAGAGATAACATATTAATGTATATTTTTAAATAGAGAAAAATATCACTTTTGTCTAATTTGGCACCCCTTATAAGCTAGTGCTCTATTTACCTATATGATTGAGCCAGCCCTGCCCTTCCTCCATAAGTCCCATCTGCTCTGTCCTTGTGATCTACGATGGTGCCAAAATTTCTGGCCCCCATCACCCACTAACTCCCAAATGCCCTCCCCGCCAGCACAGACACTTACTCTCTGTTGCAGTGAGCTGCAGTCAGTGCAATGTCCCTTGATACCAAGACCCCTCCACAGTATGTTTTTTTTCTTTTCCACCTCATATATTCAAATAGGCCATATAGGGCCTGGAGTGTGGCCAGGCTTCTCATCCCCCAGTGATCTCACCTGTGGGAGGAAACCAGGTTCAGATAAAGGGCCCCATCATCTAGCCAGAATGGGCTGGGAATGAGCTGCCCATGCCACACCCTGAAGCCCCCAATGATGCACTCGTGGGGGGGATCCTTGTCTCTAGATCCCTGTCCCATGCTCAGCTACCTCACAAACCAGATGGTCCATGGGGTCAGAGAGTAAATCTGAAGTCTGACATTGCTGAGGGAAGAATCAGTTCCAAAAGTACCAAGAGTGTATCCGTGATTTCACTGCCTTGAGTTACTGGCACTGGGGGCTTGTGCCACCACACACTAGCCCAGGCACCCTGAGAAGGGCACTGACAGGTCCCCTCTGGTCACTTCTCCTTCCCCATCAGCCCACAGTGACCAGTGATGGTGGCACCTCAGTTGAGATCAGAGCACCTGTTGTCCCAGGCCTTACACTGATCCACAGATGGTGGCCCAAAGGTGTACAGTTCAAACTGATACTGACACAGTCATTCTTCCCATTGCACAGATGGGGAAATTGGGGCACAGGGAGATTGTTCTTCAACCTGTCTTTTGATTTGGGTGTTAAGTAATCACCATCACCATGTGAAACTTCCAGTCCTAGAGACTGGTCCAGGGTCCCAAATGGAACCAGGAACAGAGCAGGGAACTAGTCTAAATTTCTTGGGTCCCAGCCCTTGCAGATAGAATCCCTGTGCAAGACACAGATTGGCAAAGGAGTCCTCACTGAGCCCAACTCCATGGGCTGCTCTGAGAGCCAGTTCTACAATTACGAGAGAATGTGAGGTCACATCTGGTCCCGTTGGCTAAGCAGGACTTGGGAAGAGATCTTTATGGCTTCCCTGATAGTCAAAGGCCCTTGATCTCCACTCCCCGCCCCCCCCCCATTCACCAACCCACAGCCTAAAGGGGGCAGGTAAGGAAATAGACAGCAGGGAGCAGGACGAAGCATTGAATCATAAGAGTCATCCAGGGATGGCCATGGATCCTCTGCTTCAGCCGCAAGCTTTTACTAGGCTGGGAAGTGGAACAGGATAGCAGAGTCTAGCAACCACGGCAGCAGGGACCCAACTGCCTGAAAACCAGCACCTCAGATGGGCTGGGGTGAAGATGTCCCTTAGGAAAGCCTCAATGAAGAGCCAGAGCATGGGTTCCTCTGCTCTGATGCACAACCCTTCTCCTTGAGGATGTTGCCAATGCTTCTCCTCTGCCCCCTGGCTACTGGATTCAGAGAAGTTCCTGGTCTGTTCTGTGCCTAGATTGATTCCCAAGTTCAGAGACTGCAAGGCTACGAAGGGCTGCTGGGCCTTCCAGCCTGACCCCTGAGCATGCTCGAGACTCCCAGCTGTTTCTTTGCCAACCCCATAGAATTTTATAATGTTAAGTGCCACAGATTTTATGCCACGACAGTGATGATCAGAAGATTATGAGTTTTCTGAGGCTACCTCCCAAGGCAGCCTTTGTATGGAATTTGTTATTGTTCTGTAAAAAGGATGAGAACCAAGACCCAGACTGTCACAGACCCCTGAATACTACCCGCTGATAGCTCATCCCACAGAGCCCCTTTTACCCCAAATCTCCAGGGGCTCTGATGCCAAATTTACTCACCAGCCTGAGTCCTGGTGGGCAGAAGAAAGGTAGTAGGAAGCAGGAGGAAGATGGGGGCCTGCATGTTTGGAGTCAGTGCAGGGACCTTTCATCTGCTTCAAGCTGAATGGCTTTATAGACTCAGCTGGGAGACAAGAAACCTCAGGGTCACCCACACACTAATTGAAATGCAGAGCTCAGGCGTCTCAGCTTCCAACCACAAATGACCACATGGGCTGAGGGGAAGGATGGATTGTCTGTCAACCCAGAAGCCGTTGACCCTGCGTAGCTGGGGGTATGACACAACTAGGTGGCTGACGTACAGCTGGTTTGATGCACAGCTGGCACTGAGGCACCCCCAGATGCAGAAGATCTCTGAAAGGATGTATCTAGCAGGATCCAGGGCTGCTGTAGACACTGGGTCAGTTACATACTTCCTCACCTGGCCCATCTGTGCTCAGCTCCCTATCTGCGTCTCTGTGGTGGGGACTGTGGGTGACAGTGATGGATCTTGGTGGTGGGTGGGAATGCAGCTTTTTTTAGGATGGCCCATCTGTCATCAGGGTGGGACTGGGGAGAATGGCCACCAGCCACCATCACAGCAACCACAGTAGGAGGGTTTCTGAGGCACCGCCAGGTGAATGTGTCACCATGTAAAGGAGATGTGGCAGCCTCTGTGTGACTGTATGGTCAGGGGCTATGACTGTTTAGCACCAGAGGGGAAATGACACATTAGAGTCAGGGAGAGAACCCAGGTATCTTGGATCCCAGCCCCTTCGGCTCTAAACACTAGACCTCACTCCCCTTCCAGAACTGGGGAGAGAACCCAGGACTCCTGACTCCATGACTCCTGTGAGTCATCATCCCATATGGCGCTGCTCAGGAATGTGTTCACTGTCCTCCATAAGCTGCTCCTGTCTCAGACCTGAAAAACTGACTGCATGTAAGACAGCATGTGATGTTCCTTTCCTAGAATCTGGTCTGCTGTGCCACTGTGACCCCCCAATCTCCATTCCTGAACCCTGAGCCAACCCATTGTGCCAGGAGGCCACTCATTCCTGAGTCAGTCCATACCTGCCTCCTGCATGTAATCAGTTCCAGGCAGCATATATTTGATCTCTACCCACTCAGGGGATAGTTCCCCAGAAAGCACCCCTAGCTCCCAGATACCACACGGGGCACTTTCATCTTGCAGGGGTGAGGACCCTTCCCCAATCATTGTAGCTTCATAGACTCCTGTTTGCCCATATGTCAAAGAAATGGAGATAGGCCCAGCCTCACTCATTCGCAGCCACTAAAGTCTACACAGCTTTAGAAAAACCAAACACTAGTTTATTGATTAGGACAGGATTTTAAGTGAGCATGTAAAAAATCAATGCACAGTCATTTAAAAAAGGAGTCAGGCGTTGCCAGAAGCAAATAAAAGATACAAAACTCATGCTAATCTAATAACACTATCCAGGATTACTATTTAGTTTAGTCTCATTATTACCCACAAAACTGGCTGCTGGTGGCACTGAGCCAGTCTTGGCTCTCCTGGACATGTGGATAGTACTTTAGGATTGTTTTCAAGATGGAATAACAGGAACAAAATAAACCCACATTAAAATTTCTGTCTTGTGGGCTGTTTGGTATGTGAATGAGTTAGAGAACCAACCGGATGCCATTTGGGCTCTGTCTTTGCTTTCAGATCTAGGCACCAGCTGATCTGGGGTAAACAAGTAATATCTTGGGATAGGGAGTGTCCTGAATGTTGGGGTGCGTGACCATGAATCAGTGAATCTGGCTGATCTGTGTGGTGAGAGAGACTGGAGGAAATGAGACCATGGAGAACGCTGATGGAGGGATGCAGGTGTTCTGGTGAAATCAGATCACAGAATGCCACCAAGTTGGAACATCAGCCCCCTTATTGGGCAGACCACCCCAAGGTCAGCACACATAGCAGCTAGCCACCAGGGCCAGTTGTCTACCTCACCCCATCCCAGAGCAGGCTGACGGAAGAGGAACAGATGGTGGATTCAGTGTAACCCAGTGTGGAGGCAGGCCCTGTGCCCTTTCCCTGAGGAGACATCTTGGGGCATGTGAGATGGAGGGAAGCTGAACAGCCTAAGCCCTGCATTTGGATGAGTGTCCCTGAGGATTTCTGTCTTCCAGCTCCATCCCCACAGCTGAGCATATTAAGCTCCTTGGCTTGAAGCAGATGCAACACCCCAGAGCACCACCGGCCTGCACTGCCTTCGGGCTGGGGGGGTGTCCTGCAATGTGCCACTGCACTTCAATGCCACCTGCAGTGGTGGCCCCAGAAATTTTTGTATGGGAGGCATTGAGGGGGCACAGTGAATTTCAGGGTGGGCAAGTTCTCATCCTAACTTATTTACTCTGAAATAAATCTTACTGATTTAGATCAATTTAGGTGACATAGTTTGCTTTTTATACTGCAAGCAAGCATTAACCAACCAAATCCACAAGGAAAATTACAAGAAAGAAAATAGCATCCAAACAAGTCCCTCTGTAAGCATTTTATGTACAAATTAGGCAGAACAGAACACTGGTAATGGATTTCTTTGAAATATAGTCACTTACTTTTGCGCTAGTACTAGTATACACACATCCAGGAATGCAGTAGGTGTCACTGAGAGGAAGCAGAGACAAGACAACCCCTGGTGAGCTAAGAAAGCCAAGAAATGCTGTTGTTTAGTCAAGATCTGGTTGATCAAGCCAGCAGTACACAATGGGCTTCCTCCATCACTTCAGACTCAGAGACATCACCAGAGTCTGCATAACAACTCTTCCTTGATTTGTGATTCTTGGTTCAATCATTCCCAACGGATCAGCCCTGACCCTCCTGTTACACTGCACAATGATTATCCAGAATAATCCTCTACAGTACAATGCGTTCAAATAGACTCAGATGTCAGGCACAAGCAAGCAGGGCCATAACTAGACTTTTTGTCACCCAGGACAAGCAGCCTCAAAGGCACCCCCCCGACCCTGGGCCCGATTCAGCCCAGGACCTGATCCAGCACTATGTTGCTGCCAGATGATGGTGAGGAGCTGGAATCCATCCCCAGTCATCACGGACAGTCAGCACAGAGCGATCTGTCCTCTGCTGCCACTGGGGGGCCTCCCCACCAGTGCCCCTCCTCAACTGCTGGGCCTCAACCCACCGCCACTCCCATCAGTGGGCCCGTCCTGGGGTGGCAGCAAAGGAATGGAGCATACCCAGTGGTTAAAGTATAATTTGACTGGCCCCAGAACCCACCTAATCTCTGGGCTCCCTTCCTGTATTGTACAGGACCCCTTTATGCAAGTGCAGGCCTCAGCACAGGTAGGCATTTGCAACCACTTCTCAGTACCATATGCATTGGTTAGCACTCCATAAAAATATTTATAATTTTATATCTCATTTATGTCTATATTAATCATTTTCACAAACTAGCAAACACTGTATAACACAATAAGTATTGTGATTAACAACATGATAATTAAATAAAATGTGATATAGAACTGAACACAATGCAACACAGTGATATGTGATATGTAATTGAACACAATGCATAAGCAGAAACAATTGAGACAAAAACGCAAAACTGCATTTATTGCTTGCAGTAAAACACAGATATGCAGACGCTCAAACTTTAGAGAAACATACTGACTCCTGTGGCACTTTTAAAGATTTATTTACTGCATGAGCTTTTTGGGGAAAAAATCCCATTTTGTTAGATGATTCATTTTCAGTGTGTCTGACAAAGTGGAATTTTCTCCCACAAAAGCTCTGGTAATAAATAAATCTGTTAGGGTGTGTTCACACAGCAGTCTTATTTCAAAACAACAGAGGTTGTTTTGAAATAAGAAAGGCCATGTTCACACAATGCACCGTTGTTTTGAAACAACTTAAACCCCATGTGGGGATGAAACAACGTTATTTCGAAATGATTGTTTTGAAACAATGCCGTCTGAACATGTTGTTTCAAAACAACGGTGACTCGTTTAGAAATAAATGTTGTCTGGACATGCTATTTCGATTCCTGCTTTTTTCCTTAATTCGAATTAACAAACTGTTCATTCGAATTAACTTATTTCAAAATAAGGCGTTATTTCGATACAACTTGTATCAAAACAACTTGTATTGAAATAATCCCCTCTCTGTGAACATAGCCTTAGTTTCTAAAAGTGCCACAGGACTCTGTTTCTCTGCAACAGACTAACACGGCTACCCCTTTTGAACTCAAACTTTAGTAGTTCAGTCTCCACTGTCCATTCATCCAGGGCTCTCTCTGCTCTTAATTTATAACTTGGTGCTGTAAAAGTCTGTCTATCAGGAAATGAATTAAGACTAACACTTCTTTTCACATACCACCACACAGCACTTTCATAATATTCACACATTATTAGTCTGAGATGGATTTGAAATAGCCACAACTGGAAGGTTCAGCAACTCATTACCTCCTCTCTGCAGCCAGTCAGTTCTCCTAAAATAGTGCCTCGCCTCTTGTCAATTTCCAAAGGGATAGCCATGTTAGTCTAGTTCAGAAAAAAAAAAAAAAAAAACCAAAAAAAACCAAGGAGTTGTGTGACACTTTGGGTATGTTCACACACAGTTCTTATTTCGAAACAACAGGGGTTGTTTCAAAATAAGAACTGCCATGGCCACACAACGTACAGCCATTTCGAAACAAGCAAACTGCTTGTTTCGAAGTGCAGCTGTTCTGTCGAAACAGCTTAAACCCGCTTTTGTTTCGAAAGGGAGTTGTTTTGAAACAACTCCTTTTGAAACAATGCCAGCGGGACATGCTAAGCACCCTGGGAGGAAGGGTCACCCTCCCTCAGCACCCTGGCCAGGGAACCTTCAGCACCCTGGCCAGGGTGCTGAGGGGTGTCCCCTGGCCAGCAGAGGGGGACTGCAGGCACCCCAGCCTGAAGCAGCCCAGCTTTTCAGGTGGGGTGCCTGCAGGGGCTACAGACGCCAGCGGGGTAAAGCGCGGCTGGGCGCTTTACCCTGCTGGTGTC
>ML682134.1:3451687-3576579 GCA_007922195.1 Podocnemis expansa
GGGGACTGCAGGCACTGGCGGAGTCAGGCACCGGGCTGTGCCTCCCTCTGCGGGTGCCTGCAGGGGACTGCAGGCACCCCACCTGAAACGCGGGGCTGCTACAGGCTGGGGTGCCTGCAGTCCCCAGAGGAAGCGAAATAGCAGGTCCACACTGTGGACCTGCTATTTCGCTCCCTTATTTCGAGGACACAGTTTTGTTATTTCGAAACAAGTTATTTCGAAATAACAGGTTTTTCGAAATAAGTTATTTCGAAATAGCTTCTTTCGAAATAACAAAACTGTGTGTAGACATAGCCCATGTGGAGCCCAAACCAGATCCTGGGTACACATGATAAAGTATGACAATTGGCTGGGAGGAAGGGGTGTGTCAAGGCTGGTAGCATTCATTTAATTGCCAGGAAAGCACCACTATATTGTTCATAACTTCGTTTTTATTATTGCAGGCTACAAAGTGAGAGCAAATGCACTAGGCTAGCAGCAAGGCAGGGCAGGGAAGGTTGAAAACATGCAGTCAGCACTATAGTTTCCTCTGCAATCAGTTCAGCACACAATTTGTTAATTTTCTTAGCAAAGAGGCAGCCAAAGGGCTGAAATTTCCAAAGGAGCTGACATGAGCAGGCATTGAATCTGGCTCCTAACTCTCCTAGGCACCCTCTGTTGATATTCACAGGATTGGCAGTGTCCAAGTGGAGAGATAGCTGGCGGGGTTCAGGCCCTCTGCAAAGCAAGCCCTACAGCTGGCCAAACAATGGAAGTGATGCAACTCCAGTCCCTGCAGCAGTTTCAGGCACAGCTTAGGGCTGTGGCTTCCTCATTGGCACCTGAATCCAGGGAATAAATGTGGAAACTTTTGTGTACACCCCAGGGGGGCAGCAGTGCCCCCAGGAGACGATGCCTTGGGCAGTTCCCTTGCACACCAGGGGTCCCCCAGAGTCACCCTGCAAAATAAAAATGAGCCACAGATGAAGAACTCTGTGAGTCATTTCCTGTGGCTGGGCTAGCTCAGTGACACCCACCTGGTCTCAGTGTCTCATCCCCTGTGTCCCCATAGCTCTGCTTGGTTCCTTCCCCTCATGTCCCATCTGGCCACTGCCCCTCCCCACTAGAGATGGTCTCTGACTTCCCCTGGGAAAAGAAAAATTATCTTCCCAGACATTTGTACAGCACTGAGTGCAATGGGGCTAGATCACCCAATTGCCATTTGTAAGCCCTACTGCAACACTCACAGCCTCAATGAAAATGACAGTTCATTGAGGACACTTGAAGCCAGGAGGAAACTCACCTGCCAAGAGTCTTTGCCCTTCTTTGGATCCCCCACACATAGCATTGTGGAGAGGTTATAATTACTATATGAGTCATAACGATTCTTCAGACAACTGTCATCATTCATTACGTCCACATCCACCTCCTGCAGCTTGTCCGCCAATGATTCACACCCAGTCCTGCCCCAGCCAGCAACGCTACACACCGTCCCTGGCACCAGTCTCTCATTGGCGTGGGGCAGGGGAATAGTTTTCACCCATGTATTCAAAGCTGCTCTTTTCTCCAACTGAGAAACAGGAAAAATGAAGATCAGGGTGAGGGTCACACTCAGGGACACAGAGACACACTGAGTCCCCAGTAAAACTCCATGACCATGAAGTCACTGGGGCAGTGGGATAGGAGGAAACAGTACCTGTAGCAGCATGATGTCATTGTTAAGGGTTTCATCATCATAATCTGGGTGGGGGATCTGGTTGAGCACATGGATCTCTTGTGGGGGCTTTTCATTAATTTTGTGGACCCCCAGTTTGACTGTGATATTGCTGTGAAAGGCGAGAACAATGTGCTGGGAGTTAGCAGCAAGGCAGAAAGCTGGGGGAGGGGCACTGGTCAACGTTATGGGGACTCAGCAGCCTGGGGCTCTCAGGCTGAGGTCTCAGATTCAGTTCCTGGCGTTGAAACCTGTATGCTGCTCTACACATGTGGGCTGCTTTCCAGCCCCAAGAGGGGCACCGACATACTAGATCTTTTCTGTCTAGGGGATGCTGGCTGCAGCACAGAGCCCAGGCTGCTATGTGCTGTCCCCTTGTGTTGTTCCTCTGAGCTTCTTCAATCCTCAGTGTACCCTTGTCCCCTGGGTCTCAGCTACCCCTTCCCAGTTAGATCCAGATAGGTGTCTGTGCCCATCTCACCAAGCTGGGAGCTCTGCCAAGCTGTCCCCAGCCCAGATCTGGTGCAATGGTTCAAATCCCACCTGGCATCAGTGAGTGTAGATCCACTGATTTATTGAGTACTTAATCTGCACCATGGTTTGCAGAGGCCAATAGAGATGCCGATGCTCCCTGAGTAGCTCAGGCCTCCGGGCTCTGCTCTCCCAGCTTGTCTCACTTGTGGCTCCTTCTCCAGCATCAGAGCTACTGGCCTCCCATATCCCTCTAAAGCCTGAATTGCACACCACACAAGATGCTTACTCTCCTTTGCAGTGACCAGCCGTCAGCACAAAGTCCTCAGATACCAGGAACCCTCCACAGCGGATTGTTTTGTTTCCATCTTGTATGTGTAGGTAGGCCATGTACGGCCTAGAGTGTGGCCTGGCTTCCCGTCCCCCAGTGATCTCACCTAGGGGAAATTAGGTTCATATAAAGAGCCCCATCACCTCCTCAAGATGTGTTGAGACTGACATTCCCATCTCTGCCCCTGGATTTTTGTCCCCAGCCCGCCTCCCTCCACCGACTGATTGCTCCTCTCTTTTCACTTCCCAAAACCCCCTTGACTCTCCCCCCTTGGAATTAGATGTCTTGCAATGGACATGAACTTTCCGTCTTGAGCCAAAGGCTTAACTTGCATTATTCTTTTATGCATGTCCCTGCAGGGTGTAAAACCCCAGCTCTGTTAGTTTACCTCTATCCAAACCATTTGCAATACATTTGGGGATATGTTACAACATAGTTTTATATAAGCAGATATTCATGATATTGCAGGACAGAAGCTACCCTAACAGTAATGTTCAGAATGCTGCAAGCATTCCAAGAGCACCTTACACAACATACTTTGCATCTGACAATATACAGTTACATTGTAAAGGTGGACATAAATGATACACAGATCACACTACAAAAGGTATGTGTGGTGTGCAGCATGTCACAAGATGAAAATGAGATGTTCTCTGTGTCCCAATCAGGGGGATGTAGGACTTAGGAAATTCCAGGTTTCACAGTTGTCTTTACACCACACAGTCCACATCTGTAGGTACACAGAGGCGTTGAACAGAATCTGCGAAGCTTTCTACAGGCCAGGTTGAAATCGATATAAGCTTTTGATACAGTCACTCACATTGTTCTTATTAACAAGTTAAAGATGTATGGGTTGGATAAATGAATTATAAAGGTGGATAGAAATCTGACTAGATCATTGGCTGAAAACAGGTAGCAAGCAACAACCTGATGTATAGTAAGCAGCTATCAACAAGTGGAGTGCCGCAGGGGTAAGTGCTGGGGCCAGTTTTGTTCAATGTCTTCATTAATGATCTGGAGGATGGGGATGGATTGCACCCTCAGCAAGTTTGCAGGTAACACTAAGCTGGGGGCAGCAGTGGCTAGGCTGGAGGGTAGGAATAGGCTATTGAGTGATCTAGGTAAATTAGAGAATTAGGCCAATAGAAATATGGTGAGTCAACAAGGAGACATGCAGGATCCTACATTTAGGACAGAACAATCCCACTCATTGCTACAGACTGGGGACTACCTCGTTAGGCTACAGGTCTGCAGAAAAAGACCTGAGTGCTACAGTGGCCAAGAAACTGGAGATGAGTCAACAGTGTCCCCTTATTGCCAAGCAGGCTATGACATATTGGGCTGGATTGGCAGAAGTACTGCCAGCAGATTGAGAGACTGCCTTTTATTCAGCACTGGTGAGGGCATATTTGGAGTATTGCATCCAGTTTTGGGGGCCCCAGCACAGAAGGATGTGGATCAATTGGAAAGTGAAGAAGGGCAACAAAAATGACTAGGGGATAGAGCACATGAGTTATGAGCAATGGCCTCAAGTTAAAGTGGTGATATTAGATTCCAGGTTGGATATTAAGAAAATCTTTTCCCCTAGAAGGGTAGTGAAGCATGAAAATGGGTTACCTAGGGATATGTTGGATTCTCCATCCAAAGAGGCTTTTAAGGCCTGGCTTGACAAAGCCCTGGCCAGGATGATTTAGTTGGAGTTTGTAGTAACCCTTGGGGAGGAAGGGGTTAACACTGTGGTCAGTGAGTCCCAGGACAGCCAATAGGAATGAAGCACAGGTTTTTTAATTGGAACAGCAGCCTGTCCTGTTCCTGTTTGGATACAGCAGCGCTCCTAGAAGGATCAGGAGGAGGCCAGAGGAAGAATCCAGCAACATCCTTACCAAAGATAAGTTAAATTTGTTACTGACCAGGCATGGATAGAACAGGGAATGTTTACTTAGATATGGTCAGGGTATTTTCTTTGGTTTTGGCTTTTTTTTTTTTGGATTTCTCTATGCTGAGCACGTGTACCCTCTCCCACTACTCTGTAACTACCTAAGTTAATTCCCAGAGAATCAACTCTGTTTTTATCTGTTCTTTTTGATTAAAGATCTTACCTTTTAAGTAAGCTCAGGTTCTGTGTCCTGAAAGGCAAGAGGTTTGTGTGCATATGCCTCAGACTGCACAGCCAGCTACTAGAGGAAATTGTGTTCCAGTTCCAGCTGATATTCCAGCTGGGGTTCAGTCACTCTCCAGAGAGAGGAATAAAAAGTGATTGCAAGTACCTCACAGGAAGGAATTCCCAAGTGCACCTTCCTGGTTTTCCAAGAGGTTTTTTGCATGTGGGTGGTGGCAGCAATACCACTCCCAGGCCAGGAATTAGAGGCCTTGGAGAGTTTTAAGAGCAGGCTTTAAGGCCAGTGGCTTTTCAGGCCTGTTGCAGGCCCCCATCTTCTGTACTCAGAAAGCCAGAGTGGGGAACAGCCTTGACAGAGTTGGTCCTGCTTTGAGCAAGTGGTTAGACTAGATAGTCTTCTAAAACCTGTTTCAACCTTCATCTTCTGAGATTCTTTGGCTATATCCACACACAGTCAGTTAAATAAATTTAATTTAAATAGAGAGAACCAAACTGATATAAAAATGTTAAATCTATTTGTAAGGCAGGCTTAGAATCTGCGACTAGCAGCTTCTGGGAGGGAATTAATCTGCATCTGTTTAGTATCTGCATGAGCACAAAGAACATAGAATAAATACACTGTGGGTGCAGGTAATATGGGTAATGGTATTAGGGGTTAATCTGATCACAAATCTGTCAATATCTGTAATTCTACTGAAGAGAAACATGAAATACTGTCTTTTGTAATATGCTACTCTCTTGCTTGATCAAATTCTGGTTAGGTTCATTAAAGGATAAAAGCTACCCTTAGCAGAAAGGAATCTTGTCAGAGAAGCCACTACCTGTTTCAGCCTGAAAACAAGTTAAGGCAAGGCTGGAAGTGCATAGCTCAGTCTGGAGCTATGCTTAAGGCATTTGCCTCACTCCCTGGCCCCATTGTCAAATGATAGAGCTAGCTAGGCTTCTTTTGAGGGCTTTCATTGTTATTTTAATGGAATAAGCTGTTTCCAGTTACTTGAGGTTTAAGAGCTGAAATTACTGAGAGAGGCACACTCTCTCTCTCTCAGCTGAATTACTGAAGAGGAGCAGATGGCATGAGTGACCCGTTGGCAGAGGCGGTGGGTGGAGGCAAGAGATGGTGTGAGTGATTGAAGTGAGTGACCAGTGGTTGGTGCTGGCAGACAGCAGGCATTAAAGACACTCTGTACATACTCTGGGGTTTGTTGGGAGCCTATGCAGCACTGATTCTCCAGATCAGTGACGAGTTTGCTAGTGAGTTCACGTGTGCTATTATGCTGTGTGAAATTGTGTTGGAGACCTGTTTCGCACTGACCCTCCAGTTCAGTGCTGATTTTTGTTATTGGGCCTTTTACATTCTGTTTTTATTAGTATTAAAAGTTCTATATACTACACTCAGATCCGTGCTTGTGAGCGGGGAAGCATTACCCTTTCAGGGTGCCCAGGGAATTGGTCATAATTTCGCAGAAGCCTGGGTGAAGGCTCAAGCCGGTTGGTACTGTAACATTACTTGGAAACCCCTAGATGTAGAACCCAGCCCTTGTTCTGCCAGCCTGCCCCGGCAGAAGGGTTACATATTTAAGTTAAAATTGATTTAATAGATCAATGCCCATAAAACCCTGGCTCTAGATAAAGAGTCCCCCACTGCCTCTGGGTTCCTGGAGCCCAGTGGGGGAAAAGACATCCCCCCAGACTTGCTGCAGCTTTGCGACTCAGCCAGCGATGAGGGAGAGGGGCCCCCAGGTGCCCAGCTTCCCCTCTGTGCTAGCTGGGCATTGGGGGTAGGGAGTCCCATGTGCTCAGCTCCCCAAGCAGCTGGCTGCGTGGCAGAGGAAGGCTAGCACAAGGGGAAGCCTGGCATACTGGGCTCCCTTTTCCCCACCGCCTGGCCAACTGTGGGGGAGCCCATGCAGGGGTCCCTTCCGCCACCCCACCCCCAGGCCAGGGTGCTGAACCCTCGCCTTTCCTTCCAGGATGCCATGCAGGCTGGTGGGGTGAAGGTCATAAAGGTTCTTTCAGTTTAATCCTATGTCAAAATAACATGTCTGGACAGTGTTATTTTGATATAAGGGTTTTGATCAAACCCTTGTTTCATTTTGAACACAGGTTTTATTAAATCACTCTAGCTTTTCTTGTTTTGAAATGACAGCTTATTTCAAAACTAGATAACTTCATGTGGACCTAATTTTTTTTAAAAGCAAAACCAATGTTGTTTTGCTTTAAAAAACAAAAAACAAAAAAAACAAAAAAACCACGCCTGGACATACCCTATGAGTCTACAATCAGGCAGCCACATGCACAGCCAAACAAGTCAAATTGCAGATGTGGTTGAAAACCTGGTTTGTTAGTAACTCTGAGTAGCTTAGATCTGAAAGTCTGCAGAAGTAACACATGGATGTTTGGCTTTCAAATCAATGGGGGCAGGTTTGGACATCTGATGCTGTTATTTGCAAATGATTCCCTATTGTGCCCGTCACTGCCTAGACCCTGACCAAATCAGGGGCCCCATTTGGGCTCAGTGCCACACCATACCCTCCCTAAAGAGCTTAAATTTGAAGTGAGAGCACAGATGAAGGAAGAAGGAGCTAGAATCCAGGAGTTCTGATTCCCTGCCTTAACCACTAGACCCACTACTCTCCCAGAATTGGGGATAGAATCCAGGGGTCCTTACTCCTGAGCCCAACTTAAGATCCACTGTGTCATTCTCTCAAAGGAGCTTTCTCTAAGTACCAGCTCTGCCACCTGGGATCCCTTAACTTCAGCCTCCATACCCTTCCCTAGCTGCATCTGGGGAGACTGTGCTCACTTGGGCAGAAGTACCTGACTCTAGGGAGGAGCCAGGATTCAGAAACAGACATGAGACCCCAGTTCCCCCATACTCATCAGCCCTAGCCCGAGGGGGCAGAAGAAAGGCTGCAGGCAACAGGGTGAGGATCAGCATCATTGCCATCTGGAGAAAACAGTAACACTTGTTCCTCAGCTCTGGGGGATTTATAGAGCTAGCTGCAAGCCCCAGGTCACGTACACTCTCCTCTTGTGGGGAACTAAGATCTTGCAGTGGTTCACAGAAACCTCATCCTCAGGCTGCTGACAAGTAAGGGCTTATCTTCTATGCATCATTAACAGATCTGGGCAGATTGTGGCCAGTGCAGAAACATTTAGTGGCTTGGCTCCTCACTCCTTTCCCCAGCATGCTTCTCGGGCTTGGGAGACCAGAAGCACAAGTATTTCACACGAGGTTGGGGAGCATGTAGTCAACACCAGCTGGTGGGGACTAACTGGGCCCAGAGGCAGTCCAGATACTAACAATTTCCTACAGGTGTCTAGGGTGGGGCAAAGATGGGGGTCGGGGATTCACCATATGATGTTTCCTCCCACTGGGTGGGGCCTCGGCTATCTCCGACCCTGAGACCCCACCACATGGGCTGGGGCAGAGGAGACCAAGCCAAGCTCAGGGCTGCCTTCTGTAGTGCCAGACACAGCTGTGACTGCACCTAGCTGGGACCCCCAGAAGCTGTGTACTGCTGGGTGTGGGGCACATCTGGAGTTGCACTGGGGCAACCAACAGCAGTTAACAGTCTGAACTTTCACCCCAGCTTGGTGCTACTGAGGTGGGAGGTGGTGTGACCAAGACTTTGCTGCCTATGAGAGCCTGGCCCCTTGATACATCCCAGCTGCCCCTCCCCCACAAGCCTCTGATCACATGGTTCTTGTGCAGACACGGCCCTGCAGTCAGGGTAAACTGGTCTGGTAGCATGGCCTGACTGCCACAGTCAGTACACACAAAGTCTATGAGCAGCCCTTGGATGAGGGCAGCGTGGCCTGACTGCCACAGTTGTACTCCCAGAGTCTATGAGCAGTGCACAGTGCCCAGTTACAGGGTCTCAGGCCCTCCTACTTCACTGAGCCCCAGCCCAGGGCCCTACAGGTGCCAGGGGTACAGCAACCAATCAGCAGGGATACAAACCAAAACATGCTGACTCGTTCTTCTATACACCCCGGTGCACCCCCCCTTGGGCTCCCTGGGCTGCTTCCTACTTGGGGCAGGGTGAAGATTTGGTCTGGTGTTGAAGAGAGGCTTCCTCTTTCCTGAGCCTGCAGTCGTTGGCTTCTCCACAGGTCCTGGGCATCAGTCACAGGGCTCTTTTCTTGTAGTAACCGCTCTGTAAGGTTCACTCTGCTCACTGAGTCTCCTCTGGAATGGGGCTTACCTAACTCAGGAGCAGGAGCCTCCACCAGACATCCTTCCCCTTCACTGGCCAGCCCTGACTGAGCTGTGCTACTCCCTCTTATACTGGGGCAGCAGCTTGAGCATGCCCAGCAGGGCTTAAGGGGTGGAGCTTTCACCACCCACAGGGCTGGCTGGACTACTGCAGTGTGGGGTGTCAGCAGTGTGTGGTGAGTCATCCCTGTCACACACCCTCACCTTTATGTTAGTCCCTGGGGATCATTTGGTTTCCCCCTCCTCTCCTATCCAAGAAAAAAAGATCTGTGTTCTTATTGGCCTTACCTGGTCGATGAGCCACACGGAAGTTGTATGGCTGGAGAGCTAGATACCAATGAATGATATGGGGGTTGGTGTCCTTCATTGCATGTAACGAACGTAGAGGTGCACGGTCTGTCACCAACGTGAAGTTCGAGCCCAGAAGATAATAATGGAGTGCATTGATGGCACATTTTGCGGCTAAGGCTTCTTTCTCCACGGTGGAATACCGGACTTATCAGGGAAACTATTTCCTGCTCATATATAGTATAGGATGTTCTTCACCATTGACTTCCTGGCATAGCACCACGCCCAGCCCTATCCTTGAGGCATCTGTTTGGAGAATAAAGTCTTTATTGAAATCAGGGTGTATGACCACTGGGTTTTGCATTAGCCATGCTTTTAACATTTGAATTGCTTTTTTGCATTGTTCTGTCCACCGTACCTTCTTTGGCTCAGAGTTTTTGGTTAGATCAGACAGGGGCACTGCTATTGACACGAAGTCTGATACAAACCGTCAATAGTAGCCAGTTAGTCCTAGAAACTGGTGGGCCTGCCTTTTAGTCTTTGGAGCCGGCGTATCAGCCAAAGCCTGGACCTTATCTACTAGGGGTCGTAGCATACTGCCTCCTACAACGTATCCTAGGTAGATCACCTCCCTCTGTCTGAGATGGCTCTTAGCTGGGTTGACTGTTAAGCCTGCTGCTTGGAGAGCTCCTAGCACCTGTGAGAGATGTTGGAGGTGCTTATATAGTCTACAGTGGCAGCTGGCGTATCATGTATGTATGCAGCAGCATATTGGTGATGCAGCTGTAAAACTTTATTCATTAGTTGCTGAAAGGTGGCAGCTGCTCCATGAAGGCCAAAGGGCATAGCCACAAATTGAAAGAGTCTAAACAGTGTGGAGAAGGCTGTTTTGGGTCATGAGTTCAGGGTCAAGGGTATTTCCAGTATCCGTTAGTCAGGTCCAGTTGTGGACAGGTACTTTGCCCCCTCCCCCCCAGCCTTTCCAAAAAGTTCATCTGTATGGGGCTTTGGGTAGGCATCAAAATGGGATATGACATTTACCTTGTGAAAAATCAATACAGAATTGGAGGGTTCCATCCAATTTGGGCACCAGGACTATCGGGCTGCACCACTCACTCTGATTCTTCAACCACACCCATTTCTACCATGGTCTTCAGCTCTTGCTGCACTGCCGCTCACATCTTCCTTGGAAGGGGTCAGAGCCCATCTCTCACCTTTTGGCCTGGGGGTGTCGAGATATGGTGGCTCATAAGGTTGGTGTGCGCTGGTTGCTTTGAGATGACATCTTGGAACTTTTCAGGGTGCTGTGAAGTTGCTTTCATTGTGTGGAGCTCAGGTCCTTCCCCAATTCTGCTGGTTCATCTTCTGTGGGCATTCCAACCAATGGGCCTAGTTCTGGTTCAGTTGCTGGGGCAGCTACCCAAAGAGCCTCTCTCACCTTTCAGGCTTTCAGCAAGTTTATATGATAGATACATGTTTCCCTCATTACCTGGTAGCCTGATTTTGTAGTCTACAGGACCCACTCGACAGATCACATCAAAGGGGCTTTGCCACTTGGCCAGGAGTTTTGATTTGCTGGAAAGTAACAGGGGTAGTACGCAGTCACCAAGTTGGAATACGTGCATCTTCATCCCTTGGTTATAATGATGCTGTGGTAATTCCTGGGCCTGTTTTAAGTTTTCTTGAGCAAATGCCCCGAGGGCCCACAATGATTCATGCAGTTTTAATACTTAATGGGCTGTTCCATGAACTCAGGTCTCTTGCATTTCCCACTCTTCTTTTAGAAGATCTAAGATACCTCGAGGTTGGCATCCATATAGGAGTTTGAAGAGTGAAAAGCCAGTGGATGCTTGTGGGACTTCCTGTATGGCAAACAGCAAGGCCAGTAGCATTCTATCCCAACGTTGGGGGTCATCCTCCACAAATTTCTCGAGCGTAGTCTTAAGCATGCCATTAAACCATTCCACTAGCCCATCAGTCTGGGGATGGTATACCGATGTCCTCAGGGTCCAAATCCTCATGAGACAGCACAGCTCCACTATCAGTTTTGAGGAGACATTAGTCTCCTGATCTGTTAAAAGTTCTTTGGGGATCCCCACCCTGGAAAAGATCTTCACGAGTTCTGCAGCTAGCTGGGGGGCTGTCACTGCCTGGAGCAGTACCGCTTCTGGATGCCAAGTTGCATAGTCCACTACCACAAAAATGAAGTGGTTACCAGTTTTACTTCATTCCAGGGGTCCTACAAGATCCATACCAATGCATTCAAAGGGGGTCACCACCATGGGGAGTGGCACCAATGGGGCTTGAGGTACCCTAGGAGGTCCGGCTCATTGACACTCTGGGCACGAGGCGCAGAAATCTCACACCTCATGGTGAATACCCGGCCAGTAAAAGCACTGGGCAACCCGATGGAATGTCTTCTCTCAGCCCAGGTGTCCTGACCGGGGTACCTCATATGCCAAATGCAGTAGACCCTGTCATATACGTCACTGCACCAGTAGTTGGTAGATAATTTCCTGGGTCTTGGGCTCTCTCACCGCCTGGTACAGACGGTCCCACCGTATCTCAAATCGCAGCCCTTGGGGAAATTGTATCCCCTTGTCTGGCTCAGAGCTGTGTGTGCAATGCCTGGGAGCAGGCTACAACAATGTGGGGGCCTTGCATTGCTCCCATACAAAGTCCTCTATCTCTAACTTTTTCTGCACCTCTGTGGTGTGTTGTATAGCGGCTCCTGTTTCTATAGCCGTTTTGGTGGGTGTCACAGTATCTTCTCCCACTGCATCACTTGGCTGATGCTCCCTTTCTTCCTTCCTTGAGCCTCCTGTCCCCGGTTTCTGCAGTTGTAAGGTACTACATTCTTGAAGAATTTTCCAGAACTCAGGCCTGTCATGGCCCAAGATCACCGGATAGGTTAGTTTAGGGATCACCTCTATCTGTAGTGCCTCCGTCCACTGCCTCACTGTGAGTTGCACCTGCATGGCCGGGTAAGAATGGATGTCTCCATGGATGCATTGTAGGTGCATCATCAGCCCCCCCTTTATTGAGAGTGGGTAGCCATCCTTTGGGGACTAGAGTCTGGCTACAGCCAGAGTCCACCAAAGCCAGGTCCCTTATTTGTCCTACCTTCACCGGGACTACTAACTTCTCTGTGGTGTGTATCCTGGCTCAGCAGCCTACTGCACATACCTGTCCATAATGGCACTCCATCTATGGGCAGTCCTGGCAGTAGTGCCCTTCTTTGCCACATTCCCAGCACTGGCCTTGGCTGTTCTCTCTCTGGGTCTCCCCTATCAAGGTATCTGACTTTGGGTGCCAGTTTGTTACCTTCTAACATTGTCTCATGCAAAACCCCTAACCGTTTGTACCTGGTAGGGTCCTTGAAGGGTGGGAGGGACTGGGGTGGTTCTTGAACAGGCCCCTTGACAGACCCCATCCTCTCCCATTATTTTGCTTCTGAGGGCTGCGTGTTTTCTGGGCGCTGGCGTCCGTCTCCTCCGTGGCCATATAATCTTCAGTTAGGGAAGCAGCCTCCGTTAGGATCTCTGGGCAGTGTCTCTGGACCCACTCTCTATTCCCAGCTGGTAGCACTAGAATAAATTGTTCTAAGGCATCAAGCTCGGCTACCTCTGCTCCGGTCTGCTGATCTGGTTCCAGCCACCACCAGCAGTCTTCTTTAATTCTTTGTGCCACTGCCCTAGGGCGGGCTCCCAGGGAATATCGTGCACCACGTAATCATTGCCAGTAAGTTTCTGGGTTCACCCCCCTCTGGTCAAGAATTGCTTCTTTGACCTTAGAATATACCGAGGCATCCTGGGGGTCCAAATTATGATAAGCCATCTGTTCTGGGCCCATCAGGTATGGTGCAAGAAAGGTGGCCCAGTTTTCTGCCAGCCATTTCACTGTAGTAGCAACCTGTTCAAATGTTACCATGAAGGCCTCCAGGTCATCACCTGGTCCCATCTTAGTTAACCGGATGGGCAAATAGTTCTGGCTCTCCACCACCCCGCACTGTCAAGGTTGGTGGGTGTAGCCTTAGGAGCTTTCATCACAGCTCCCATTTGTTGAATCAACTTCTTTTGGTTTTGCTGTTGTTGTGTAGTCAGTTCTCACATCAGCTGTTGTACTGTTCTTGCTGTCTGGCCGCTTGGGCTTGCTGCTTTGTAGCCATCTGCCGGAGCAGCTGAGCATATTGTTGTTGCTGCCAGGTGGCCTGCTGCTGTCGGCTCTCCAGAAGCCACTTCAAGACTTTCTCTATCTCCATTGCCCCTGCTTAGGAGACTCCCGAAAACACAACAAAAAACCTCTCCTCCTTTCCTTTTTTTTTTTTCCCCCCCCCAGTCTTGTCTTGGGGTTCCTCCCTCTGGGACCAATCATTGCCTACACTCTCCACCACTAGTCATGGGGTAGGCCCTCCCTAGTGCCCCCTCATGGGGAAACAGAGGGAAGGATATCAGGGAGGGCACCCCACAAATCTCTTATCACATGGTTCCTGTGAAGACATGGCCCTGCAGTCAGGGCAAACTGGTCTGGTAGCACAGCCTAACCATCACAGTCAGTACTCATAAAGTCCATGAGCAGGCCTTGGACGAGGACAGCACAGCTTAACTGCCACAGTCATACACAGAGTCTATGAGCAGTGCCCAGGTACGGGGGCTCAGGCCCTCCCACTCCACTGAGCCCCAGCCCAGGGCCCTACAGGTGCCAGGGTACAGCAACCAATCAGCAGGGATCCAAACCAAAACACACTGACTCACTCATTCTTCTATACACCACAGTGCACCCCCTCCTTTGGGCCCCCTGGGCTGCTTCCTACCTGGGGCAGGGTGAAGATCTGGTCCAATGTTGAAGAGAGGCTTCCTCTTTCCTGGGCCCACAGTCATTGGCTTCTCCACAAGTCCTGGGCATCAGTCACAGGGCTTTCTTCTTGTAGTAACCGCTCCATAGAGTTCACTCTGCTCACTGAGTCTCCTCTGGAATGGGGCTTACCTAACTCAGGAGCAGGAGCCTCCACCAGATGTCCTTCCCCTTCACTGGCCAGCCCTGACTGAGCTGTCCTGCTCCCTCTTATCCTGGGGCAGCACCTTGAGCATGCCCAGCAGGGCTTAAGGGGCGGAGCTTCTGCCACCCACAGGGCTGGCTGGGCTACTGCAGTGCGGGGTGAGTCAGCAGTGTGGGGTGAGTCAGCCCTGTCACAAGAAGAAATAGTCTGATTTTCAAACTCCATAGCCAGCTACTTTGTACAGAAGTTGACACTGCCTAGAGGGAAAAGGGGCCGATGATGCTAGTGTGTAGCTTCTCCTGGCCGTACTTACCTGGGGATCCACTATATGTTCAACACTTGTGAGAATCTGGCCAAATCCTCCCGTGGAGTCATGCAATGTGCTGAATTTCCCAGAGAATAAACCCAGCACTTGACAGGACAGACTGGGAGTTTTAATGTAGATCAGAGTCTCAGGGGCCAAAGCCCCACTGCAAGTTGATGGAATTTCAACACCTCCCACCTTTAGGCAGCTTTGAATGAGATAGCCTGACTGTCAGAAATGATAGTGGCCAATTGCAAAGGCCCTGGAGGGAATTAAACTCCTGCCTCAGCCAATATAGTTAAATGCTATTAATGTTAGTAAACAGGACTGAGGGGACAGTAACTAGGCAGCATGTTGTAGGGAAAGGTGCCAACATACCTGAGATCATATAGAACTGGGTAACACCACTGGGACATGGATGGATGAATGGATGTGGATTTGGGGAAGAATAGAGTGATAGAAAGGGCAGGATTTTTTGTTTAGTGAGGAGAGACGTTTCAGTAAGCAAAGAGAGATGGATAGAAATGGGATGAAATGTAGTAGTGCAAAGTGCAAACTTCAGCATTTAGTGAGTAATGACAAGATATTTTTTGTTGCAAGCTGGGGATCATCAGTTGGAAGTGACAGAGGAGGAGAAGGACCTGGGTCTATTAGACAATGACTATAATCCAGCAAGGTGATGTGGCTGTGGAAAAAGCTAATGTGGTCATAGGATGCATCAGATGAGGTATTTCCAGTAGAAAAAGGAAGGTGTTAGTACCTTTTTACAAGGCACTGTTGAAAGCCCATCTGGAATATTGTGTGCCATTCAGGTCTCCCATGTTTAAGAAAGATGAATTCAAGCTGTAACAGATGCAGAGAAAGGCTTCAAAAATTACTTTTGGAATGGAGACCCAGCCTTATGAAAGGCGAAATCAAGAGCCTGGCATGTTTAGCCTAACAAAAAGAAGTCTGTGGGGAGCTATGATTGTTATGTATAAATACATCTGAGGGATAGATACCAGGGAGGGAGAGGAATTATTAAAGTTCAGTGCCAATGTGGACACAAGAACTAATGGATATAAAGTGGGTGTCAGAAAGTTTAGACTTGAAATTAGACAAAGATTTCAAAGCATTAGAGAACTAAAATTCTGCAACAGCCTTCCAAAGAATGTAGGTTGGAGGGGTAAATCATCTCCCTGGCTGCAGGATAGTGCTTGATAAGATTATGGAGGGAATAATGAGATAGGACAGCCTATCGTGAAATGTAGCTGATCTGTGACTGATGACACAAATATCTCCAACAGCCAGGGATGGGATGTGAAATGGTAATAAGAAGGGGTAATGTTCCCTTCTCAGGATCTGGTCTGGTGGGCTGCTGTGGCCCCCGACCTCCACTCCTGAACCCTGATTCACCTTGCTATGTCAGGTGACCACTTGCTCCTCAGTCAGTCCACACCAGCCTCCTGCATGTAATCTGTCCCAGGCAGACAGTGCTTGTTTTCCAGCCACTTAGGGAACAGTCCCCCAGCGAGCACCCCCAGCTCCCAGGGATCTACTGTACTACAGGAATCGAGATTCTTCACAAGTCACTGTAGTTTCATAAACATTTGTTCATCCATTTCTCAATGAAATTGGTATGCCCAGCCTTACTAATTCACTCCTTCTAAACCTCACATACCTTTAGAAGAAACAAACACTAGAGTATTGATTAGGATATGATTCTATGTGAGTACTTAGCAAATCAATGCACAGTCATTTAATAACAAATTCAGGAGTTACCACAAGCAAATTTAAGACAAAACACGTGCTAAACTAACAATAGGAGTACTAACTCTCTAGCTTACTCTCCTCAGTCTTACCCAGGCTGCTGGTGGGGCTGAGCCAGTCTTGGCCCTCCTGGCCATATGCATGGGTGCAGTCCCTTGGAGTTATTTTCAAGATGGTGTTTTCTGGCAAAAACCTCTAGACATTCAAAGCATTTGTGTTTTGTTTTGAAAAGGCAGGAGACTTCCTTCTTAACCCTCACTCTCTGCTGTGTGGTTCTCTTTTTTCTACCTGAACTGGGGAGCTCAATTTGCTCTGTTTTTGTCATGAATCTTTCCAGCCTCTATGCTGACAGCCCTGAGTCATATGAAATACCTAGGAACATGCTTCCCATCTGTACACATACATGATGCTGCAGGAAACATAATACCATAACAATAAGGAAGAGCATTCAAAAGGGAACCTTGCGTGGTACATTTTGTATCAAATTAAAAATTTTATTGAAAAAATTAACAGAAAAGTTACAGAGACAATACCCTAGGGTGCATAGATACACATGCTGTGAGAGAAGGGCAGGCCACACTCCTTGCCTTGCTAGCAAAAACAGCAAAAAAACCTTCCCCACTGTTCCTGTTTCTAGGCCCCCACCATAGCATGGGCTATGAACCCACCAGGTGAGTATTTTCCTTCCAACTCCCAGTGGGCCAGCTACAAAGCTAGGGGATGGGTGTGCAGTAAAGGGGGTGATCCTGACTGGTCAGGCAAAAGTGCTTGGCTGTGGCAGTTCCTGGACATGTGGAAGACAGGTGCCCAGGCAGGGCCACAACTCCTAATTGGGTGAGGAAAGTGGGGAAATGATGCCTGTGCCCAGCCTAACTTGACCACGTAACAACCTGGCCCCTGCAGAAGCTAGGCACAATGGGGGCAAAAATGCCACCTGCTGGTTGGTGAAATCATGGGAGGTGGATGCTGCTGGATGACTTGAGTCCTGTCCTGGCTCCAGCAACAGCTGAGAAAGGAGGCATAAGTTGCCCGTCACTGCTGGGGAACCACATGAGGAGGGGGGATGCTGACTATCCCTGGTCCTGGCAGAGCCAAAGCAGGCGTATGGAGGGGCACAAGTCCTGACTCCACCCACCCCTGGCTTGGGAAGCCATGTGGGGGGTGCACAAGTCCTTCTTCTCTGCTCTTGCCCATTAGACCCCACTCCTTGCCCAGCCCAGGTACAGAACCCAGGAGTCCTGACCCACAGTCTGAGTTTGTGGGAACTGCTTCTCTGCTGCCTTTGGCCTTGTATTGGTATTTACATACCTCTGCCAGGGTGCAGGAGAGGAGGGTACCAAAATACACACTTTCCAGCGGTAAATGATGGCCTTAGATAACAAGGCAGACACAATCCAGGACCTAGAATGATAGTTCTGATTTTGCTTCTCCTTGGTGTAAAGTGGGAGTGACTCCATTAGTGTCAGGGCAATGACAACAGGTCCAAGGCCAGTGGGCCATCTCTGGGTCACAGGTTGATGGGTGATTCACACCCTGAACTCACCTGGGATTTGAAAGCAGCTTTGACCTAGGAATGTGATGCAAATGTCTCTAGATATAACTGGGGCTTGGGAAATGTGTGGTTGATTAAACTCAATTCTGGTCCCTCATCACTTTCATCCTCCCATATCCTATTTCACCCTCCTCACAACCATGCCATAGACCTCCGTCTTGGGATCCCTCCAATGTTCCTTCTATGCTGCATGGGTGTGCAGCCACTGTCACATGCCTGTGCAAGTATCATAGACTCCAGCGCAGCAGGGAGCTGAGGCCAGGCTGAGGGAGTTTTCAAATTTCCTACACTGAGCCTGCTCAGATGGTGCTCAGGGCACGAGCAGCCTGGCCAGGGAGCAGCACTAGTCTCGAAAGAGGAAAGGGACCCTATGGGTTAGGGACAGGAAGCCAGTGAGGAAAGGGCTGTGGGGGTGCTCAGAGTCAGGGAATCAATGGGCAGGTCAGGGAAGGGATTGGGAAAGATGGCAAGTGGGTCAGGAGAGCTGGCAGGTGGTACAAAAGGGGATTGGGGAGCTGGTGAGTGGGCCAGGGAAGAAGCAGGGGGAGCCAATGGGCAGGTTATGGAAAAGGTTGGGAGATCTGGTGGCTAGGAGGGTTAGCGAAGGGGTCAGAGAGCCTGAGGGCAGGTTAGGGAAGGGAGCCTCAAAAATCATGATGGGGAGGAGCAGCAGCAGGGCCAGGAGCACCAAGGCAGCCGTGAAGAAGGGCCTTCAGAAGCATCTCATGGTAATCTGGCTCCACCACCACAGGCAGGAGCCAACTCCTGGGGGCATCACTGGCCAGAATGAGGCTCCTTCAAGGGACAGACAAGAGCTCATCAGGATGCATCTTGGAGCTGTGCCACAAGCCCTGCTTGGGGACTCACCCAGTTGTGCAGAGGAAGCCCAGCTTGTAGTGCAAGGTGGGGAAGGTTGAAATGCAAGGCAGAAATGTGACGGTCATGTAACCCTGATTACACTCCCCATTCCAGGCCTTGCCTCTGTGGCAACTGGTGGAGAGTGAATCAGTTCTCCCTGTTGTATGTCTGGGAACCACATACTGAGCACAAACTCATTTAAGTGCTCTGCTGTCTTCCTAGTATTGTGCCAGGTTCTCCTTCAAGCCTGGTTTTGTTAAGCCCTTATGCATTGCATGACTTAGAATATTCAGAAATGCTTCAGACACATTTCACTGTGGGGTGCCTTGGCACCTGCCATTGCATTTTCATGCTTTTGTGCTCTACTGGCAGAGTGCTTGTTTCTTAGAGTCTGAAGTCTATAAATAAAAATCTCTGCAGCATCTGATTGAGAGTCCCTATTTACGAAAACTTAAATTCTTTTCCACTTTGTGAAATCAAAATTCTGAGTTCATCCATTCAGCGGACACTTCTTCACTTTGGATACATACCCATATGTCTTGCAAATGGAATGTTGTACAATGTTCCCATTAAGCTGATGATGCAGCTGAACAAATTAGGCATGTGCTCAGGGAGCCAGGGCCTGGTGGGGATCAGGGAACCAGCAAGCAACTTGCTCAGCTACATCAGTAATTCACTCTGCTGCATCATCAGCTTAGAGAGAATATTGGATACATCCACTCCTCCAGCACCAACCATTCCACCCTCCTCACACCTGTATCACAGACCCCATTACGTCTTCTTTATGGTCATGTCACAGACCTCCCACTTGAGCTCCTTCCATTCCATCACCACCACAACATACCATTAGAGTCCCCAAACATCAGAAGCTCTTTCAGGAGACACAGACCCCAGCTTGGTTTTTGGGGTTCAGAGAGGAGAAAGAGGAGAGAGGGACCAAAGAATAGATCAAGGACAGAGGATGGGGCTGGATTTAATCAAGACGCCTGGGTTGGATTTGCTACTCTGAGTTCTAGTGGTTAGAGCAGGAGTCTAGAAATCAGGACTCTGTGGCTTTGTTCGCTGTTCTACTTTGGATTCAGGGTATAATCTTATGGGGATGGCATTCAAATACCTTCTGTAATATGTGCCTCAGTTTTCCTGATCATAAAATGGTGATGGTAGCTACATGGCAAAGTGGCGGGGGGGTGCTTCCCAGCCCTCTGCTGGCTTTATGCTAGCCTTAGCCTCGGGAGAACTGTGCTTGTTGCTTGGACCGACTGCTGGCTCCACCACTGCACTGGGAGGGTGTTGGTCCAGGTTGCTGGCTCCAGACTCATAGACTCGTAGACTCTAAGGTCAGAAGGGACTGATATGATCATCTAGTCTGACCTCCCACACAGTGCAGGCCATAAAACCTCACCGACCCACTCCTACAATGAAACTCAAACCCATAACTGAGCTATTAAGGTCCTCAAATCATGATTTAAACACTTTAATATAGAGAATCAGCCAGCAAGTGAGCCATGCCCAATGCTACAGAGAAAGGCAAAAAAAACCCAGCACCCAAGCCAATCTGCCTTGGGGGAAAATTGTTTCCCAACCCCAGATATGGCGATCAGTTAAACCCTGAGCATGAGGGCAAGTCCATAACAGCCAGTCAAGAAGAACTTCTCTGTAATAACTCAGAACCCACTCATCAAATGCCCCTTCCCAGGTCACTATTATACCCATTACCAGTAGTAAAAGAGACACAATGTCAAAGCTGCACTGTCCATCTTATCATTCCCTCCATAAACTTATCAAGCCGAGTTTTGAAGACACCTAAGGTTTTTGCCCCCACCACTTCCCTTGGTACATTATTCCAGAACATTACCTCTCTAATGGGTTGGAATCTGCGTCTAATTTCAAGCCTAAATTTTCTGAAGGACAGTTTGTATCCATTTGTCCTTGTGTCCACATTGTCGCTGTAGTAAATAATTCCTCTCCCTCCCTTGTATTTATCCCTCTAATGTATTTATAAAGAGCAATCATATCTCCTCTCAGCCTTCTTTTGGTCAGACTAAACAAACCAAGCCCTTTAAGTCATCTCCTATAGGGAAGATTTTCTATTCCACAAGTCATCCTTGTAGCCCTTCTTTGCACCTGTTCCAATTTGACTTCATCTTTCTTAAACATGGACAACCAGTACTGTACACAATATTCCAAGTGAGGTCGCACCAACAATTGTATAATGGTACTGACACCTCCCTATCTCTACTGGAAATACCCCTTCTGATGCACCCCAGGACCGCATCAGCTTTTTTCACTGCCACATTGCATTGGCTACTCATTGTCATTCTGTAATCAGCCAGTATGCCCAGGTCCTTCTCCTCCTCCCCCTGTCACTTCCAGCTGATGCATTCCCAACTTATAAGAACAAATCCTGTTATTTGCCCCTACCTGCATGACCTTGCACTTCCCATTGTTTAATTTCATCCTATTTCTAATGCTCCACTTTCCAAGGTCATCCAAATCATTCTGTATGTTATCCTGATCCTCCTCTGTATTGACAGTACCTCCCAGCTTAGTGTTGTCTGCAAAATTAATTAGCACATTCCCAGTTTTTATACCAAGGTCAGTAACAAAAAGGTTGAATAAGATGGTCCCAGGACTGCTCCTTGGGGAACTCCACTATTAACCTCCTTCCAGCTAGACAGTGCACCTTTCACTATGACCCTCTGTAGCCTCCCCTGTAACCAGTTCTTTACCCACATTTCTATTTTCATATTAATCCCCATCTTTCTCAATTTAACTAATAATTCCCTGTCTGAAACTGTTTCAAATGCTTTGCTGAAATCTAAGTAAATTAGGTCCACTGCCTTGCCTTTATCCAAAAAATCTGTTATCTTCTCAAAAAAGGAGATCGGGTTGGTCAGGCATGATCTACCTCTGGTAAAGCCGTGTTGTATTTTATCCCAATTACCATTTTCCTCAATATCCTTAAGTACTTTCTCCTTCAAAATTTTCTCCAAGACCTTGCATACTGCTGAGGTCAAACTAACAGGCCTGTAGTTACCTGGATCACTTTTACTCCCTTTCTTCAAAATTGGGACTATATTAGCAATTCTCCAGTCATAAGGTACAATTCCTGTGTTCACCGATACTTTAAAATCCTTGCTAAAGGGCTGGCAATTTCATGTGCGAGTTCCTTCAATATTGTTGAACGGAGATTATCCAGACCCCCTGATTTAGTTCCATTAAGCAGCTGAAGCTTGCCTTCCACCTCAGATATGGTAATTTCCACTTCGACATTCTCATTCCCATTAGCTGCCCTACCTCTGTCCCTAATCTCACCATCACTCTCATTAAAGACAGAGGCAAAGTACTTACTTAGATATTCAGCCATGCCTAGATTATTCTTGATCTCTACCCCATCCTCAGTGTCTAGTGGTCCAACTTTATCCTTCTGTGTCTTGTTTCTATAAATATGGCTAAAGAACCTTTTACTATTGGTTTTGATTCCCTTTGCAAGGTCTAACTCTGCTTGGCTTGTGGCCTTCCTCACTTGATCCCTGCATGCTCTGACCTGTAAAAGGTAGCCTCCTTTCCTATTCGTCCCAACTTCCACTCCTTGTAGGCTTTGTGTTTCCTCCTAACCACCTGTCTGAGGTGTACATTCATCCAGCTTGGTTTAAAACCATGCCTGAAATTTTTTTTCTCTTCTTTGGAATGCAGGCTTCAGATAGTTCCTGCAGCTTTGTCTTGAAGCAGTTCTAAGCATCCTCAATGTTCACATCCATGAATTCTTTGGTCCAGTCCACTTCCCTAGCTCATTCCCTTAATTTTTTGACGTTAGCCCTTTTGAAGTCAAAGACTCTGGTCACAGATTTATTTTTGTTTACCCTTCCTTTCAGTTTAAATTGAGTTAGCTCATGGTCACTAGAACGTAGGTTGTTCCCTACAACTAATTCCTCTATGAGGTCCTCACTACTGACTTACACCAAATCTAAGATCGTGTCTCCTCTTGTTGGTTTGGAAACCGCTTGATGGAGAAATTCATATGCTATCACCTCTAAGAAAATCTGGGCCCTTTTATTGCTGCTAGCACATATCCTCCAGTCTAGATCTGGGAAGTTAAAATCTCCCACTGGGCTCTGTATGAGGGCTGACAACTCTTGCTGCTGTTGGCGTCATTGGCTCAGCATTGGGGGAGAGCTATCTGGCCCCTCCAGCTCAGTCTCATTATCTTCCTTCTGGATTCAGAGGGTGTTGGGGTAGGGCTCTGCCTGTCCCCATGGTGCTGTGCTTTGTGCCCAGCACTGCAGAAGTGTGTGTGTGGCAGAAGTGCAATCTGTGCTATGCATGGGCTTGGACTCAGGGGGACCAGACCTAAGGCAGGTGGGTTTGGGGGGCCTGTGCCCTAAATCTTTTTCCTGTGTGTAGCAGTTCCCCTCTTGTGGAACACAGTGGTGTATGTAAATAGTTAATATGTGTCATGGCATAGTTTCGTAAGCATGCCACCTGGGTTTGTGTGTGAGGGTGGGGGTCAGGCAGTTCAGTCATTCTCTGAACAAGCATTGGCCAATCATGGGAGGGGACACCAAAAACATAGTTCACCGAGGGTACCAAAAAACCTTGGGTCAACCCTGGTTCTACTGTGACTTTCCAGCACAACCCTTGAACTGAAGGGACAAGGCTGTTCACTAGCAAGCCACAAGAGGTCGTTCCCTGCCCACATGAACACACACAGCCAGTGGCAGATGCTCTTAGTCAGGAAGCTTGTCAGTGCAAGCTGGATCTATCAGTATCTGTGGAAACAGCTCCCCCCATCAAGATCCACTCCCAATTAGTCTCAGGACACCTGCCTCCTTCCAGAGTCCCCCAGGATTGCTGCACTGGGGAGGTAGCTCCACACTCTTCCACAAGATGTTAGTAAGCTTTGTTGTGTATACTAACTAATGCTCATAGGCTGAAGTCCATTTTCAGAAGAACAGCCGTGGGGAGCAGCAGGAACAATAGCATCCTCTGCACCAGATCAAGAAGGGTTTACAGACATGGATTTCCTAGTACAGTTGGAGAAATCTGTGTCCCCTTGTGCACAGTTGGATCTGGGGCCCTGCAACCTCTGTCTCCATGCACAACTGGAGTGGAGTGGGGGAGCATGCATCTCCTGCTGCTACTAAACACTCAGCTCTCTCCCCGCATATTGCAGCAGTGGCCTGTGGTTAACCACAATTTATCTTAGCTGCTGGTGGGAACCTGGCCCTTTTGATCATTCTCATGTGATACAAATGTGTATCAGCTTGACAGGCCCTGTGGGGGTACTTCTGGGACCAGAGGTTGGGGGACCACCCCATGAGCTCCTAGTGGCAGTGTTCTTCCACTGAGTCAGGGACCAATTACATGTGGGTGGCTGGGCATGGCTGAGCCGACTAGGAGTGGGTGAAGAATTGGGAAGTACAGCAGCACACCAGTCTGTATTGCAGGAGGTGAACATCACACCAGGCAACTGCAAGGCCTGGGGTCAGAGACACCAAAGCTGCACTTCACAGCCTGGGGGGACAGTGCTCTGGCAGCCAAAATGTTGTAAATGATTCTTAATGACCAGATGAGTCAGACAGTTTCTCCTCTGGCACCAAGCTCCAGGTAACAGGAATTGCCCAGGAGAAAGAGAAGGAGACACTGAGAAATGGAAGGTTACTTACCTATAAACATCCTTCTTTGAGATGGGCTGCTGACATACATTCTAAACCAGGTGTGTACGTGCCACGGTGCATGGTCATCTGGAATAATCTAACTCTAGCCTCTCCCCATAGGATTAGTTGCCAATGCCCCCTCAGCCCATGCTCTGGCCATAGCATATAGGTGGCACTGATGCTGTCCCCCCTTCAGTCCCTCCTTTCCACCAACTCTGAAAAGTGGGGATGGAGGGAGGGTATGGAATGTGTGTGAGCCGCTCATCTTGAAGAAGGACCTTTAGATGTAACTAACCTTCCTTTGTTTAAGTGCTGCTCACATCTGTTTTAAACCAGGTGACTTGCAAACATTTTCTAGGATGGTAGGTGGGGGGCTGAGGTTTCTCCACATATAGTATAACTATACCAGAAGCTGAATCATCTCTCACTTGTTGCATGACAGCCTAGTAAGATGCAAAAGTATGTACTGAGAACCAGATGGCTGCTGTACAAATTTCTCAGATGAGCACTTGTGCTAGAAAGCCTGTAGAAGATGTCTGCACTCTGTTTAAGTACCTCGACCTTCCCTGGGAGGGGAACCTTAGCTCACCAGTAACAGTTCTTAATGCAGCTTGTTATTCACAATGACGTGAACGGAGATGTCACTGCCTGATCTTTCATGCACTTGGCCACTGATATGAAGAGATGGGTTGACTTGCAGAATGGTCTAGTTTGTTTGCTGTAGATGGCTAGTGCCTTCTAGCATGAAGGGTATACCACGTTCATTGGTTCTACATTACATGTGGTCCTGGGAAGAACACTGGAAGGAAGATTTCCTAGTTTATGTGGAAATATGAGACCCCATTAAGTAAGGAGGCCAGGTGAGAGTAGAGTTAAACCTTATCCTTGTGAAACACTGTATGTGGTGGTTCCAAGGACAGGTCTTTCAGCTCTGATACTCTCCTCACTGATGTGATGGCCACTAGGAGGGCCATCTTCCATGATAGGATTAGGAGAAAGTATGAGTCTATGGGCTTAAAGGGTGGTTTCATAAGTCCGTATAGGATTAGGTTCAAGTCCCACTGAGAAACTGGGTCTTGCACCTGTGGGTAGGGCCTTCCCACCACTTTTAGTAATCTGGATGTCATGTAGTGTGAGAAGGGGGTGACCCTTTGAATGGAAAGGTTGAAGGCTGAAATTGCCATCAGGTGGATCTTGATTGAGGTCAGCGTTAAGCCTTCCCATTTTAGGGAAAGAAGTTAATCCAGAATGGTTTGTATGAGAGCGGATTCTGGGTTAACCCCTCTGGCCATTGCCCATAGAGAAAAGTGCTTCCACTTAGCTCTGCATGTTGCTAGAGTGGGTGGTTTTCTGATAAAAAAGACTTTTGAAAATGAGGGTGATGTGTATAAAATATTGCTCATCTACCAAAGTAGAGCCCTAACCAAATGGCTTTTTTCCAGCTCACTTGTTGAAGGGAAGAAAGATCAGATATAATTTACCTAGTACTAATAACTTGCTGCAATCTCACAAAAATGCTACTATTCAGAAGATGAAAGAAAATCAGAAGTGGAGGCAGAAATATTATTTTGACAGAAGAGCTCATGATCTTCCATCCCTTAACCCAAGTGATAGTGTGTCACAGGAATCACTCCTCTAATACTTGGGGCTAAAGAGGTGCCATTAAAAACAGCTGCATCCACTGTCTTAAGTGGTCCAGACATACCAAGGGGATGTATTTTGATGTAACTGATGGAATCTACAACTAATCCCAGAGTCTTTAAATACTGTGGAAGTTGAAGTAGATTCTGACTGATCCGGTATCATGAACACATGATGAAGAGACTGTTAGGGAACCAAAAAAACTCAGACTTGAATTAAGGACAAGTGCTGAGAAGATCTAATCAAGTGATCAAAGGTGCAGAGAGACTCAGAGACTTGCTTGGATAGGTGAGGGATGTGGGTGGTGAAGACTCACTTGAGAGTGATGTTCTAGTAACCTCTCCTCTCTAGGTAGTTCCTATGTTGGGTTTATGGACTGGTATTATGTAAGAGTTATTAGATACTTGTTATATTTTATTAGATGTTAATGCCTGCATCATTAGATAGCTTTTACACATATATAATGGTTAACTTGTTTTCCTTAAGAAGGATGATGTGGAGATATGTTTATAGAAGGTTGTAATTTAGAGACACTCTCCACGATGGGACAATGTTGTGTGAACTGGGAGATATGTCCAATAGGTGATCTCACATGGCACCTTTCAGCTGCTAACCTGGGAATCCCTCTTGTTTGTGTTGTTAAAGTTCTATTCCTCATTTATTTAATAATGTAGTTTTTAAAGAACCCTCATGATCATTACAGTTTCGATCACGTCGATGCTGAGGCGTTCACAGCACCAGAAAGGTGATGGGCAGAAGAGTGAATCAAACCATCACTTTCGCTTTACAAGACAGCGCAGGCTGGAGGGCTCACTCAAGATCTGAATGATTTTGTCTGGGAAGAGCCAATTCACATCCCTTCAGCAGCTGAGCCCATGGCAGGTTCAAGGATGTTGCTCACCAGTGTTGGGCTGGATTGCCCATGCCTGGTAAAGTGTCTCTCAAAGATGGGACATTTCTCTCACTGTTCAGTTCTACTTCAAACCAGGATTAACTTGGGGCCAGGACTGGCAAGGGTCTGACAGGATGAGCTCTCTGGTCCTTCTGGGCTTAGGACAGATTACTCTATCAATGAATCTCTTAGTGTGGCAGGTTGGAGAGGGGGACCCAAGGTGTCTGAGTGCAGCTCTGGGAATCTCCCCAAAACAAATCTGGCCTTTCGCCAGGCAGCGATCAGTGACATGGTGTGGCCAGTGTGGAAAGGGGGTTAATTTGCAGCCCAGCACATTACCAGCTGGAGAGCTAGAGAGATAGAGGGGAGAGTAGAGACTGATGAAGTAGTTTGTTTGTATTTCTGCACAGCTACTACAGTAGATCTGGGCATGGATGTAATTCCAGCACTGCCCCATCCCTGCAACCAATGACTACCTTGCCTGGGAGGACCTAGCCCCTGCCATGTATGATGTGGGTCAGGAGGGAATTCACAGCAGGAAACCTTTGTATCAGGTCTGTATCACCCATGGAGGCTACAATATTGAAGTGAAACTAACAAACAGTGGAAGAGAGGCTGGAAGGCTGTTGTGGTCTGTGGCTGCCTGAGTAAGGTGCGGTGAGTTTGGGGGCAGTGGTGTGACCTAGTAGCCAGAACTCAGGCCTGCATCTGTGAGTGGCTGTGTTCCATTCCTGGCTGTGCTGCCTGTTGACCCTGAGCAAGTTACGTCCCTTGTCCACACCTTAGTTTTCATATCAAGATAATGATCCTGACCACTTAGGAAAGTGCTTTGAGACCTGCTGAAGGGAAAAGGCTGGTCCCAGATTCTCAATGGTATTTTGACTCCTTGTGATGACAAAAGGAGTTGGGCATTAACACTATTTCTACACTAGAAGAAGTTTGGTCAACTTAGTTAATTTGACCTAATAAGTTCACCTTTAAGTTGAACTAAACTTGACCTTATTAATTTGAATTAACAAAGTGGACTAAATTGACTTAAGTTAAGTTGACTTAGTCCACTTTGTTAATTCGACGTAACTGCCCTTAATTTGACCTTAATAAAGTCATATTAAGGGTTAATCCAGGTTTATGCTGTCCTTAGGTCAACCTAAGGAGTCAAATGCGGTATGTCTACATTCCGCTTTTAAATCAAAATAATGCTGGTTATTTCGATTTTAAAAAGTGTAGGTCCACATGACATTTTCTTGAATTGAAACAACGAGCTCTGTCATTTCAAAACAAGGAAAGTTAGAGTGATTCAATAAAACCTTGTTTCAAATCACACTGAGGCTTAGATCAAAACTGTTATATTGAAATAATGCCATGTGGATGTATTATTTAGATTTAATGGTTGTTTCGATTTAACAGTTTTTGCCCTTCTCCTTCCCAGGGTGCCTTTCTCTTTTCATGTATTGGGTGGCGGCATGGCTCTTGAAGGGGGTCATCTTGCTATACCTCCCATGGTGCTCGTTTCCTATATCAAACTATCAAGTCCTGTCCCTGGACATGCTAGTTTGATTTGACTTTCTAGTGTGGACCTATTAAATCAATTTAGCTTAAATCAATTTAACTGTCTCTGTGTGGACACAGCCGTTAAGGCTTAAGTCGACCTAGCAGACAGTTCGTAATAATTCAACATAAGTTTTCATTAAGTTGACTTAAAGAATTTCTTAATTTGACTTAGTGAAAGTCCAATGTGGAAAGGGAGTAATTTTGGTCAAATTAAGGCTCCTTAATTGGACATAAATTGCCAGTGTAGACATAGCCTAAATGCCTCTGAAGATCTGAGTCTAGGTGCTCTTATTAATCTTAATTTTGTTTATGGTTCAATCCAGATTCCCCTTCTCCTGACTTCCTTCCTTATCCTCATTCATATCTGCATGATTCAAATACACACCATGCAACCTGCAGGCCACTGATGGAAAAGCCAGGGCAAAGTGTTAAAAGAACACTTTTTTATTAAAAAAAAAAAATGCTCCCCCCCCAAGACATTTGATTTTTAACAAGCATCTGTTTGTGAGATTTTCCAAATAATTGGAAATACACATCCTTCATTTTCTCCCTGTAGATCTCAGCGATACTTTCTAACCTTCAGTAAGTTAAGAGTAGAGTATAAATAATTAAATACTTGTTGGGTAGGGAGAGATAAAAGGAAATATGAAAAAAACAAAAAAACCCAAAAACAACCTAAAAATTGGGGCCAGCTCAAAATGCATGACAGGAAATGTTCAAAATTTCAGTATTTTTGACACAATCTTTGAAATGTCTGATCTCTGGGCCTGTTTAGTTAGCCAAACATTATGGTGATGGATTGGCTAGCTAAGTCACAAGGCCCCATTCCTGCTCTTCGGTTTGTTGGAAGAAACTTTTTAAATCAGGCAATGACACATGGCTGCTAGCAATTTTGATGGTGGAAACATCTTTAAGAAAGTAACAAATGTAAAAATAATCAGCATTTGAAGAAGGCCTATAGAGATCCAAAGAAAGAAATCTCTCCTTGCTCTGAAATCCCCTAGGCTTATGTGAAATCTGTTCACACACCAGAATTCTAATGACTCAGGAACAAATATTGTCACTAGTTAGTGTCCTGAGGGTGATGGGACATGTGGATTGGACAGATACAACCTGAAATGAGAAAGCTGGGAACAGAAATGACATAGAGACAGAGTAAAAATCCAGTAAGATGTGGCTTGGGAGTTCAGGAATGTGACCACAAGAGACAGCTAAGTCCTTGAACTCTTTGGGCACAGATTCTTGGCTGGAAAGGCAGACTTGGGACCTGAACAGAGGCATTCTCACCTGCTGTTTGATTCTTTATGGATTCCTGATAAATAAACCAGATTGCCTGAAAAGAATTACCAGACTCTAGCCTAGTCTAAACAGCCACAGTGGGTCAACAGGAGATATGCAATCTACATATTGTAGAATGCGCGTCTCCTGTTGGCTTAATTAGTCTCCCTTACCATCACATCTTCACTTGACTGCATCAATGGGAAATGGTCTCACATCAATGCAGCGTTACTGTTTTGTAGGGCTGGAGTTACTGTGTCTAAAGGAGAGCACTATTGGGATCAGTTGAGTGGTTCTACACTGGCTGCTCAAGCAATGCCACTGTGTCAATCTGTGGAGATTGCTGCAGCATTTTCAGTGTAGACATGGTCTCTGTAACAAATTGCTGCTCCTAACCAGAACACCAACGGGGCATCAAATATTGACTGGCTGATGGGGATCACAGTAGAACAGAAGAAAATTTCAAATATCAATGAGACATTTCTAGCCACCAGATTATGTCAGAAATGGGTCCTTTGTAATATTTCTCTAACAGCAGAAATAAATAGTGTGCTTTAAAAAACCTCAATGGCTCCATGCAGGCACAGCCCGTTAACTGGCCTTTTAAAGGGGGGTGTCTTCTTTTAACTCAGTTTCTGCAGGGTTTCATTGATCCAGGGGATGAATTTGGAGATTCTTGTATATATGCTGGGGGGATTCCCAGTGGGATTTCCGTTGGAGACGATGCCCTGGGCCACTCCGTCACACACCAGGGGCCCACCAGAATCATCCTGCCAAGAAAGAAAATAACATTAATAACCAATATTATGCAATTCAGTCTGTACCCCAGAGATCTCTATTAGCCTGGGTGATAGGTGATCTCTGGTACCCAGGGTCCAGCCCCTCCCAACAAATAGAACCAAATTGGAAGTGGGTTGGCAGAGAGTGAAATCTAGAGAGGCTGGAAGGAAGTGCCCATGATTAAAAAAAGAGTATGTCTTTATTGTAACTTTCGCTGAAATAATTTTGATTTTCCAGACAACTTTTAATTTTTGCAATGAGAAAATCAAATTCAAATATTTCAGTTTAGGTTAGGTCCACTCAAATCAGAATTTTTTTTTAAATGACCCAAAATATCTAGTGTGGAACCAGTTAAACAAAATGTTAAGCAGTTTTTTCTAGACATGCATTGGCATAGGGGAGTTGTAGTTCAGGTCTTCACTCACTCCTAAGAGCTGAGATCCCTTGAGTACTACATCTGACCTAATGTAACCAAGGTTTGCCTTTACCTGAACTGCTTGGGACATCATAGAACTTATAAGACTCATTGCATTGTAAAAGGCATAATAGGCTATGTCTACACTGAAGCGGTTAGTTTGAATTAACTTAGTTCAAATTAATTATTTTGATTTAATAATGCTTAATTCAAACTAAGTTAATTTGAACTAACATGGTCTCAATAGAAACCCAAATCAAACTAGCACGTCCATGGACAGGACTTGCAAGTTCGATTTAGGAGGGGGCACTGGAAGTGTGGCAAAATGGCACCCAAGAAGGGCTATGCTCCCATCCAATACATAGAAAGAGGAAGGCACCCTCGGATAAAGAAGGCCAAACCATGTTAATTCGAAGTAAGTCAGTTCAAATTAACAGGCCTACACTGGGTTAGTCCAAACTAATAAGTCCAAACTAACTGTTACTTCAAAGTTAAGTGAGGTTTTATAACTTCAAAGTAAGTGTTTGTTACTTTGAACTAAAGAATTCCTTAGTTCAAAGTAATGAAAGCCAGTGTGGCCATGCATTAATTTAGTTCAAATTAATTTTTGTTAATTTGAACTAAATAGTAAGTGTAGAAATAGCCATACAGACTGGGACTTAATGGAAAACAGAGGCCTGAACTACAGCTCCCAGAGGGCAATACACTGCCAAAGAAGTTTAATGTTCAACTTGCTTGAAAAGAAATATTTGAGTGAATTGAATTCAACAAACCAAAATCCTCAAATCATAGAAGAATTAGGCAGGATGGTATTCTGGCATTCAAGAAAACATTTGGTGTATTCCTCTTCAGTGAGGCTGGACCAAAAAAACCTGGACCATCCTTGAGAAGTGTTTCTCAAGCCTGATCTTAAAAACCTCCAGTGATGGAGATTCTGCTACCTCTCTAATCAACCTGTCTCAGTGCTCAACTCTCCTTAGAGTTAGAATATTATTCAAAATACAGAAATTCAATATCTCTGGCTGCAGATTAAGTCCTTTGTGTGGAAGGGGGGCTGCCTTCACTGGACAGAGAGAACATTTGATCACTGCCCTCTTTATAATCACCCTGAACATATTTGAAGAGGATTATCATGTCCCTGCTTCAGCCTCATGTTTACTACCCTAAAAATGCCCAGTTCTCACAGCCTTTTATCCCAAGTCATGTTTTCTAAAATTCTGATCATTTTTTTTGCTGTTTGTCTCCTCTGGACTCTCTCCAATCTGTTAGTATGGAAGGAAACATTCCCATCTCTGTCCTCATCTCAATATATTTTGTCTCTCCTTGAAATGTCGAAATGAAACATTGCAACAGTTGTGAGTCAAACCTGGCATTTGTAATTTCCCTTCTGATAATTTGGAAATCTCAATTTTCTTTGTAAGCAAAGGTGAGAACATTGTCATTTCTTGTGGGATGGGAACACTTCGATGCTCTTTCAGCTCAAGCAAAGGCCTGACCCTTTGCCTATCAATAGCAAAGTTCCACCAATGTCTGCCATGCCAAGATTTCAATAGGATCCTATCTGTTGGGCAGACTCAGGGTTGAATTCTCTAGTAGACCTTTCCATGATGGTGAAGAGCAGAGATGGTCAGAAAATGTGGTAGGGTTGGTGGGGTGTAGAGAATTTCCTATTTATCCCTATGTCCATGAAGACATGTTAAATTTCACCCCATTTCCACCAATACCTTGTACCAGGGCATCAACACAGGAGAGAGACTGCCAGAGATATCCCTGGGTGGGCTGCATCTCCCATGATGAACCATGGTATCCTGTACTATAGCAGTGCCCCATGGGAGGGGCAGGGCCTTGGTGATGAGCTCCTTGCCCTGAGCAACTACCTGAAGGTCAGAATCTCCGATTGGAAGTAAATTTACCTTGAATGCTGCTCGCGTGGAGTGGGGGCTACCAGCGCACAGCATGGTGCTGGGATTGAAATGCTGGTACCTCTCTCTGCATAGCCCATCTGGCACCACCTCCTGATCCACCTCGTGCAGCCTGTCGGTGGTGGTGTTCAGTCCAGTTCGACCCCACCCAGCCATGCTGCACTTAGAGCCTGGCCTGATGAGGTGATCAGCTTCTGGCAGGGAGATGAGCCCCACCCGTTCAGTCAGCTCTGCACTGCGTGATAGCTGCCATGGGTCAGAGAGTCAGAGAAAGAAAGAGAGCAAACCCAGATCAGAAAAGGGATCACAGCTGTTGAGGAGCAGCACACCCTCTCAGAACATGGACATATGTCCAGGAAGTGAATATGATCTCAGTGGAGGTGGGATGATGGGGTGGTGTACCTGCATCAATAAGAGGTCTCTGGTGACAGGGTTGTGGGATGGGGGTGGTACATGCAGCAGGATGAGGTCACTGGGAATGAGAGATGGCATGGGACCATACCTTGATAAGCATGATGTCATTGTCAAAGTTCTCATTGTTGAAGTCGGGGTGCGGCACCCACCGATGGGCTTCAATATGTTGCCAATTATGTCCTGGTTCCATAAAATCTTGGACTCCCAGATAGACAAAGATGGTGCTGGAAAAACCAAAGGAATAACATATGGGAGAGGAGTCAGTGTCCATTGGACGATGGAGTGGCTGTCACAGCTGCTTGGAAGAGATCCCAGCCCTGCTTCTGTCCTGTACTGATTTCTGTCTACAATAACTGAGTAACACAGAGACCATCTTATCCACTTATGTATGGAAGGAGATTCCTCTCCTCATTGCAAAATAAGGAAGCTCCTTATTTCAAAATGAGAAAATGTCATCTGGATCTGTCAAGTTTTATTTTGAAACAACAGCTGTTGTTTCAAAATAAAACTCTCATGTGGACACAGCCTTCTAGTCTTTGAGCAATATCTTGCTGGCTACTATCCTGCCAGAAGTTGGGATAGCATGTTTCTTACCCCAGGTTGCAGTTACAATGAGCTGCTGTAATCACCACGTCCTCCCGAATCAGGAAGCCTCCACAGCCTCCTGCTGAGCCAATTTGCACATAGGCCATGTAGGGCCTGGAGCTTTGTGGGACAACATTGCCCCCGATGACCCGAGCTGGAGAGAGACAGGGAGAGGGGTCAAAAGGGAGGCTGGAGAGTGGAAGTGAAAGCCTGATCCTGATCTGAATCCATTAGTCCAGCACCATTCTGACCTGAGTCATCCCTTGAGCCCTTACAGCAGGGCCTCCTTCACATTAGTCTCTCATGCCAGCCAACCCAACCTTCCTTTAGATCTACCCCTCACTCTGGCCAGCCCAGTCTGTTCCCATACATATATATACAGATGACTGTCCATCCATCCCTGATCTCATATACAGCCATCTATCTGGCTGTAGGGCTTCCTCCTCCGTGGCCATCTCACCTATTAGAGAACTATTCACAGGGATTCCCCACCAGCTCCCATCCCCATTGTCTGGTCCCCTGGAACACACCTAAACCTGACAGCAAATTCTATTTCCCTGCCCTTTGGATGAGTTACAATGTCCATGGGCCCAATGACCCCATCCTCACCCCAGAGCTGGTAAAAACTTTTTCAATAAATAGTGAAATTGCTGAAAAATGATATTTTGAAGCATCCAAAGTCCCTGTGTGTTCAGGTGGATTTTGATGGGTTGTTTCAACTACATAACAAGGTGCCCCCCCACCCCCCGTAAGAAGGAGGCAAGTTTTGTGATAGGCCCTTGGAAAGACACATTTTGCCTTCCCGTTGTGAAACAGTGCTTCCTTTAAAAATGGGGTGAATGACAGACGTGGGCAGGATGCTCTGTGTTCTGCATTGTTTGGAAGGTCAGACTAGAAGATGATCATATTCAGGAACGTCACTAGCCTGGGAAAAGACCAGGGGCTCAGGTAGTGTGACTTAGGGGTCAAGCCCGAAAAGCAAAATACTTGAGAAGGACCCAAAACAAAACCAAAAAGACAAGTTGGTTTCAGATCAGAGAAAATACAAAAAAAGCAAATGAAATAGTGGAAAAAAAAAGTCATCTTTGAACTAATGTCTTCTTTAGTGGTTCATTTCAGTAAGAAAAAAATGAAAAAAAAATAGTGTGTTGAACCCAGTTTGCGTCCCTAATTTACTGTTGGCAGCTAAAGCAAAAACTAAATGGTTTGCTCAATCCTGCTTCCCGTGTTAGCTTGTCCAGGGATCAGGAAATCAACCCACGGCTTATCAGTTCTACTCACCAATGCGAGGCCTTGTAGCCAGCAGGAAAGGTGTGGTGAGTGGGACAAAGGCAATGAAGATCAGGAACAGCAGCATCCTTGACACAAACCCAGGGGCTGGGGTGATGGATCTGTCAATTGCCCCAGGGTTTATATAGAGTAGGTGATGAGGAGGGACCCTGGAAAGAAGTGACTCAGAAAGTAGAGGTCACGCACCCAGCTACCAAAGATTTCCCCATCAAGGCTGTGTCAGGGGTGGAGATTCTATTAAAAAAAACCCTCTTGCCACATCTATGGTTGCATCAGAAAGAGGGGTTCCTTCCTGCTCTGGTGCACCTCCCTGCCCTTGGCTGGGGATGTGACTAACACTGAGTCCTCCCAGATGCAGATGGCAGGTCTCCCCAGTGTATTCTGCCCCTGGATGCCTGTGTGACACTGTCTGGGTCTAGGGGACTGTTTATGATTATTTTCATATTAATATTTCATTTTGGCAATAATCCATATGTGATATGCCATGTTTGGTGCCAATAGAAAAGCTGTAATCTGCTAAGAATGATTATATGGTTTCTATGTAGGTATCATGCCTGTATTAGAAATTAGGAATCTATTTGTTGTTATGTGTGTTCCAAGTGAATAGTTGTTAAGGCAATCCCAGACTGGGTGTCTGTAAAACTGTTGTTCCTCTTGATGGCTCCCATCTGCAGTGGGCCCAAGAAGAAACCTGTTTGACTAGTTACCCAAACTGACCAGGTGGCTCACCTCCATTTTGATCTGGCAAAGACTCTGAGATAAAAGGCAGGGGACGCATTTCCATTTTGTCTTTAGTCTTCAGTCTGTCTGCAACTGACACCCTCCTCTGGAACCATTCTTCTGGGACTGAACAAAGGACTGAGGCCCAGCCAGCTGCTGCTGCTCCTGGGTGCACACCAGAGGAGTGGGATTAATCTGCAAACTACAGGATCATCAAGGATTTGTTTTCTATGGACTCTAAATCATTTGTATGTATGTGATTCACTTTGACCCTTTAACATCTCTCATATCTTGTTTGTTTTCTTTTTATATTAAACCTTTAATTGTAGTTACTAAAGGATTGGCTGGCAGCATGATATTTTGTGTGAGATCCAAGCCCATATTGTTCTGGGTGATGTGGCTGACTCCTTGGGGTCTGGAGAACCAATTTCTTAGAGAGAACAGGTGGCTGAGGGTGGGGGGTGGGGGGGCAATAGGAACTGATGTACGATAAGGGGGCTGTTTCTGTTTTGTTATGCTTGGTGATGACCAGAGTGGGGAATCAGAAGCATGTTTTGTTACTGACTGGGAAACTAGTTTAAGTGCCACCCATCAGTGGTGTAGGCTTTTAGCCTCTGGTTTTGCATCTTGCTCTGAGTTTTGCACATTGAGAAGGGTATCCCAAGCATCCTGGGTCAAAGCCTGGATCCAGGAATGACTGGGCCATTTGGGTCCATTTGACCATCTAGTCCACTCTCCTGAGTGACCCAGGTCAGACAGACTCAACCAGCATCCCCTAGACTGAGTCTGGATTCTGGTCTTTGGTGAGTGCATCATCCGCCAAGGTACCTGGAGGTGGTTACTCCTCTGCTGTAGCTATGGGATTGTCTACACTCATGCTAGGGCACAGCAGGATGATTATTTCAGACCAAAGAGCAACAAAATTGTGGCAGCATAAGCATGTATATCAACAAGCCCTGAAAAGGCTGGTGTGGTTATTTCAGTAATGCACATGACAGGACCTCATAACTCCATATATCATGACAACACAGACACACCAGTAGAACACCAATGTTCAACAGACCCCGGCGTTTCTAATGACACCTCAGGAGGCATGCTTTGCACCAAACGTATATGGATATGGGGATTCTAGTGTGTAGTTTTGAAGTACAGGGTGTCAGAAATCAAACCTCCTGCCTCAGTTTACTGCAGGAGCATTAGTTCCTGACTAATGCTGAAGCAGGGAGCTGATAGTCTTCTTTAGATTTGGCCCAGGCAGCTCTCAAGGGGTACATCTAAACTGTGTGTTTAAGTTGACTTAAGGGCCCTTAAGTCGACTTAAACAATGCCTGTCTACATTGCAGGGCAATAAAGTCGACTTCAGCATCAGGTAAAGTTGACTTGATTATTTCCGCTTATAAAGTCAACTTTACTTAAGTCGACTATATTAAGTCGACTTAAGGCAATGTGGAGGGGAAGTTGCCTTAAGTCGACTTAACTGGCCTCCCAACAACAGAGAACGTGGGGATGGAGGCTGGCTAGAAGGCACAACACAGCTGGAATGTTCCCAGATGTGTGGACCACAGCCAAACTCCCCATGTTCCCTGACTGATCTCCCCCGTTCTGAGCCAGACCGGGCATCACAACCCGACATGGCATTTCTCCCGTTCTCAGCCTGCCCTGCATGTCTTCCCTGTTCCTACCCAACCATGCATGTCTCTCCTGTTCTTGCCTGACCCTGCACGTCTCCCCTGTTCTTTGCCTGACCCCGCATGTCTCCCCCATTGTCAGCCCAACCCTGCCTGTCTCCCTCCTTCTCTGCCCAAACCCGTATGTCTCCTCCCCCCTGTTGTTCTCTGCCTGACCCTGGGTGTTTCCCCTTTCTTTCCCCAAACCTGTCTGTCTCCCCCCCTGCCCTTCTCTCCCTGACCCTGGGTGTCTCCCCCCCTGCCCAGGGTGTCGCCCCCGGCTCGGCCCCACCAAGGCCGCCCCCCCCCCGATATTGTTGTAAAAGAAACAAGGAGTCCAGAGACACTATTTAAGACTAACAAATGTATTAATTGGATGAGCTTTCATGGGAGAAAAATCCCATTTCATCAGACAGTTGGAAGATGGGGCACTTTACAGAATGGTGGGAAATAAATGCAGGGGAGTGTAAGACATAGGATCAGGCCACAGTCTAACAGCAAATCAAAGCAGTTGTTAAGATTCGAACACTGGGAAATAGCACATGGGAAGAAAGAAATTTGCTGTTTCTTTATATTAGATTGTGTGAAAGCAGGATTAAATCCTGACTATGGCTTTTTCCCCCCATTATAACAGGTGATTTGACTTCACCTTCCTCTATGTGCTGTTTTCTGGTGTTTAAGTCTTAACTACTGCTGCATCCTGCCCCTGCGCTGGCAGTTGCCCTGCAGCACCTGTTCCAGAGACAGAGGAGTCTGGGCAACACAGGGAGGGTGTGGAGTGCTGCGCTGGCACATCACTGGCCTCCTTGTTGCCACACACAGTATGGAAACATAGCCAAGTAATTGTAAACATGGTAGCGTTACCTGTGAGAGCCTTTGCCAAGTTCCGTCCAACTTATTATGCTTTGTGGTTCAGCCTGGGGAGCTGAAGAGTGAGCCGGTGTGCCTGCTTTGTGTGGCTGGAAAGCATCTCCCTGAGGCATTCTTTACCCTTCTGCCTTCCAAACTGTTGTGCTCACTCAATGCAGAGATTAGTGTTTTCTGAGGTGTTTCCTGAATTATAGAGTTCTCTATCTTGGCTTTTATACAACAATGCCCTGAAGTATGCCTCAGTTTCCCCTTCCACACAGCAAACCAGGTTTATTTGGGTTTCTCTGCTATGTCAAGCTTTAAGTCTTCTTAAAGCTGAGAAGAAGCATTACCACAGGCCTTCCTAATAGAGTGTGTGCTCTTATTTACCATTCTCAGTTTCCCCAGATGTTTCCCCTCAAAACTGCATATAGTGCACCTTTTCATAGGGTTGGCATTCTGCACAAATTCTTTTTCAGAAGATTTACCTCTATCATCAAACCTTTTATGATGATGTTTAGCAGTAGCACCACATCCTTCCTCACAGGGATGCATTTCCAATTTTATTTATCAGACCACACTTTCTTTTTAAATAGTCTGCTTTGGTCAGTACTTATTTCAGTTTCTGTCTCCTTCTTGAATCTTACCATGAATTCAGTGACTGTTTTTTCTTTCCCTTCAGTACGGGGGCCATTGCTAATCTTCCATTTTTACTTTTACTAATATGAAGATCTCGAGTTGATTCTTCTTTTTTTACTGAGATGGTAAACTTTTTACTGCCATCACTAGAAATACCATAAACAATACAATAAATGTCATGACAATATGTACTCACTTGCAATATTCTGCACACAGGAATTTGGAATTATGCAATTGTTTTAGCAGCAGTAAATTTATCAGTTGGGCATTTTGAGTGTTGGCAATAATAGAAAACAGGAAATGGATAATGCCATGATCTCTACAGTTATGTGATACAAGAAGTGATTCTGAATGACAACAATCAATATCAAAATACAACATGTTTCATTTCTAACAAATTTCATGGATATTTGCATATATTTACTGACTCATGGACAGTGCCTAAACTGTACATTTCTTGCTGACTGTCCATAAATTTACAAATGTTTGGCAAGGCTCTATTCAACCATATCTTTGAGGCTTTGGTACTCCTGGGCCTGGGGAGGCAAGCCCCCCCCCCCCCGTGTTGCTGTTAAATGACTCCAGAGCTCTGAACATTTAAATAAGCAAGGATCCCTTGCTTCTTTTGCTTAACTAGCCTCACATGTCTACCCCTTTGGAAACTGCACATTTAAAAAATCTGCCACCCAGTCTTTCCCCACTCTGTAGCAGCGTGTGGGATTCTTCCATCCTAAGTGCAATGAGAGTCTCCACTGAATCTTAGTAGATCCCTGAAAATCCAGAGCTCTCCACTTTATATCTGTGGACCATTTCTTGTGAATAGCTGATCAGATGATTCTATGAGTCCCAGTCCTGAGGCTGGGGCCTTCCCTGCCCTACAGTCAATCACTTAGTTGCTACACACCTCTGGAATGCTTGAGGTCCCATCACTTAACAGAGGACTCGGTGACTTCAGCTGGGTGTTGGTGGATGGGACTCACTGATAGTGTAGGGTAACCAGTGTCTCACATCAGAAACTCCATGCCACAGCAGATCTAGCACTTGCACTTTGTTATCAGTGATTTCCTGTCTACCATAGAATCACAGAAGATGAGGATTGGAATGAACCTCAGGAGCAATCTTGTCCAACAGCTGCTCAAAGCAGGACCAACACCAACTAAATCATCCTAGCCAGGACTTTGTCAAGCCAGGCTTTAAAAAACTTTTAAGAATAAATATTCCACGACCTCCCTAGGTAACCCATTTCAGTGCTTCACCATCATTTTAGTAGTAATGTTTTTCCTAATATCTAACCTCAATCTCGTCCATTGCAATTTGAGACCATTAGTCCTAATTTTGTCATCTGCCACTACTGAGAACCACCTAGCTGCATCCTCCCTGAAGCACAGTTCAAGTAGTGAAGGGCTGCCATCAAATTTCCCCTCATTTTTTTTTTCTGAAAACTGAACAAGCACAGTTCCCTCAGCCTCTCCTAGCTCATGTGCTCCAGCCTACTGATCATTTTTGTTGCTCTCACTGAACTTTCTCCAGTTTGTCCACATCCTATTACAGTGGGCCAAAAGTGGACACAAAACTCCAAATATGGCCTCATCAGCACTGAACAGGGGGAACAATTATTTCTTTCAATCTGGCAGTGTTCCTACTAATGCTACCCAATATAACATTAGCCTTCATGTGAATAAGGTACACTGTTAATTCATTTCTGATTTCTTGTGCACTGTAATACCAAGCTCCTATTCAGCAGAACTGCTACACAGCCAGTCTTTCTCCTGTCTGTAGCAGTGTGTGGGATTTTTTCATCCTAAGTACAACAAGACTCTCCATTAAGTCTTAGTACAGCCCTGAAAATCCACAGCTTTTCATTTTATATCTGTGAATCACTTCTTGTGAATAGCTAATCAGATGATCAAAGACCTTGGGACCTCTGTGGTCTTTGGAGCAAGGCTGGAGCAAAGTCTATGAGTAGTGCAGTGAACAGTTGACCCACTGTTATTCCAGATGGAAGGACTGACCAGCTGCTAGGCAGTTGGGGCTTTTCAAGTGTTTGGTGTGGCAGAGGCTCAGCAGTTGGTGAGGACCCTTTTGCTCCAAAACAATTGATGTTCAGATGAAGGTAAATCTAAAAGAGGGAAGGCAGACAGTTGGGGCCAGGTAAAATGTTTATTCCAATTGATGTGGGTTGGACGTGACTCCACACATTAGTATCCAGGCAGGGGTCCATTAATCAGTTCTGTTACTGTGAAGTGAAGAGATGAAGGACAAAAGGGGGTCTAGGAAACCTAGACACAGTGTACCCACACGAATATCCAACCCGACCTTCTCTCAGCTCCACTGGCCTTGGCACCCACGATCCCTGCCTAGCAAGTGTACTTTGGTTGAGGGAGATTCCCGTCTTCAAGCTAAGCCAAGAAAATTCTGCTGCCCTTAGTTCATACAACAAAAATACAATTTTTCACACCTCTATCCTCAGCAACAGTGACCTCTGATCTGGCACCAGCTAAAGGCAATCCTGTGGGCAAGAAGTTCCATCATGCTGAGCACTGAGGTGGGGTTCCCATGCCAAGGAGGTCAGCTCCTGATGCCCTATTCCTCCTGTGCTCCACTAGGTGTCAGGGGAGAGCTCCTTCAGACCCAGTTTATAGCTGTAACAGTAAGGGCTCTGTAGGTGCTCCCAAACTCACCACATAGTTCAGTGACCCAGACAGCAACACTTCCTAACCGCACAAGCAGCGAAAACATGTACAAAATGGTCAGCAGACTAAGGCTTTTCAAATGATTCTTCACCAAGCATAAAACACATCATAGTTATATGACAGGAGTGAACAGGGGGCTACATTGGGATACAGAGTGTCATGGTGGATTGATCTCTTCCCTCATCCACCAAAAATGCTGTTTCCAGGAGAGAGATTGAGAGCCAAGACTGGAATGACTCTTTCTTAGGGAAACAGCTGCTTTATTTCCCTTTGAGCTAAAAGCTATTAGGGCTCTCCCACCCTGTCCACTCTTAGGTCCCATACACAATTCACCAGAAAGTAACAGTGCAGAGTCCAATCTGCAGGTGCTCAATGAGGGATTTATTGGGGGTTGCACTGAGGAGCTTAAAACCAGAATTGCATTCAATCCCTTCATACCAGTTGCACTTATTTCTCTATATGCTGACAGAGATCCATTTCTCCTCAATCCTAGTTCTACACCCATGCCAATAGAACGCCCTCTTTCCCTGATCATGTTTCAATATGCTGACAAAACCTCCTCTCCACCTCCTTCTTCATAGCCAAAAATATACTTGTGGTCCCCCATTGGTACCATCTCTTCCAATATATGGCTGTATTTCATTTTGGGAGGTATGAGGCCTTTGATAGAGCCCATTTTGTACCCCATGAGAGGAGAAGGGGGTGGTGTCACATCTTAGCCATAGTCAGTTTCTGCCCCTAGTTGGTGTTTCCTTTTAACATTTCCCTTCATCTCCATTACTTTCCCAGTCACTTTCTTGGCTTTACTCTGGCATCTGTTTTGAAAATAAATCAGTTTTCCTTCAGTTGTGCATTCATATCTTACACCTTCAATGAACCTTGAAACATTTTACCTTTATCATTTAGCTTTTTACAGTAATAATGAAAAAAAAAAAAAACCACCTAGCTGCAAATAAGCCAAAGGAACAGACTGTGTCTTTCATCTTCACTAAGATGTATAGCTCTGAGACAGTGTAAATTTTGGGTGACTTACCTAGTTGTTTGGGTTGGTGTACCCATCTCACTTCTTATGACAGTAATGGAATTAGATTGTTAGGAAAGAGCTCAGACAGTCCTGGCTGTTTTTATAGTGTAGTTAATAAAGAGTCTTAAACATGGATTTCCTCTCTGTTTTTATGCTGATTTCTTCTTGAATAAAAGGTATTCCAAAGATTCAACATACCAAGAGACTTTGACTTTCAAGCAAGCCCAGAGGCCCAGAATCTAATGTCAGGCAAATACTCATGTTTTAATACCTGTATGAATTTACATTACATTCTTGTACCCTAGCAACTGACATGAGCCAAATGCTGGGAAAGACTTGGTGGTTTGTAGCCCTCCTTGTGTCGGGTGCTGAAGTGATTGTTCATGGGAGATCCTCATCCTTACCAGCCCTGCTAACTTGAGGTTACCAAAAACAGTGATTCCTGGAATGAGTGAATCATTCTAGCCGTGATATTCAGCACAGCTGCCACATCTGCCATGCCCAGAAAGTAATTAACCCTTACAGGGGAAAGGCTGGGCTAGTAGTTAAAGCACTAAACTGGCAACTAAGACAGATCTCATGGATTTTTTTCTACATATTAGGGATAAGCACGTGAGGAGCTAGGCATTCTCTTCTCAAGTGTGATGTGATGATCAGCTGCAGACACCGACTAATCCCCCTTCCTGTGCTTTATCTGTTAGCTTATTGATCCATAAGAATTCAGCATCATTTTCTTCTGAGTGACTCAGAAATGGGCAATGCCACTTTTGACACTGAGTGAGCTTCCCCTTCTTTTGTCCACACACTCCTCTACAAATAGGTGGAACTTGTTGATTTTACACTCTATCAAGGGAGTCATCACACCGGATTCCTGCTATATCTACTACACAAACTAACTGTGAGAGAGGAGGAGCACTTTCAGTTTCTTGTGTCTGCTGCTCAGACTCCTAGCAATGGTGCAGTGACAAGCAAGCAGTGGCGTTGCTGGACATGGGTAGGGGCCCCAAATATTTTGGGAAGTGCCATGAGCCACATCAGAAACTAGGGCTGTCAGGTCCTTTTTTAAATCTCCCATCCTCTGGTCAAGGATTGTACAGGGCAGGAAATGCAAATACTGCCTGTGCAGGGAGGGAGTAGATTCAGCATCCCACAGCTCCTCCTTGAGCTCCCGCAATGGTGAGTAGTGTGCTGTGCTGAGGGGCTCCTCTTGGGAATTGGGTGTGGGCCAGAGGGGCAGGGAAAGGGGCTTGGGATTGAGGGTGAGATGGGCAGGTCTGGGGGCTGGCAGGAGATAGTGTTGGGGGCTGAGGGCTTGGTGCACAGGGCCTGTGGGGGCAGAGGACTGTGTGTGGGGACTAGGGGAGCAGAGGATGGTACATGGAACTGGGGGTTTGATGTGCAGCTCCTGGGAAGGGGGAGATAATAGATTGTGGGATCTGGAGGTGCAGGGAACAGTTTACAGGGCCTGGGAGCTTGATGCATGACCCTGAGGGAGCAGGGGATAGTGTTCAGGGTCTGAGTGACCAGCAGACAGTGCTGGGGCTGGGGGCTTATTGTGTAAGTCCTGTGAGAGGCAGGGGAAGTGCACAGAGTCAAGGGTTTGGGGTATGGAGCCTTGGCAGGGGAGGGACAGGCAGTGGTGTGTTGCACCAAAGGAAGAGGGAGTGAGGAAATAGAACCCATCCTACACGGGTGAAAGTGGGAAGAGACTGAAAGTCTGTGCTCCAAATCTTTATTCTATAGAGCAGCACCCTTGGTGGCAAGTTCAGAATTGCTACTTTTCATTTCTCTGGAGTTTATGGATTAATTTTGATTCCTGATTTTGTGCTGAGAGCTCATTTCTTTCCTCCTTTTACTCTTCCCTTGGGTTGTTCATTAAGTCTTTAAGCAGCTTGTTGGCATGGAGCATGGTTCCTTTTCCCCTGAGGTATAGCAGATCCAAACTCAGCTCATAGAAGACAGACCTATGCACCACCGGATCAGAACAAAACTCTTCACCCTCCACGCCACCAATACAAAGTGATCAGCCACTGTCTTAGGTTAACTCAGCCCCAGTTTTTTCCCCCCTCCTTTTCACAGTCCTTCTCAGACACTGCTTGATTCTGAATTGAGCTCCAAACTGGCTCCAGATGTGAAGCCAAAGAGGTTTGGGAGGCATTTGCTAATTCATAGAATTATAGAAATTGGAAGGGACCATAAGAGGTCATTAAGACCAGTCCCCTGCACTCATGGCAAGACAAAGTACCAACTTAAACCATCCCTGACGGGTGGTTTGTCTAAGCTTAAGAATTTCCAGTGGTGGAGATTCCATAACCTCCCTAGGCAACTTATTCCAATTGTTAATCACCATGACCATTAGGAATTTTTTTCCCAGTGTCCAACCTAAGCTTCACTTTCTGTAATTTAAGCCCATTGGTTCCTGTCCTATCATCAGTAGTTAAGGTGAATATTTTTTCTTTCTCCTCCTCATAACAACCTTTTAGGTACTTAAAAGCTGTTAACATGTTTGCTCGCAGTATCCTCTCTTCCAGACTAACCAAACCCAGCTCTTTCAGTCTTCCCTCATAAATCAAGTGTTTAATCATTCTTACTGTACTTCTCTGGGCTTTCTCCAATTTGTCCACATCTTTCATGAAATGAGGCACCCTGAACTGTACACAGTACTCTAGCTGAGGCCTAATCAGCATGGAGTAGAGTGGAAGAATTACTTCTCGTATCCTACTTACAATACTGCTGGCAATATATCCCAGAATGGTGTTTGCTTTTCTTGCAATAGTGTTACATTGTTGACTCATTTTTAGCTTGTGGTCCACTTTAACACTCAGGTCCCTTTTTGCTGTATTCCTTCCTAGGCAGTCATTGTTCATTTTGTATATGTACAATGGAATGTTTTTCCTAAGTGGAGTACTTTGCATTTGTCTTTATTGAATTTCATTCTGTTTACCTCAGACCATTTCAACAGTTTGTCCAAATCATTTTGAATAGTGCTCCTATCCTCCAAAGCACTTGCAAGCCCTCCCAGCTTGGTATCATCTGTGAACACTGTAAGCATACACTACGCCATCATCTAAATCATTGATGAAAATATTGAACAAAACCGGACCCAGAACAGATCCCTGTGGTACCCTGTTTGTTATACCTTTCCAGCATGACTGTGAACCATTGAAAACCAGTTTTTCACCCATCTTATAATAGCTCCATCTAGCTTGTACTTCCTTGGTTTTTAATGAGATAGTGATGTGAGAGTATATCAAAAGCCTTATGGAAATCTTGATATACCACATCCCTCATTTCCATTTTTTCCATAAGATTTGTTACCCTGTCATAGAAAGCTATCAGGTTGGTTTGACATGATCTGTTCTTGACAAATCCATGCTGACTGTCACTTTATTCTCTTCGAGATATTTGCTGATTCCTTAATTATTTGCTCCATTGTTTATTTCCTGGTTCAGAAGTTAAGCTGACTGACCTGTAATTTGCTGGGTTGTGTTTATTGAAGTTGCAGCACTGGCCCTGATAGCCAGAGTGCACCAGCCCATGCTCCTGAGAAAGGTGCCCAGGTCTTCTTCTCCCTGGGTGATGATGGCGATGGTGGAAGGATCTTCTTCTGGCTCCCCCCACTCCCAACAGAGCAGGGGGTGCTGTTGAAGTACCAGGGTGGTGGGTGGGCGTAAACCCACACACTTCTAAAACCCTTCCCCCAGCCTAAGGGGAAGTGGCACTAAACTAGTTTCCAAATAATTACTCAGGACAACTAAAGAAATAACAGGGGCTGGTGTGAGGGTCACAGGTTCAAAACTAGAGTTTTGGAAGGGGACACCAAGCAGAGAAACCCGGACAGCGCGCACTGCTCCCAAAAGGTGTTGAGGGAGCCAGCGGACGCTGCCCAGAGGAACTCTGCCCAGAGACGTGCATAGACGAGGGACCGGAAATAGGCCCACAGTCACAGGCCCCTCCCTCAGCCAACCTCCTCTCCCGAGTCTTATAGGTGGCAGTCTCTGCATAAGCCAGGAGGTTGGCGAGGAGGTCCCGCGACTTTGTGGGGCCATGGATAGGGAGTGCGTAGAGATACAGGTGTGGGGAAAAGTGCAGCCAGAACCTCAGTAGAAGGCTCTGGAGGAACAGGGTAGGGGGTCGGAGGGAGGGAGATGAGCCAGCAGCAGGAGTAGCAGCAGAAGCAGGGCCTCCCAGGAACAACAGGTAGGAGCAGGGACTGGAGCAGCAGCAGGAGCAGCACCTACAGGAACCCAGCCAGCAGGAACAAGAACAGAAGGGATGCACGTCCCTCTTCTCCCTTCTTTCCCAACAGACAGACTGAGAGGAGGAGAAAGGAGTGATGTTAGGCTCAGAATGCTGAAGGTTTTGTTCCCCAGTGGCGAACCAGGGTTATTGCAGGTTGATTAGAGACATTTGAGATCAATTAAGGCCTAGCCAGGTGCCTGATAAAAGCTGCCCCACCCAAAACAGAAGTTGCACAAGCTGGAAGAGGAGCAGGAGGGTAGTGCACCGCACAGCAAAGGAGCAGAAGAGTTTGTAGAAGGCAACTGGACTTGAGAAGGGAAAAAAAAGTTGTGTCTGAGACTCTGGTTGGTTGAGAAAAGAAACCTGGCTTAAGGGGAGAGCAGGCACAAGGAACTTTAAGGACAGAGGGAAAAGACAGCCCAGGGGAAAGAAGTATAGAATCATAGAACCATAGGTTTGGAAGGGACATCTGAGGTCATCTAGTCCAACTCCCATAGGCTGGGACATTGTCAGCAGCATATAGTTGCACTTCATAGGGCCCCTGGGCTGGGACCCAGGGCACGTATCCATTTGGCAGGAACCTTTGGCCATATAACCATCAGTAGCCAAAACCTATGGGGTAAGTTGAACATATGTTGTTCTTTGCTGTTTGAAATTAAACAACTACTTTGATTTGCTGAAATAGTCTGACCTGGGCCTATGACTTGCACTTACATGCATGTATTTTCGCCCTATTCTGTGAGTTCCCCATCTCCAAGTGTCTGACAACATGGGAATTTCTCCCACTAAAACTCATGCAATAAATAAATTTGTTTGTTTTTAGAAATGCCACAAGACTCCTTGTTTGTTTTGCTGAACTAGACTAACACAGCTACCCCTTTGGAAGTTACTTTAAGTAACTTGTATATCTCCGTTTGATTGCCAAGGAGAAGGACAGGCAGTGTACACCTGCCCTATATCTTCAAAAAGCCACGTGATGTCATGAGTGAAGCTGTGCTTCCCATCCCCCCAATGATCTTCCCTGGCAGAGCCCCCAAGAGAAAGTGCAATCCTGTGATCCAGCAACCCCAGGTCCTGCAGGTGAATCCCTGCCCCAGAGCATTTGCAGAAGCAAAGGACAGAGCTGTCTCCCCTTCTAATTCCCTGGGAAATCCAGGCTTAAAAAGAAGTGACTTACTCCAAACCACTGGCAAAGAGTACAGTAGAACTGGAAAGGAACCCAGGAGTCCTGATGCCTTAGCCCCTCCCACTCCCACTTAATCACTAGACTCCACTCCCCTTTGAGACCCAAAGTCTGAATCCAGGAATCCTGGCTCAAATCCTTCACTGCTCTAACTACACAGGCTGCCCAGAGACAGGCACCAATAGCCCTTACTGAGCTTCTTTGTGCCAGCCCTCCTCAAGGGAGTTCTTATGATGCTGCAACCCTTTCCTCTCCCGTTCAGCTCCCTGCTCACCTGTCCCCACACTTCATGTACCCCTTGTGGGTCTTGGGAACACACCGATGCCCCCTCAGACTGCACGCCTGAGACTCTTCACAGCTGGGTGCTGGGGACATGCAGTTGGCTCTGGTGCATGCACATAAGTCTAGGGATGCACAAAGGTTTGCAGATAGCTACCATAGCACCAAGCTCTGTTTCCTATGGGGCTGGAAGCCTAACCACTGTGTACTGAACTATCAGGGCACCAGGGGTAGAGGAAAGGCCACAGGGACCTAAAGAGTCAGCAGGATTGTCAGAAAGAATCTGAAGAAGGGTGTTATGTGTCATCCTCTGTCTTTTGGGTCATTTTTAGACTGATGTGGGGAGACAGGGAGGCAGGAAAGGCAAACTATAGCCCCATGAAGCTCACATGTGGGATGACTAGTTCACCAGCCATCACGCATGTAGTGTTTTAGACTACCTAAGGTCATTGCGGTTGTCATAGTGATAAATGGGAGGGTTGTTTTAGTTCTAGGGAAACCTGTCTGTCTGGTTCCCTCTCAGTGCTCTTTCAATTAAGATTCCCTACACAGCTCTGAATATGCTGCCTCTTATTATGGCATCATAATTCACCTAAAAATCTTACAACTGGTGATGAAGGATGAGATATGAGATGGAGCTGGCTATTCCGAACAAGCCTGGCAACTATGGAAAACCAGAATGCAATGTAAGAAGCAAAACTTATTTACTGCTTGCAACGGGGTTGGGTTGTGACTCTGAAAGCTGATCTGTCTGCCCAAGGGCTGGCTGACTATTCTGAAAGCTGATCTGCCTGCTGTAAGTATAAGTGAAGAGATAAACAATCACGACAAGAGGGCAGCATGGCTTTACTTACTACAGCCCTCAAGCTGTTTGATCATTCATCAAATTTGTGGGAAATGTATTCAGTCCAATTTCAAAATTTTGTAATAGCAAATGATATAACTAATGAGAAGGTACCAGTTTTTCTAACAGTTATTGGAGTTAAAACTTACAGTTTGCTATGTGATTTGCTTTATTTGGAGAAGCTGGAGCAAAAGCCTTATGGTGACTAGTGGAAATTCTGAGAGCACAGTTTTCCCTGAAGCCACTAGTACTTGCAGAGAGGTATAGGCTCTACCAAAGGAACCAAGGTGAAGGTGAATCAGTTTTACAGTTTGTAGCAGCTCTGAAGAAGCTGGTGGCACACTGTGACTTCAAGACCATGTTAGAAGAAATGCTGCATGACAGGTTGATATGTGGCCTGCACAGTGAATCAACACAGAAACGCCTATTGACCGAATGTTAACTCACCTAGCAGAAAGCTGTTGAGCTTGCAGTCTCCAAGGAACGTGTCACTCAAGACATGCAACAGATTGGGACTGGCATGCATAAAGTATCCCCACAACCTACTCACAGGTCACTGGGGAGGCAGGAATGTTACCCATGTGGGAAACAGTCATCTTGCATTGGAGTGCTGGAGTAAAGAACTACTGGGTCGACAATGTGGAACGAGTGGGCACATTGATGAAACCTGCAAACAAAGGAAGGATGAGCCAAACAGAAAAGGCAGCAGACCTGAGAAAAATGGGCCATTGGTTTGGCAGACTGAGGCAAATTCTGCATGCAGTAGAGCCGACTCCAGGTGATCACAGTGACACCCAGTCAGAAGATGAAGAGTCTCTCCATGTTTTGTCTAACAGCTGGCCACATAAATTTTGGGTGACACTGGTGCTGGAGGGTAAACCTGTACACATGGAATTGTACACTGGTGCAGCCATTTTGTTAGTTTCTAACATTGTGTATGAAAAGGTCTTTTGACATCTGCCACTTAAGCTGACAATAGTTGTTTTGAAGATGTAAAGTTGGGAGACTGTTCCCCTGTTGGGTACTATTAACGTGAAGGTAGAGCTCAATGGACAGACTGCAAAGCTACCACTGTTTGTGATGAAGGGTAATTATGCAGCCCTAATGGGAAGATCTTGGATCAGGAAAATTCAACTCAACTGGGCAGCAGTGCATTAATTGACTGAAGAAGAAATAAGTCTGGCAGTGGTACTAACGAAGCATGCTGCTATTTTTAGAGAAGACTTAGGCAGCATGAAGGGAATCACTGTGAATTTAAATATTAAGCTTGCTTGCCAACCAAAATGTTTGAAGGCCAGAATGGTGCCATTTGCCATCCGACCCAAGGTGGAAGAAAACTTGGAGTGGCTAGTCAAGGAGGGCGTCTTAGTGCAAGTTACTCAAAGCAGTGGGCAACACTCATTGTCCCAATAGTGAAGAAGGATAGATCCATTCAGATTTGTGGAAGTTTCAAGGTAACTGTCAACCCAGTGTTATGTGCAGAGCAATATTCTCTTTCCTGCATTGAGGGCATCTTTGCAGGTCTGGCTGGGGGGGACAAAACATTAGCAAGATTGATTTGAGTCAAGTGTACTTACAGATGCATATTGAAGAAAAATCCCAAGAGTTGTTGACGATTGTAACACCTAAGGGGTTCTACAGATACCGTTATTTACTTTTCGGAATTACTTTGGCCCCAGCTTTGTTCCAGAGGGCAATGGACTAGTTTTTGAGTGGCTTATCAGGAGCACAGTGCTATCTGGATGACATCCTGTTCACTGGCAAAAATGAAGAGGAACATCTGACAAACCTGAAAGCTACTCTTCAAAGACTGGAAGAGTATAGTCTCTATTTTGACAGAGACAAATGTAAGTTTTTCCAGCCCTTGGTTGAATATTTAGGACATAAAAATTAATGTTGATGGTCTCCATGGCTATGTCCACACGTACATGCTGATTTTGATTTAAATTAAATCAAAATAAGTTTAATTTGAAATAAATTCCTTAATTTAAATTAACTTAAATCAAAATAAGCAAAAACCTCAAATCGAAATAGCAAGTCCAGACACAGGACTTGCTATTTCGAATCAGGAGAGGGGCGCCATGGGAGGTGTGGCAACATGGCCCCCTCACTGGGCCATGCCCCCACCCAATATATACAAAAAGGAAGGCTCCCTGGGAAGGAGAAGGGCAAAAGTATTATTTTGAAATAATAGTTATTTCAAAATAACACATACGAACAGCATTATTTCAAAATAACTGTTTTGAAATAACAGCCATTTCATATTAAAGGAGGTTTAAGCAATTTCAAAATAACATCTCTTGTTTCAAAATGATGGAGCTCATTATTCTGAAATAAGAAAATGTCGTGTGGACCAATAACCAGTGTTATTTTGATTTAAAAGATACTTGTGGACCTACCCCATATATCTCTGGCCAAGGTTAAGGCTATCTTGGATGCTCCACTCCCTCAGAATGTAAACCGACTTCATTTCCTTCTTTTTCTGAAGCCTGTGATGTTGCATTTAACAAAGCTAAACTCGCATTGGTAAACTCTAGGGTTCTGACACATTTTGATCCATCTTTGCCCCTACAGTTGGCCTGTGCTGCCTTCCCTTATAGAGTTGGGGTCATATTGTCACATATTATACCTTCAGGTGAAGAGAGGCCTATCGCTTTTGGTTCATGCGCTCTGACCAAGGCAGAGATTATGCCCAAATTGAATGCAAAGGACTAGGCATTGATTTGGTGTTTGAAAATTTCCCCAGTATCTGTGAGGAAAGAAGGTCACACTTCTCACTGACCATTGACCTCTGACATCACTTTTAGGGCCATACACAGACATTCCGCCATTGGCTGCTAGTTGTATGCAATGGTGGGCATTGATGCTTTCTGGATACACATATGAGATCAAGTATAGCCAATCTTCTTTGCATTGCAATGCTGATAGTCTTTCAAGGCTACCCTTACTGGTACGTCATCAAGATCGAGGTCAGGAAGGAATGTTTTACTTTGAACAGGTAGGGTATGTCCACACGAGGCTTTTATTTCGAAACAACAATGGTTGTTTCGAAATAAAAGACCCTATGTCCACATGACGTTTTCTTGTTTCAAAACGAGGGAGCTCCTCATTTCAAAACAAGAACCCTCCTTTCGAAACAGCTTAAACAACTTTGGTTTTGAAAGGAGGGTTATTTTGAAACCAGTTGTTTCAAAATAACGCCGTTTGGACATGTTATTTCGAAACAAGGATTGCTTTGAAATAACAATGACCTTCCTCCCAGGGTGCATAGGTCCCTGGGAGGAAGGTGTCCCCCCCCTCAGCACCCTGGCCAGGATGCTGAGTGGAGTGCAGGGGGGCAAAGGGTGCCCCAGCTGGCTTCCTCCACCGCTTCCCCTTGCCGGGGGTAGAAGAAGTGGGGGTGCACCAGCCGGCTACCCCCGCTGCTTCTCCTTCCTGGCAGCAGGGGGGGGTCCAGTGCCTCAGCCCCTTCATCCCTCTGCCCCGGCAAGGGGAAGCAGGGGGAAGCCGGCTGGGGCACCCCTGGGGCTGTGCCCCCTGCCCGGGCTCGGGGTGGGGGGGAGCTGCCAGCCCTGCGCTAGCTGCAGGTGCTGGCTTTGCCCCCCTGCCCGGGCAGCAAGCAGCAAGCCTGGGGGGGGGGGCAGAGCCCCTTCTCCTGCAGAAGCCGCAAGGCAGGTGGGCAGGTAGAGCTGCAGCAGACCCTGCTGGGGGTGGGGGGCAGATGCCCAGCCCAGGCAGGGGCAGAGCAGGCTCCCTGCCTTGGGGAGTGGGTTGCCTAGCCCCCTGCTACCCCCTTTCCCCACCTTAGACTCCGGGCAGGAGCAGGGGGCTAGGCTGGGAGCTGCTTGCTGGCAGACTGCAAGTAGCTCCCAGCCTGTCCAACTTCACTGTGAAATTGATAAGGCTGGGAGCTACTTGCAGTCTGCTGCAAGCAGCTCCCAGCCCCATCGGGCTCCTTGCCCCCTGCTCCTGCCTGGAGGCAAGGGTGGGGAAAGGCGGTAGCACAAGGCTAGGCAACCCATGCCCCTGCTTAGGGTGGTGGGGCAGAGGGGCAGTGGGGGAAGCCAGGGGGAAGAGGGGCTTCCCCATCTGCACCCACCCCTGCATTTTTTCCCCTGCCAGTGGCTCGGGAGAGCCAGTGGTAGGGGATTGGTTGGCATCATGGCCCTGCTGGGGGGCCATGTTGCCACACCACCCATCATGCCCTTCCCCTAAAGCGAAATAACAAGTCCACTGTTTGGACATGCTATTTCGTCTGGGGCTTTCCCTTGTTTTGAATTGACTTTTAGTTATTTTGAATTAAGTCATTTCGAAATAAGGGCTATATTTTGAAATGACTTGTTTTGAAATAAGTTATTTCAAAACAATGCCCTACGTGTAGACATAGCCATAGAAAACACACCTGTCATAGCTCCTCAAGTGAAGAGAGTGACACGTATTGACCCACTACTCTCACAACTTATGAATTTTGTGATGCATGGAATATTCTTACCTGACTCCCAGGTCTCACCTGACCTCTGCTCCTATATGTCTAGGAGGATGGAGTTATCAACCCAGTCTGGGTGTTTGTTTTGGGGTATGCATGCCAGTATCCTGCCTTCATTAAGGCCACATTTGTTGGAACAGCTCCATTCAAGTCACAGTGGCATAGTGCACAAGAAAGAAATTGCACAAAGATATTTCTGGTGGCTGGGCTTGGACCAGGTCATCGAAGAGTCAGCTAGAGCTTGTACTTCATGTCAGAGCATCTGTAACACACCTCAGTTGGCACCCCTTCACCCATGGGATTGGCCCAAAAGGCCATGGCAACATATTCATGTTGACTATGCTGGCCCGTTTGAAGGATGTATGTTTTTAATTGCTGTTGATGCCCATTCAAAATGGCCAGAAGTCTCTGTAATACAATCCACTACTACAAAAAACACTATCCAGACTCTGCATGGCTTTTTTAGTCATTATGGTCTTCCAGAACAGCTGGCAAATGATAACTGACCTCAGTTCATTTCTCAGGATTTTGAAACATTTATGAAGGCTAATGGAATACATCACATTAGGTCAGCACAGTATCATCCTTCCACCATTGGGCTCACTGAAAGTTTCTTACAGACTATGAAGCAAGCTCTAAAATCTGCAAGGGGACGTTCACCTCTTCAGAAGTATCTGGACAACTTCTTTTCATCCTACAGAAACACTCAGCAGACGATGACTAAAGCATCTCCAGCCTATTGTATGATGGGACAGCAGTTGTCCTCTTGCTTTGATTTCTTGAATCGACAGGAAACACAACAAGTGGTTTAACATCAAAAGCAGGACCAGGTCAGCAGATGTGCACCAAGAACAAAGGACCAAACCTTCATTATAAGACAGACTGCTCTCGCTCGAAACTGTGCTTCAGGAGCTAAATGAGTTCCAGCAATGGTCATCACCCAGACAGGACCTGTTTCCTACTCTGTCCAGATGGCAGGTGGCCTGGTTTGATGACAGCATGTAGATCAGTTTCTGCTCCATCATACCCATCAGGAGGATGCATCTCCAAATGACGTAACTAACTGCACCCTTACAGATGATAAAACATTAGGGCATCAAACAGCTGCTCGTGTCTGTCCTGCTCCAGTCACCCCTCCATCATCTTCAGCCTCCTCCCTGGACCAACCGAACACAACATCCTCTCTGGTTCCAGCTACTTCCCCAGTACTTGTAGTCACACCGTCACCACTACCACCTTGTGGAATGGGCATACTGAAAGTTTGCAGTAATCCACCTCGAGACAGAAGGCTTCCTAATTGGCTGGATCTTTAGCTAGTGGTGACCCCCTCTTCACAGGGCAGAATAATTCCCCAGGAGTTTGCTTGAGTTGCGGCAGTCTACCCTCATCTTCTAGTTTAGTGTCTATTCTTTCTGGGGAGAGAGTGCTTTTTCAATAGAGGGGGAGGAATATGTGGTGTTTTGGACCACCTAGGGTCATTGGGGTTGTCATAGTGATAAGTGGGAGAGTTGTTTTAGTGCTAGGGAAACCTGTCTGTCTTGTTCCTTCTCCGTTCTTTCAATAAAGATTCCCTACACAGCTCTGAATATGCTGCCTCTCATTATAGGATTATAATTCACCTAAAAATCTTACAGTGCAGAGGTAGGAGAAAGCAACCCCGGGTCCCCACATTTCTGGGCATGTGCATATCTGGGACCTTGTACACCCATGGCTTTCTACACATGTGTGGCCCTGGGGCCATGTGCTCTGGGCTCTGCACATGCATGGCACGGGGGACTTGCCATCTCAGCCCCTGTACCACTCACCACACCAGCTGGAGAAAGCAGAAAAAAGGGGGAGTCACCATCTCAGGCCCCTCAGCCCTGTAGTTCATTTTGGAAAATGCCACTCACATTGCAGGACTGTGCTCGCTGCAGGATTGCAGCCACAGCAATTGGGGATAAGTGGCCCAGCTGCTTAGAGGAGGGGGTCAGTTTCAGGCTTGTGCTGCAGATAACCTGGCCTCACCTCTGTGTCCAGCTGTGACCATCACAATTCACTGGCTGAGAGACTTGCTTGCCTGCTGTCTTGCAAAACAGTGTCCCACATTCCCCTCCCCTCCACATCTAGGTGGTGCTTGTGGCTAGCATCTTGCTGACCACATCCTCCAGACACCTGCATCAGAGCAGAGATGGGGGTGGGGAGGACACCTAAGTGTGATGTTTCCCACCACCAGGTAGAGTCCTGGTTCTCTAAGTTCCTGTAACTCCATCACTCAGGCTGGACGAAGGGAATCAGGCCACAACGGGGGCTGCCTCTCTTAGTGCCAGACACAGCTAGAATTGCATCTAATTAGGACACCTCTGGGCTGCTGACAGTTGTGTACCCCTGGGTACCAGCCATATCTGGAAAGCAGCTGGGGCAGTAGCCAGCAGCTAACAATAGTCTGAGCTCTTGCCACAGTTTGGTGCAACTGTGGTGGGAGACATGGTGCGACCAAGACTTTGCTTCTGTGTGAAGCTGGCCCCTTGATACTTATAAACCACACCCTCCCTCACAGCATAAGTGTGACCTGAGGGGAGGGTGATGGGTTTGGAAGCCCAGATACTCTGATCTGAGACAGCACCACTCCCCACAGAGGCCCAAATTGGAGGGGGCAGAAATGGTGAATATAATACCCAACTTCCCTTTGCTAGCCAGTCTTGTATGGGTGCTGGCCTGGCACTGTCTAGAGGTGAAAGTTTCCATCTCCATTTCAAATCCACTCTCACCGAAAGTGTAGATGATATTCCAGAGCATGCCAAGGCAACTTATTCCAGTGGTTAATCACCCTGACGGTTAGGATTTTTTTTCCTAATGACCAACCTAAACCTCCCTTGCTGTAATTTAAGCACCTTCTTTATTGTCCTATCATCAGTGGTTAAGGAGAATAATTTTTCTCCCTCCTCCTCATAGCAACCTTTTAGGTACTTGAAAACTGTTCTCATATGCCCTCTCAGTATCCTCTTTTCCGGACTAAACAAACCTAGTTCTTTCATTCTTCCTCATAAGTCAAGTGTTCCAGGCCTCTAATCATTCTTTTTGCTCTTCTCTGGACTTTCTCCAGTTTCTGTGCATCTTTCTTGAAATGAAACAGCCAAAACTGGACATGATATTCAAGTTGAGACCTAAACAGCACAGAGTAGAGCGAAGGAGTTATTTTACATGTCTTATGTACAATACTTATGTTAATACGTCCCAGAATGGGCTTTTTTTTTTTTTTTTTTTTTTTTTGCAACAACGTTAAACTGTTGACTCATATTTGGCTTGTGGTCCACTAGGACAACGATATCCCTTTCCTCAGTACTCCTTCCTAGGCAGCTATTGTCCATTTTTGTATGTGTGCAATGGATTCTTCTTTCCTGAGTACTTTGCATTTGTCTTCTTTGAATTTCATTCTTTTTACCTCAGACCATTTCATCAGTTCTTCCAAATGATTTTGAATTATGATCCTATCCTCCAAAGCACTTGCATCCCTCCCAACTTGGTATTATTCACAAACTTTATATGTGTACTCATTATTCCATTATCTAAATCGATGAAAATATTGAACAGAACAAACCCAGAACTAATCCCTGTGGTATCCTGCTCATTATACCCTTCCAGTATGACTGTGAACCATTGATAACTTTTCTCTGGGAGCCATTATCCAACCAGTTTTGCACACATCTTAAAGTAGCTCCATCTAGGTTGTACTTTGCTAGTTTGTTAATGAGTAGGTGGTGCGAGACCACATCAATAGCTTTACTAAAGTCTAATTATAATATGTCTCATGCATCCACTCTATCCACAAGAATTGTTACTCCATCACAGTGAGCTATCAGGTTTGTATGACTCTATTTGTCTATGACAAATCCATGCCGACTATCACTTAATACTTTATTCTCTTTCAGATGTTAGCTAATGTATTCCTTCATTATTTGCACCATTATTTTTATTGGTACAGAGGTTAAACTGACTGATCTGTAATTCCCTGGGTTTCCCTTATTTCCCCTTTTACAGATGGGTACTATATTTGCTCGTTTCCCATCCTCTGAGATCTCTCCAAACTTCCATAATTTTTCAAAGATAATACAGAACTGACCCCCAGCACTTGCCAGGAGTGGCTGTGAATTTGAAAAAGGTGATTGGGGGCCCAGACCCCCCTGAAAATCTGTGAAATTTTGACACCTTCCCCCACCAGTGGCTTTGAACCTCCAAGCCCGTCGTTTATAATAGCAGTGACCAGCTGCAAAGGCCCAGGATGGAATTAAATCCTATCAACTGCTGAATGTGTCTATACCAGGGGTGGCCAAACTTATGGAACTTAAGAGCCAATGAGTTGATTAGTAAACTTTCAAGAGCCACACAGAGGCACATAGCCATATACTTTTACCTACTCTAAATTACTAAGATTAAAATTTATTGCACACTTTAATTTTATCGTGAAAGAGGGCAAGTAGTGATCCTACTAATGTCAGATTCTAATAATTACTTAAGGTTACCATGAAAACTAGGTCTGTATAGTAAAAACTTAGCCGTCACTTGATGTAGAAGACTGCAGGTTAATGGTGAGTTTGTTTGTTTTTTTTTTTTAATCAAGGCAGTAACTTGTCAATGCAGTATGTGAAAGATCTCTAAGGTGTTGATCTATAAGTATTGCACAATGTTTTGATTTCACATATTTAACTGTGGACTACAATGCTTCACAGCAGTAAGTTGTGCCAAAAATTGAAAGTAATTCCAACCATTCCGTGCTGCTCCCCACCATCCCTGACCATGCCACGCTTCTCCCTGCAGTCCCAAACTCCTCCAGAACCCATAGGCCCTGACACTGGGTCCCCTGGATCAACTGGCCCCCTTCCCCAGCCTCTCCAGTGGCTAGTCACAGGCTGCGGCTCCCCCCTCCCCCCAAGCATGCTCAGAGCATGCTCAGGACTGGAGATTTAAAACTCCTAGGCTGAGGCTACTTTCCAAAATTCATTTGGTGATGTTCTTCCAAGAACTACACTTTTTCATTCAAGAGTCACATGTATCTCCTGAGCCGCAGTTATGTCAGCAAACATAAGATGTGGGATGACACTAACAAGTCAGCATGGTAGTGGGTAAGAGCGTATTTCACCAGTGGAGGAGAAATACTGCAGAACTGGGTAATGCCAATGGAAAAATCACTGGATGGAGAGAGGTGTGTAGAAGGAGACAGAGAGAGAAAGAAGAGGATTCTTGAAGAGAGAAGGAATGACAGAGAGTGCAGGAGATGATGGATGGATGATTGGATGGATGGGAATGGGATGAAATTTAGTACTTAAAAGGGCAGTCTAGTACATTTAGGGACCAACAACAAAGATTTTTGCTGCAAACAGGTGATGCTACAGATAGAAGTGACAGAGGAAGAGAAAGACCTCAGTGTATTGGTTGACTGCAGGATGACTATAAGCTGCCAATGCGATGAGGCTGTGAAAAAGGCTAATGTGATGCTAGGATGTGTTTGGTGAGGTATATCTAGTAAAGATAGAGAACTGTTAGTGCTGTTATAGAAGGCACTACTTAGAACTCATCTGAACTATTGTGTGCCATTCTCATCTGCCGTGTTTAAGAAAGATGAACTCAGACTGGAACAGATGCAGAGAAAGGTGACTAGGATGAGCCGTGGAACAGGAAACGTGCTTTATGAAAGGATACTCTAAGGCTATGTTCATACATAGATGCTTATTTCAAAATAAGTTATTATGAAATAAGCTAATTCAAAATAAAACCCTTAACTTGATTTAACTTAAATCAAATTAAGGAAAACAACCAAATAGAAATAGCAAGTCAGGACACAGAAATTGCTAGTCTGATTTAGGAGAAAGGCACCATGGGAGAGCCAGGCAGGGATAAAAGCCCCCAGGGGAGGGATCCCCCTGCCCTGACTCCCATGCTGCTGTTGGGACAGTGGGGCACACCCACGCTGCCCCCTGGCAGGAGGGTCCTGTAACCAGCTCCCCAGGCTTGCCGGGGGTCAAGACTGCTTGCTGGATGCCCACTGCAGAGCTGGCTCACCCCAGCAGCCCAGGCTCAACAGCTGCTACCTGGGCAGAGGCTATGGAGTTGGGTCTGCCTGCAGCCTGGGATCAGCAGCTGTCGCCCCTGTGGCAGCTGCAGGAGCCAGCTCTGCCCAGAGCCTGGGCTTAGCAGCTACCACCTGGGTGGCAGCTGCAGGAGCCAGCTCGCACCAGCAGCCTGGGCTCTGCAGCTGCTGCCCAGGCAGGGGCTGTGGGAGCCGACTCCGTTCACAGCCCGGGTTCGGCGGCTGCTGGCTCGGCAGCACGTGCAGGAGACGACTGGATCTGCCACCTTGGCAAGCCAGCAGCCCGGGCAGGCGACGGGTCCCTGAGCTTGCTGGACATGCTGTCCGGGCTCAGTGGCTGCTGGCCAGGTGACAGGGGCAGGGCACTCAGGGCACCCCAGTCCTCGAGCCCCTGGCTGCTTGCAAGCGGCCAGGGGAGATGTCAGCTCCCACAGCCCCTGGAAGATTCTGCAGTCCAGTCAATTTTACGCCTGTGAAACAGACCGGGCTGTGGAGCCTGCCAGAGGCTGGGGGAGCACAGGGTAAATGGGGGGGCCCTGAGTGCTCTGCTCCCGTCGCCTGGCTGGCAGCTGCTGAGTCTGGGCAGTGGGTCCAGCCAGCTCGAGGACCCGCCACCCCCCCGGCTGCCGGCTTGACGGAGCAGCAGTTCCAGACAGCTCAGGGACCCACAGCACCCCCTGCTGCTGGCTTGCCAGGGCAGTGGGTTCAGCCAGCTCAGGGACCTACCTCCCATCTCTGCTGCTGGCTTCCCAGGGCAGAGGGTCCAGCTGGCTTGGGACCCGTCACCCTCCTTTGCCCTCTTGCACCTCCCCTCAGCACCTTGACCAGGGTGCTGGGGGGGTGGGACGTCCTCCCAGGGTGCCATACACCCTAGGAGGAAGGTCAATATTATATCGATATGTGGGGCATATTGATATAACAGAGCCAGATGTGGTTATTTCGAAACTACAGAGTCAAAATAACCCTCATTTTGAGATATAATGAGTTTTTATTATATCAAAATGATTTTCCTTATTTTGAAATAAGGGAGAGGGAGATCCTTATTTCAAAATAAGGAAATGTCATCTGGACATGTCAACTTTTAATTCAAAACAATGGTCATTGTTTTGAATTAAAAGCTTTCTGTGAACACAGCCTAAGAGCTTGGTTTGTTTAGCCCATCAAAAAGAAGGCTGAGTGGTGATATGATTGTTTTCTACAGATACATCACAGAAATGAATACCAGGAAGGGAGAGGGATTATTTAAGATCAGCAGCAACGTGGGCACAAGAACTAATGGGTAGAGAAAGGCCATCAGGAAGCTTAGACTTGAAATTAGAAACAGATTTTGAAGCATTAGAGAAGTGAGGTTCTGAAATGGCTTTCCAAAGAAACCAAAGAGGTCATACAATCTAGCTGGCTTCAGGATTGTGCTTGATAAGATTATGGCATGGATGATAATCTGGAATAGTCTACAATGTCATGGAGCTGATCTGTGACTGACAGGAAGGAAAACTTCCAGTGGCCAGAGATTGAAGATGAGTTGGGACAGTTTTGGAGTTACTACAGATTATTCTTTCTGTGTGTCTGACTGGTGAGTCTTGCCCACATTCTCATGGTTTAGCTAATGGCCACCTGCAGGGTTGGGAAGGAATTTTCCCCCCAGGACAGATTAACAGAAACCTTGGAGCTTTTTCACTTTTCTCTGCAGCTTGGGTCATGGGTCACTTACAGAATGAAGCTGGAGTAAATGGGGTATTCTCAGTAACCTGAGGACTTTAAACCATGATTTGAGGACTTCAGTAACTCAGTCATAGGTTAGAGGTCTAGCAGATTTGTGGGTGAGAGAGGTTGTGTGGCCTGTAAAGTTCAGGGGATAAAATGAGATGATCATGATGCTCCCAGCCTAGACTTGGGCAAGCACTCCTGTGTTGGTTGCTGATGAGGAGATCTAGTCCCTGCACAGGGCTGGAATCTGGGCAGGAACCTAAAGGAACTGATTCAATCACCCCGTCTCTGTGGTTTGCTGGGGATGGGGGCTCCACTCAAGCCCTGCAGCATAGCCCTTGGGCTGAAGGGACGAGGCTGTTAGTCAGCAGCAGTTGGAGATTGTTTTGTGCACACATGCACACCACAGCCAGAGACTGATGTTCCCTTATGAGAAACTAGATAATGCAGATAGTATTCCCTGGGATCTGTAGAAACTGTTTCCACACACCCCCTGAACCCCTCCACCCATCTGCAGTTACCTGTTTTTTTCCAGGGCCCCATAACTGCTTCACTGGGGAAGCAGCCCTATGTTCTTTCCATGAGCTGTGTGCAAGCTCTGCTGCCTATGGACCTCCCCTACAGTCACAGCCCAAGCCAGGGAAGCAGGAGAATGGCCGTGGGGAGAAGCATCAATAACAGCATCCTCTGCATCATATCAGGAAAGGAGGTGATTCTCATATAGTCCTGGTGGGAGGTTAGAGACATGACTGTGTAGTGGTGAAGTGGGAGACAGGGAGCCTCAGGGTCAAACTCTCTGCCATGTGGCTCTCTAGAGACAGAACAGGCTGAGCACAGGGTCTGGCTCTGTGCAGCTGAGCTACCTACTCTATCTGGACCCCACACAGCTCAGAAGAACCTGTGTCCCCTGTTCACTGCTGGAGTGGAGCTGGGAGGAGGGGTGTGCATCGTCCGCTAGCACTTGAACACTCAGCTCTCTCCATCCATTGCAGTGGGGGCCTGTGGTTAACCTCAAGTCATCTCAGCAGCAGAAGGGAACCTGTCCCTTTGATCTTTCTCAGGAGTCTCCCCACAACTGTGGGGAGAGGCAAGAGAAGTGCTGGTGTCAGAGAGGCCAAATGCTGCAATTCTGGGGGGGGGGGGCAGTGCTGTAGCTGGGGAAATGTTGCATCTGATAATCAACAACCCACTGAGCCAGCCAGTTCCTTCCCTGGGGCCAGGCTCCAGGTAATAGAAATTGACAGGGAGAAAGAGAAGGCGATGCCATGCTCTTCATAGCAATAGAGAGGTAGATGACCAACAGAGGGGTCCAGTAACTATCTGCTCTGCCCTCTGAGATTACAGAGGCTGGATGCCTGCCCCTGATTCAGATCCCTTTGGTGACTGGGCCTGAGACAGGATTGAAGTTGCTGGAATGACTTCCCTGGTGAAGTGTCTCTCAAGCCAGTACATTTCTCTCACAGCTTGATCCTTGTTTGAACCAGCATTAGCTTGGTGCTGGCATGAGCTTGAGTCCAAAGGAACAATCCCCATGGTCATTTTGCCCTAGGAGTAGACAAATCTACTGAAAGATTTGGGATCTTTTAGTGCAGTGGGTCAGGGTGACAGGATCTGGGCGTCCGAGGCTGCTCTGGGAATTTTCCACAAAGAACTCTAGTTTTAGCAATATTGGGATTGGCAACATGGCACAGCTGGTGCAGGGGACACTAGGCAGTGCTGTGCCTGTGTCCAGAAGAAAAACTAGAGAGACAGTGTGCGGCATGGAGATGCATGGATTGTGTCTCTCTGTGTTGGTTCCACAGTCACTGGCTCTGGGGGTAGGTGTAATTCCAGCCCTTTGGGTGACCCAGTGTCACACATGTAACGAGAGACCCGCCTTGTCCTGTGGGAACCCAGCTCCTGCCCTGGACTTCATGGGTCAGGAGGGAAGTCAGGGCTGGAGAACTTGCTATTAGATCTGTACTGACTGCAGTGGGTATGAGATGGGAAGTGAAATTACAAACAAAAGTGTAGGAGCTGGGGGTGATCGCGAATCCTGTGGTGGCTTGAGCAAAGAGTGGTGAGCTGGGGAGAAGCAGTATGGCCTAGTAACCTATGACATTCCCCTCCCAGAATCTGGTCTGGTGTGCCACTGTGCTTCCCCAATCACCCACTCCTAAACCACATTTTACTCTTTTTGCTGGGGGGACACCCACTCTTGGGTCTGCCCACAACAGCCTCCTGCCTGTAATCAGTCCCAGCAGTGGAAGTATGCTCAATAGCCACTTAAGGGATGGTCCCCCAGTAATCACTCCTAAGCACTCATATTCCACACCAGGAACTTCTATACTGCATTGGTCAGGGCACTTTTCTGATCATTGCAGGCTAATATACACTGAAAAAACAACAAGGAGTTGTGTGGCACTTGAAGACTAACAGATTTATTTTTTGCATGAGCTTTCGTGGGAGAAGATCCCACTTCCTCAGATGCTTCAAAGATGGGTGAACGTACAGAAAGGAATGAAACTAAATGCAAAGGGGTGTAAAACATAGGATCAGGTCATAAAGTAACAGCAAATCAGAGCAGTTTACAGGCTCAAACCATGGGAACCCTGCAGTCAAATTACCCTTTTTAATGGGAAAAGAATCCATAGTCTCGATTCAGTCCTGCTTTCACAGAATTTAGCTTGCATATTAATTCGAATTCAGCTGTCTCTCTTTGAAGTCTTGATGTCCCAGGTACAGCTCTAACAAAAGTCGTTAACAAATCCATCATCGAGTGATTAGGAAGATGGAAGTGCTCAGCAACTGGTTTCTCTGTTCTTTGATTTCTGATATCAGCTCTGTGCTCATTCAGTCTCTTACGGAGCAATCGTCCTGTTTGTCCAATATATAAGGTGTAGGGGCATTTCTTGCATACGATGGCATAGACCACATTAGTAGATGAGCAGGTAAATGAGCCTTTGATGGAGTAGCAGGCTTGATTAGGACCTATGATGGTGTCTGTTGTGCAGATATGTGGGCAGACTTGGCAGCGTGGTTTTTTGCAGGGGTATGTGCCTGCTTCAATGTTCCTTTTAGATCTGTAGATGCTGGTGAGTATCTGTTTAAGATTAGGGGGCTGCCTATAAGCAAGGAGGGGACTGTCTCCTAATGCTTGAGAGAGAGAGGGATCATCTTTTAGAATAGGCTGTAGGTCCTTAATGATCTTTTGCAGATGTCTGACTTAAAGATTGTATGTGGTGACTAGTGGTGTTCTGTTGCTTTCTTTCTTGGGTCTCTCCTGTAGTAGATGACTTCAGGAAACCCATCTAGCTCTGTCAATTTGTTTTCTTACTTCCCCAGGTGGGTACTGTAGTTTCAAGAATGCTTGATAGAGATCCTCAAGATGTCTGTCCCTGTCTGAGGGATCAGAGCAGATGCGGTTATATCTTAGGGCTTGGCTGTAGACAATGGATCGTGTGGTGTGTTTAGGATGGAAGCTCGATGTAGGTAACTATACCGATCAATAGGTTTTCAGTATAGGGTGGTGGTGATGCTTCTATCCCTGCTTTGTACTGTAGTGTCCAGAAAGTGGATCTCCTGTGTGGAGTGTTCCAGGCTCAAATTGATGGTGTCATGGAAATTATTGAAATCTCTGTGAAAATCTTCAAGAGCATCCCTGCCATGTGTCCAGATGATAAAGATGTCATCAATGTAGCACAGGTAAAGAAGAGGGGTCTTGGGATGTGACTTGAGGAAACGTTGTTCTAAGTTGCCCATAAAGATGTTGGCATATTGTGGGGCCATGCGGGTACCCATAGCAGTGCCACTGATTTGGAGATATAAATGATCCTCAAATCTGAAGTGGTTGTGGGTGAGTACAAAGTTGCAAAGTTCAGTCACGAGCTGTGCTGTGTCATCATCTGGGATGGTTCTTCTAATAGCTTGTAATCCATCCTTTCCTTCTGCCCCACAACTGCCACACATAAGATAAAATTCTGCGGTGACCAAGGAAAATTGACAAGGATTTAATTGAGGCCTTCAATTACCTTATTGGTGATTTCAGTGAGGATGGAGCTAGACTGTTTTTAGTGATGGTAGATGACAGATCAAGAAGCAATGGTCTCAAGATACAGTGGGGAAGGTCTAGGTTGGATGTTAGGGGGAAAAAATTCCTTAAGATGGTGGTGAAGCACTGGAATGGGTTACCTTAGGAAGTGCTGGAAACTCCATTCTTCAAAGGCTCTTAGGCCCGGCTTGACAAATCCTGCCTCGGATGATTAACATGGGGTTGGCCCCGCTTTAAATGGGGGACTGGAGTAAGTGGCCTGCTGAGGTCACTTCCAGCTCTAGTCTTCTATGATTGTGTAATAAGACAGGCCAAAAAATGTCGCTAAAATAATTCCGGAGCATCATCCAGCCTTGATGTCAGAATGGTCAGTGATGAAGCATCCAACTTGGTTATATTGTCCTCAGGGTAAATTACTCTTGCTGTTTACAATGTATGCCTTACTTCCCATCTGAATTTATGTACTTCAACTCACAGCCATTGGAACATGTTATACCTTTCTCTCCTAGAGTGAAGATCATATTATCAAATATCCATTCTCCGTTTCAGTACTTATAGATGGGGATCACATAGGCTATGTTCACACACGGGGTTATTTCGATACAAGTTGTTTCAAAACAACTTGTATCGAGATAATGCCTTATTTGGAAATAACTTATTTTGAAATAACAAAAACTTACTTCGAAATAAGGAAAAAAGCGTGACTCGAAATAGCATGTTCACACTGTGGGCTTGCTATTTCGATTTAGGGGCAGGGCACCATGGGAGGTGTGGCAACATGGCCCCCTCACTGGGCCATGTTGGTGGCCACGTTGCCTTCCAGGCACACCCAGGCAGGAACTTCCTGTTCCCTGGGGTGCTGAGCACCCTGGGAGGAAGATCAGACGGTTGTTTCGAAACAATCATTTCAAAACAACATTGTTCTGACACCAAATGGGGTTTAAGTTGTTTCACAACAACGCCGTTGTTTCGCAACAACGGAACCCATTGTTTCAAAACAACAGTACGTCGTGTGAACGTTGCGTTTCTTATTTCGTAACAACCTCTGTTGTTTCGAAATAAGACTGCTGTGTGAACACACCCATAGACTCATAGGCTTTGTTCAGACATGAGTTTTATTTTGAAACAACAGCCGTTGTTTTGAAATAAAATTTCTCATGTCCACACGACGTACCGTTGTTTCGAAACCGTTAAACCTAGCAGGAAATCAAAATAGCTGTTGCTTCGAAACAGCAGCGTTCAGACACGTTGTTTCAAAATAACATCATTGTTTCGAAACAATACCATTGTTTTGAAACAACATGTCCAAAAGGCCTTATTTCAAAATAACCGTTTTGAAATAACAGCAGTTTCGAAAGCAGGCTTATCCTTCATTTGAATTAACAAACTATTAATTCAAATTAACTTACTTTGAAATAAGGATTTTATTTCAAAATGAGCTATTTCGAATGGGTTATTTTGAAATAACAGTTCCTGTGTAGACATACCCATAGAGTCATAGGTTATGTCCACGCGTAGGGCATCCTTTCAAAATAAGTTATTTCAAAACAAGTCATTTTGAAATAAAGCCCTTATTTCAAAACGACTTAATGCGAAATAACAAAAAAAACCAAATTGAAATAAGGAAAAGCTGGAATCGAAATAGCATGTCCAGACTGTGGCCTCGCTATTTCGCTTTAGGGGAAAGGGCAGCGGGAGGGGAGGGCTTGTAAGGAGCCTGGGGGTGCCCCAAGCTGCTTGCCCTCTCAGCAAGTGGCTTGGGGAGCTGCGGCATCCCCAGGGTCCACTGTCCAGGTGGGGGGAGGAGGGCTGCAGCCCCTGCGGGGTGAGCCGCTGCCTGGGGGCTCACCCTGCCACCTGGTTCGGGGGGCTCCAGCCCCCTGAAGCAGGTGGCGGGGTGAGCTGGCACCCCACCGTGGAGCTTGGGAGCAGCCCCAGTGGTGGGGAGAGTCTGGCGCCCAGCACCCCACTGCTGGCTCCCCTCCCAGCTTGGGGGCAGCCCCCCTTGCCTGCAGCAGGTCACCCGTCAGTACCCTGGCCAGGGTGCTGAGGGCTCCCTGGCCAGGGTGCTGAGGGGGTGGCCCTTCCTCCCAGGGTGCTAAGCACCATGGGAAGAAAGCCAAATGTTGTTTCGGAACAGTTTGTTCAGAAACAACATATCCCAACAGCTTTATTTTGAAATGACTGGTTTCGAAATAACCATCATTTTGAAATGGAAGGGTTTTAAGCCGTTTCAAAATGATGGCTCTTGTTTTGAAACGACGGAGACCGTCGATTCGAAACATGGGAATGTCGTGTGGACACACAGGTTTTTATTCCAAAACAACCAGTGTTGTTTCAAAATAAAAACCTTGTGTGGACATACCCATAGACTCTAAGGTCAGAAGGGACCAATATGATCATCTAGTCTGACCTCCTGCACACTGCAGGCCACATCTTCCCTGCACTTTCTCTTTGTTATGATTAATAAGTTGAGCTCCTGAAGTTTGTTCTTATATGACAGGTTTGTTTTTTTGTTCGGTTCATAATAGATACTGATGGCATGATGTGGCACTTCTGGGATTAAGTGTCTCCCACCCCCCTCTCTGGATGAGTTTGTCTCAACATAGTCTCCCTTCAACTGACCTGTTTGTAATCACAGACCATACTTTTCAGGATATGCACATAACTCCCTCCCTGTTTTCCATACTTGTCTTTGCTAAGATTATACTGATGAGTTAGATGTAGGTTTTCATTAGCGGCCAGTCCCATGTAATGTTACAGGGATGGAAGGGGATCTCTGTTATTCTGTGCATTCACAAGTACCAAGGTCATAGCACACGTCACCCAGAAGTGAATTCTAAACACTTTATTTAGAACAAAGTGTTTCACTCCACAGGAAGGTAGTCTGTTTTGGGCACTGGCAGAGAATAATAGGGACTGAGGGGCTTATCAACTAGGAAAAGATTCAGCTAGGCAGCTCCTGCCCCATGCTGAAGAGAACCCACCCCTCCACAGGTCTCTGACAATCTGATATTCCCCTCATCAATTCTGATGATCCGTTGGAGCCACCAACCAGACATCTGGACAGAGGTCCAAACTAGAATGATAATCAGATGGATAATGATCTATCTGAATTACAGAATCAATAAGGTTAGTCTGGTCTAGAGATATATGAGGTAGTGTGTTTTATAAAGTTTTTGGATGAATATACTTACACCATTCCTTGATAACCTGATGGTAAGAGACAAAGGACCAGCTCCACCCCCATGTTTTGATGTCCCAGTTTCACAAGTCTTACGTGAGAGATGGAGATCTTAGGAACTGCTCAAGAGGTAAAGAAGGACTATATTAATAGGACAAAGATAACATGAGACATAAGATGCAAAAAACTTTTCTTCTTAGCATGGTGGGCTGCCTCTTATAAACTGATCACTACTGTGCCCTTCTTCCATGTCCAGACTTTTATTAATCACACACCAAATATCATAATACACGCATTCTATAGAATTGCAGGTTGGTATTAAACACACACCCACATCCTTTCCAAACAATTCATTCATCCTCAGCTGTGTTATGTCACAAAATCATAGAAGATGGGGTTGGAAGGGACCTCAAGAGTCATTTAGTCCAAACCCTACTCAAAACAGGGCCTTGCCCAAGTACCTATGTAAAGGCACAGATTTTAACAACTGCTTCCATTTAAAGCAGCATTAAAAATAAATTGAAATAGAATCCACTTCAATTCAAATTTAAACAAAATAAAATTAAATCAAAATTAATGTTAAATACTGCTCTGTGCAAATAGTTTGAGGGACCTAATTTTTTTACAGTGTTTAGATATATTTAGGAGTAAAGGTAGAAATGTGTTCAAAATTGGTTTATTAGCTGTAACATTTTGCAACATAACCACACATGGTACATATTTTTATAATAATTACCATTTTCCCATCACATGTTTATATTTTGATATTTAATAAATGTGAAAACATGTTTATAAACATCCAGACAAGAAACTGATTTTTAGCTAATATTACCTTTGCTTTCTGTTATGGTTTCCTTTAATTTTTTTCCTTTGAATGAAAATATTCACAATATATCCAATAAAAAAAATTCTTTGCAATTGCATTAGTTGTTGATGCAAAAGGTATGATCATAAATGAGGCCCTTTGCAAAAAAAAAAAAAGATATTTGATATCACACAGGACTACAGATGTATAGAGAGAAGAAATTTACAATTAAAAAGAAATAGTGCCAGGCATATTTATAATTATACAAAATAAGGCATTGATCCAAAATTATTAAGGTAATGCATTTTAGAAATGGAGAAGTAAACCAAAGAGTTAAATGTTTAAATAAGCAAGTTATTACATTTTTATTTTAAAAAATGTAAGAAAGAATTAATTAAAATAATTCACATCCAGTTATTTGTCAAATTTACTGTATTAATTTAGTAATTTAAAGCTTTAACTTTATTTAACGCTTTGCTATATGGAATATTTCAAAGATTAGTCAGTGGCTAGGATTAGAAGCAGAGGCTGCATTTCTGTTTCTTGACAAACATATCTTTAGGAAAATTAAGAACATCATCAGCTGTTGCATTCTTGACACATTAAAATAATTGACTTGCTTGTCTTATTTAAAGTCAAGTTTTTACCTGGTTTATATTATCAGCTCTGAGTGAGGTGTGGGGATGGTTTAAAGTGGTGGGGATCCCATACCCCGGGTTTTTATCCTAGATTTGAGAGAACTGTGAGGGTCATTAACTGCTCTTGGTGAACCTGATTTTGTTACCTGAGTGTATGTTGATTTTGGGTCCATGCCAGCTGCACTGCAGAAGTGCCCTTGAATGTTTTAGTTAACTGTTTCTGGTGTGAATTAATGCATTAATTCTAGAGGTAAAATTGCTTCTCTCAGATTTTCATTTTGAAATTCCTTCCTATCTATTCTCTTGTGACCAAGTCTCAGTTCCTGTCTTCTAACGTGCACTGGGGACTGTTCCCTTTTGTTCCATTATCCAATTTATCATCCAGTGAAAGTATTGTTTGCTACTTCCCCCTTATGGGCACTTCTCCTGCACTGATGGGCAACAGGCTACGTCTCTGTTTAAGTTACACCAGACACTGGCTTTTATCATACGGTGAAGGTTGCAATGTGGCGGGCCCCATTTCATTTTTCAGTTTTACTAGGGCCATCTTTTTGCATTTCTGTCTGTATTTGTCAGGCACAGGGATGCTACATGAAAACTGCTGTAGACTGCATATACTTATAACAGGAGTCAGCACTTCTCTTTTTGCAGGTTTTCTACGTCTATTTCCCATGCTTTATTCTGTTCCTGTGTTTTCATGTCCCTGTCTCTGGACTGCTTTTTGACCTTCCAGGAGAGTGGGAAAATTCCAGCATCAAAGTGATCAGAACTTTTGCCTTCATGATGTTTCCTTTCCTATATCCAGAGCAATTCATTTACTTGGAACCTGACTTCAGGGAAGGAACTTACCAACTCAGCAGGTCATTGAGAATCAGAAACAACATTTCCCCATCCGCTGCACTGTCTCCCAGGGCATGAAGCACAGAGTTTGGCCTCTCTGACCCCACCCCCCTTAGTTGCCTGGAAAGGAACAAAGGGCGGGTTCTCACCGAACCACTGAAAAGACTTGTGGTTAACCACAGGCCCCTACTGCAGTGAGTGAGGAGAGATCTGAGCATCTTGCATCAGTGGGGGATGTATATCATCGCACCCGCTCCAGTGCAGCTGTGTGTGAAGACAGAGGTTGCACAGCCCCAGATCCAGCTGTGTAGGGTGAATGGATCACTCTGAGCTGAGCAAGGATCCCAATAGAGGAGGAAGCCCAGCTGTGCAGGGCCAGACACTTCCCTCAGTCCCCACAGGGATGTCTCCAGAGAGCCACATCTTCCCCCTACCCGATCACCACCCAACTGTGTCTATAACATCCCCTCCTCTGGGCTGTTTGTGACACATCTTCTCCATCCCTAATCTGATGACAAAGATGCCACTATTGCTGCTGCTCCCCGTGACCATTCTCCTGTTTTCCTGGGCTTGGGCAGATGAGTTGGGGGCTTTATAGGGAGGAGAGCCTACATATGACTCAGATTGAGAAATGGGTCGCTTTCCCCAGTGCAGCAGCTCTGGGGGACTATAAAAGAGGGCAGGTGTTTCCAGATTGGTGTGGACAGGATTGGGGGGAGGAGAGCACTTTCCACAGACTCCTGGGGGTGAGAACTACTTTCATTACCAATTTCCAAAGGGATAGCCATGTTAGTCTAGTCCAGCAAAAAAAACAAGGAGTTGTGTGGCACTTTAAGACTAACAGATTTATTTTTCGCATGAGCTTTCGTGGGAGAAAATCCCACTTCCTCAGATGCTTTGAAGATGGGTGAACTTACAGAAAGGAATGAAAATAAATGCAAGGGGGTGTAAAACATAGGATCAGGTCATACAGAATTTAGCTTGCATATTAATTCGACTACAGGAGAGGCCCAAGAAAGAAAACAACAGAACACCACTAATAATCACATACAACCCCCAAGTCAGACCTCTGCAACAGATCATTAAGGACCTACAGCCTGTTCTAAAAGATGATCCCTCTCTCTCTCTCAAGCCTTGGGAGACAGACCTCTCCTTGCTTACAGACAGCAGCCCAATCTTAAACAGATACTCACCAGCAACTACAGATCTAACAACAGAAGCACTGAAGCAGGCACACACCCCTGCAACAAACCATGCTGCCAAGTCTGCCCACATATCTGCGCAACAGATACCATCATAGGTCCTAATCAAGCCTGCAACTCCAACAAAGGCTCATTTACCTGCTCATCTACTAATGTGGTCTATGCCATCATGTGCCAGAAATGCCCCAACACCGTATATATTGGACAAACAGGACAATCACTGCATAAAAGGATGAATGAACACAGAGCTGATATCAGAAATCACAGAACAAAGAAACCAGTTGCCGAGCACTTCCATCTTTCTAATCACTCGATAAATGATTTGTTAACAACTGTCATCAGAGATGTGGCTGGGACATCAAGACTTCAAAGAGAAACAGCTGAACTCGAATTAATATGCAAGCTAAATTCTGTAAAAGCAGGACTTAATGGAGACTGTGGGTTCTTTTCCCATTACAAAAGGTAATTTGACTTCAGGCTTCCCATGGTTTGAACCTAACAACTGCTCCGATTTGCTGTTACTGTATGACCTGATCCTATGTTTTACACCCCCTTTCATTTATTTTCATTCCTTTCTGTAAGTTCACCCATCTTCAAAGCATCTGAGGAAGTGGGATTTTCTCCCATGAAAGCTCATGCGAAAAATAAATCTGTTAGTCTTAAAGTGCCACACGACTCCTTGTTATTTTTTTCATTACCAAGCCTCCCACAGAGGAACATCATCCACTGACTGTGTGTGTGCACACGGGTAACCACCTCCTACTGCTGCTGGCCAATAGCCTCAACTCTTCAGCTCAAGGACTGTACTTCAGTGGGGTAGTAGAGCCTTGCACCGCTCCCCCAGCTGTCCCCCAGACCCAAGGGATGATTACATCAGCACCTTTGGGACCCTATCCAGATTTTCACCCCTGAATGGGGACCGGATTGCCACATCAGTAACCAGTCCAAGGGTGCTCCTTGAAGTCTAGGCCAGGATCACTGTGTGTATCTAATTTGATTTCCTACATTTTACAGGCCACAGAATCTTACTCATGTGCACCTCTGCTAGACCCCAGACCAATAACTGAGTTACTCAAGTCCTCAAATCATAGTTTAAAGATGTCGAGTTTCAGAGAATCCACCATTTATTCTAATTCAATGGTGCAAGTGACCCAATCCCATGGTGCACAGGAAGATGAAAAACCCTCTTGTGCCTCTGACAATCAGCTAAACTTTGAGCATGTGGACAAGACCCACCAGCCAGACCTGAGGGAAAGAATTCTCTATAATAACTCAGAACCTGTCCCCACATGTGACCTGTCTCTGGCTATTGTTGATATTCACTTCTTTCAGGTCACAGATAAGCTACAAGTCATCAAAGGCTGGCCATCTTATCATCCCCTCCATAACCCTATCAAGCACAATAGTGATCTCACCAGTCAAAAGCCGGCTAGGTTCCTTCCATCAACCACACATCTATTTTTTCCCCCTTTGGAAGGCTGTTCCAGAACTTCACTTCTCTGATGGTTTGAACTCTTTGTCTAATTAAAGTCTAAACTTCCTGATGGCTAGTGTATACCCATGAGTTCTTGTGTCCACATTGGCACTGAACATAAATAATTCCTATATGTCTGTGATATTCACTCTTCTCTTTTATTGACAGAGGGCGATCATGTCTCCCCTCAGCCTATTTTTGGTTAGTCTAACAACGCCAAGCTCCTGGAGTCTCTCTCATAAGGTAGGTTTTCCATTCCTTGGATCTCTCTAGTTGCCTTTTTCTGTACCTGTTTCAGTTTGAATTCATCTTTTTTAAGCATGGGAGACGAGAACAGCAGACAATATTGCAGACGAGATCTGAACAACACCTTGTATAACGGTACTATCACCTACATGTCTTTACTGGAAATACCTCACCTTCTGCATCCTAGGACCATATTAGCCTTTTTCACAGCTGTATCACCTTAGTGACTCATAGGCTATGTCCACACAGAAGGGCTTGTTTGGAAATAGGTCAGCAGGAGTGGGTGGCGGGGGGGCTCTGGGGAAACCCGGGGGTGGGGCGGCCCAGGATCTGCCCCCGGCAGGAGTGGGGGGGCTGCCAGGCAACCCCAGGGGTGGGGCCCCCGGGCTTGGGGGCAGCCCCAGCAGCAGGATGGGGGGGTGAAGGGGACTGAGGCACCCGTTCCCTCCTGCTCCCAGCAAAGGGAAGTGGGGGGAAGCCAGCTGGGGCACCCTCCAACCCCCTGCACTCCACTATGCACCCTGGGAGGAAGGTCCCTGTTATTTCGAAACAATCCTTGTTTCAAAATAACATGTCCAAACGGCATTATTTCAAAACAACTGGTTTCGAAATAACCCTCCTTTCGAAAGCAAAGTGGTTTAAGCTGTTTCAAAAGGAGGGCTCTTGTTTCGAAATGAAGAGCTCCCTCCTTTTGAAACAAGAAAATGTCATGTGGACATAGGGACTTTTATTTTGAAACGACCAGTGTTGTTTTGAAGTAAAAGCCCTGTGTGGGCATACCCATAGTCATTTTGCAGTCGGCCAGTACACCCGTGCCTTTAGCCTCCTCTGTCTCTTCCAACACATGCATTCCCAGCTCACAGAATAAATTCTTTGTTTTAGTCCCTAAATGTCCAAGTTCTCACTTTCCACTATCAATTTTCTATCCATGTCTGTTTCCCTAACCACACCTCCCCACTCACTCCCTCATTCTGCAGAATTCCTCTCCTATCTATCCTTCCATCCCCACGCCACTTTCCACACTGTCATCTCCCAATGCTGTTACTCATTTCTGCAATATCACAACTATGTTGCTGCCTTCCCCTCCACCATGCTGGCTTGCTGCTCTCCCCCTGTCCTCTGTCTGCCAATGTCTATAGAGCTAAGCAACATTTGGGTGCTCTAGCGGTTTAATTTGCCCCCAGAGTCTTTGCAACTGGTCATGGTTGTCATAGTCAATTGGGCTGGGTAGTTCAAAGCTATCTGGAGGAAGGAGTATTTGAAATCCCCTCGGCTTTCAGTGGGCTCTGGGCTCTTAACACCTTGACTGATTTTGAAACTTCCAACCCAGCCTGTCACACGCTCATCCTCCAGGAAAACTCAGCATCTTGCATCTCCCAGTATGGGGGTTTGTGATCAGATTCTCGCAAGCCCAAATGCGCTGAGCCGCCCCCAGTTTTGTACTGTATAGCCAGGAGCAGCTACATGCCAGAGTCCTCAGCCCTTGCACAGTGCAATGTGCACAGCTTCTCAGGGATTCAGCCACTCACTGCACAGTGATTTCAAATAGAGATGAAGCCTTTCCCCACTAGGCAGTGCCAGCTCCTGTACAAGGTGAGATATTAGGGCTGGTACTGAGATAAAGCCCCTGAGATACAGAGAGAGAGAGAGAGACTGTGAACAGGAGAAAGACACAGGAGATCTTAACCGGAGACCAGGAGTTTGTGATGGCAGTGTGGTGTAGTGGTTAGAGCAGGGGGGGGGTAGCCTAGCTACAACAACTCCTTTTGCTCTACTACCAGCTCTGGAGGTAAGAGGTGTCTCGTGGTAAGTGTGGCAAAGGCAGTTGGAGTCAGGCCTCCTAGGATTTATCTCCTTTATCTGAGCTGCTGTTTTAAATTGAAACTCTTTAGGGAAGGGATAGTGCAGCACTGAGCTCAAAGGGCAGGGGGTGGGGTGGTAGATGTGATTTTGGTCAGGGTCTGTCCAGTGCCTGCCACAATGAGGACCATCTAAAAACAACAGCATCAGATTTTCAAACCTGCATCATTGCTCTGGAAGTCAAACCAACATCTGCTCTTCATTTTTGCAAAATGGTCAAGTCTGAGCTACTCATGGACTCACTCTGGTTTAATGAAACTCGTTTTAAACCACATCTGTTATTCAACTGCTTCAGCTCCACATGTGGTTGCTCTGATTCTTGATTAAAAAAAGATAAGAGTTGTCAAGGGATCTCAATAGGTTACCTATGCCAAGACTGTTTCCCCAGTCTGTCACTTTGAGTGTATAAGGTGGGGGCTGCAAAAGGTTGTCTAAACCCATTGGCCCAAAGCCTTGACTTAAAACTCTCCTCAGCTAGCAGTTTCCTGGCCATGGAGTGGTATTGCTGCCACCACCCAAATGCAAAAACCTCTTGAAAACCCAGAAGGGTGCGCTTGGGAATTCCTTCCTACAAGTTACCCTCAAACACTTTTCTTCCTCTATCAAGAAAGAGTGATTGAACCCCAGCTGTGATATCGGCTAAAATGGACAGAATCCCTTTTAGTAGTTGGCTGTGCGGTCTGAGGCACATGAATACAAAACCTCTTGCCTTTTAGGACACAGAATTAAAGCTTACTTTAAAAGGCTAAAAATCTTTATTGAAAAGACCAGATGAGAAACACCGGGTATGTCTACACTTACAAGTAGTATACAAATACATAGCTCTCATCACCATACAAATTTGACAGCTGGTTTGATCTGAGCCTTTGATAAGGATTAAATATGAATTTGATGTCAATTTGATGTCAATTTTATATTAATTTGATATTAATTTGATATTAAGATTGGTGGCCATTTTTAATTTTCTGTCATAAAATTAAGTTTAATATGCAGGAGATATGCTAAGAAACAATAAATGGTACTAAACAAGACTGGGGTAAAGAGTTTGCTTTGGGGTTAGGTAGGGATAAATATTGTTTGTGTTGTCATATTATATTTCCTGTTTATTGGATTATTACTCTGCACATGAAAAATATTGCAACACTTTAGAGAAATAGAATTATTTTAACTGTTATAATTGTAGCACTTAATGGATTTCTTACTTAGCCGATAAGAGTTAATGTATTAAGACTTCATGTTTATAGTTAAAGCATTCCACCTAGTGACTACTGTATATACTTGCAATAAAAGTTACTTAAATAGCAATTAACCTAAAAAGTGGTCTGATCTTTTGACTCTTGATCAGGGGGCACTCTTGCAATCACTGGGGAATTTGCTCCCACACCTCCCTCGACCTTAACACCTACATAGCCTATCTGCAAATAAAACATGGAGGGAAGACCTACAGCTGTGTTGGATTCCTGGTGTCAGAGAACTTTGTGCTGACAGCTGCTCACTGCAGGGAAGGTAAGTGCCTGCCCTAGAGGCAGCTGGACATTAGCTGGCGATCGAGCCCAGGAGCTCTGGTGCTGTCCCAGATCATGGGGAAAAACCAGCTAGTGTGACAAAGTAGGGGTGTAGAACTTGGGGAGCCTCAATCGCTGACCCCAGCTGGGATCAGGCCCCATTGCCTACATTGAGGCTGGAGGGGTCCCAGCCCCAGAAGAGCTCAGCAGGGCTCTGGGCTGGAGGGAGCTGGGAACAGATGCCTGTCTAAGTCTATCCAAGGGGGGCACAGGGAGCTGAGAGCCAGGAACTGGGAAAACCCCAGTGAGCAAAGGTGCTCAGGGGAACAGCAGAAGGGACCAAAGGAGACACAAGGTGGTACTGCAACTCTATAGATCCAGGGATCTGCACTAAAGCTGGTGCCCCCAGAGGGGAAAGGCCCCCTGTACCCTCCCCCCCCCCATACCCAGCCAGTGCCCAGCCCTGGGCTGGATGGCAGCCTGCATACATACATTGGTGTTAGGAGATTCAGGCTGGGACTTGAGTTTGAGATCTTGGCCTGACAGCCCCAGGCTGCCTTGGCTCCTGTATCACTGTCCCTGTGCACTCCCCCACCCCTGTCCTTAACACCCATGAATTGTCCTTGGCTTTTGCAGTGAGATCACAGTCACATTCAGGGCCCACAACATTGAAGAAAAGGAGGAGAACCAACAAGTGATCTGCCCATTCAGAAAATTCCCCCACCCAAAATACAACAACAGTTCCCTTAACAACATCATGCTGCTGCAGGTACCTCCCCCATCCCATCCCCTGGCACCAGGGATCTCACATTGCTGCAGGCACCACCCCAATACCATCCCACACTGACAGGCATGGGTTTTTACTGGGAATGCAGTGTGTCTGTGTCCTTGAGTGTGAACCTCACCTTCATCCTTCTTGTCTCAGGTGGGACAGAGAGCGAAGCTCAAAAGATGGGTGATAGCAATCGCTCTGCCCTTTGCCAGCAAGACAGTAAAGCCAGGGACCAAAATGCAGTGTTGCCAGCTGGGGCCAGACCAGAGCAGGGTATAGAAAACCTACCTCAGCTAACTACATGATGTGGACTTCGAGGTGCTGGATGATGCTGTGTGTCTGAATAATCCTAATGGGTTATATAAGAAATATAGCTCCTCCACAATGTTCTGTGTAGGGGTTCCAAAGGAGGGGAAAGACTGTGCAAAGGTAAGTCTCTTCTGGCTTCAAGCACTTTTGATAAATTGTGATTATCAGTGAGACTGCAGGTGTTCCTGTTGAGCCTAGAGGTGGCACTCTGTCTGGCTGAACTCACTGCTGTACAAAATCAATTGGAAAATTATGGGCCTTCTCCCAGGGGAAGGCATAGACCATCTCGGGGGGGGGGGGCCGGGACTGGGAAGCAGACACCAGCTGGGTTGTAGGGGGCCAACAGAGTCAGGGAGAATTTGAGGCTGTGACAATGAAACCAGCTGCACTGATGGGTGTCACTGAGCTAGCTGATCCATGGGAAATGATTTACACAGATGTTCTTTATCTGTGGTTTGTTTTATTTCACAGGGTGACTCTGGGGAGCCACTGGTGAGCAGGAAAAGAGTCAAGGGCATCATCTCCTTGGGGCCTTTCATCCCCACCCACGGGGTGTACACAGAAGTCTCCACCTTCTTCCCCTGGGTTCAGGAGATGATGAGGAGGCTGCAGCCCTGAGGCCCTCTGGGAAACACTGCAAGGGGCAGAGCTGCACAGCTTCTGTCCTTTGGCAACTCAGTCTTAAGGCTTGCTGTGCAGACGCCCCCAACTTTTTTACTAGGCAAGTGGTAAAGCGTTGGAATGAGCTGCCTAGGGAGGTGGTGGAATCTCCATCTTTGGAAGTGTTTAAGGCCCAGCTGGACAAAACCATGACTGGAATGGTTTGGTGGAGTGGTCCTGCCTCTGGCAGGGGGTTGGACTAGATGACCTCATGAGGTCCCTTCCAACCCTATGATTCTAACCCAGCCCCCACCCAGCCCACAATCATCAAGGGGAGTTATGAGCCTGTCTCAAATTGAACATTAAATTGATTGCACAGGAATTACAGTTTCGATTGCCTTCTTCCAACCACCTCATTGTTCTGTGCAGACTGGTGCATTTTGCTCATGGCTTCACAGCTTGCAATGAATAAAAATGAAGTTATGAAATAATGAAGTGGTGCCTCCCTGGGAATTGAATGAAGGCTCCAAGCCCCAGACTCCCATCCCCAGCCAATTCCTGTACGTAACAGGTGTTACCAGGATCTGGCTTGGATCCCTGGGGGACTTCACCCCACAGAGTTGAAGCGGTTCATGCACAATCTACAAGACACAAAGGAAAATCACAAGTGTGTTTGCCAGTTCTCCTGACTCCAGCATCCCATGCTGACACCTGGCCACTATTCTGCCAAGAGTACTACACGTTAGGCCCATTGGAGGAGAAATTGGTACCATGATATTCATAGTTTCCCTTGAAAATCAGTTCCACTTTGAGCATGAATCTAGGGCAGAGGTTCCTAGCCTCTCTCTGCTGTGGCACACCTTGACAACTTTAATTACTTTGAGGCACACCACCATATAGTTTCTGAAAGAACTCATGAGCCAATAAGCCAACCCAGAACTCTTCCAGTAATTTTTCTAAAAATTCTGTGGCACACATACTCAGGCCTGACGGCACACCTGTGTACCATGGCACACTGGTTGGGAAACACTGATCTAGGGATAGAAAGGTCACAAACAACAGGCAAGCCATTCCTTGCCATCAGGCATCTCAGCTCAGATGTCCAGCCCCTATGACCCACCCCAACTCACTCTAACTCGGGTGTATTTAAGTGGGGGTTTAACTCTAAAGAATATGCATCACAACCCTAGCCAAGTGCAGCCCGGATCCACTTGGTTCTGATGCTCAGGAAATGGACATTTCAGACGGGGACAAAGCATCATCTCCCAGCGTCATGTGCTCTGAAGCTCAGGGAGAGGACAGCCCACATTGGAAAACAGCATCACCTAGCAGTACTGTATCATTGGTCTCTGGTTTTATCAGCCAGACCCTACTGTCTCCTATACTTGCTACTTACAATCTCTCTCTAAATGCAAGAGAATGATCATGCACCAGCAGTGTTCTCTGCAATGAAATTCCCCAAACACTTCAGATAAACACATTGGATTAGACCAAACCCAAACCTAAGCTTATTAACTAGAGACAGCAGATTTTGGGTGATCTAGGCACTGACTGCTCATGATGTGATGCTATCTGGGTCTAGGGGACTGTTTATGGTTATCTTTCATATTAATATCTCATATTTGTAATAACCCATATGTGATATACCATGTTTGATGTCAATAGAAAGGCTATAATCTGCTAAACTTGATTATATGGTTTATATGTAGGTATCCTGACTGTATTAGAAATTAGAAATCTATATGTTTTGTGTGTTCCAAGTGATTTGTTCTTAAGGCAATCCCAGACTGGGTGTCTGCAAGACTATTGTTCCCCTTGATGTCTCCATCAGGGTGGTTCCCAGTTGGTCCAAGGAGAAGCGTGTTTGGTCAATCTGGGTAGCTGATCATATGGCACTGTAAATTGGGTCATCTATTGGGTGGGTCATTCATGCCACCTGATGGTGGCTGCCCACGGTCATGGGTGCCAGGCACATGCAATACCTCAAGTCCCTGCCTTCCAGCCCAAGCAGGGCAAGGCAGCAAAGGTAGTCAGGGCTTTAGCCCTCCCACAGGGCAAGCACAGTTATAACAAGGAGTCAGTGTTCACTGGGCAGGGTTTAGTGTTGGGGGTTGTAGTAGTCAGGGTTGAGGGGAGGGAGACACAGGCCCGCCCACTTCACTGCATCTCAGCCCAGGGCCCTATTAGGTGGCCACAGGCCACCAGATAGCCAGTGGTCCACTTGCCAAAACACACTAGCCACACAGGGCTAGCCCACATCCCCCTGGGCTACTTCCTCCTTTAGAGACCTTCCCTCTGCCAGACCCCCAGGTACCTTCCTCGAGGGATGCCCATCAGGCCTTCAGCATGGGAGGGTCTGGACTTCCCTCTGCAGACTCCACTAGCAGCAGCCCCTCCAGGCCACAGGAGTTAGACAGCCCCAGGTCAGCAACATCCTCTGCTGAGGGCAGCTCATCAAGGTCCCGCAGGGCTTGCTCTGTCTGGCAGCTCCTCAGCTGAGGGTAACTCCTCCAGGTCCTCACCCTGGGTAGGGTAAGTGGGGTCATCAAGGCACCAGTCACTCCCTCACTCCTCCCAGCCAGGGAGATCCACCTTCACCACCCACACCCACACCTGCTTCTCCCCATGACCACCTGGTCCAGTCCCTTGAATAGTCCTCCCCTCCTTTAGCCTGGCTCCTTTGGTTCTGGGCCAAAACTGGGTCTATACCCTTCCCTGGCCAGCAGGGAGAGTGCAGGAGCTCGGGTCCGGATTCCCCCTTGCTACAGGCCCAACTCTATTTTCATCTGGCAAGGACAATGAGATAAAAGGCAGGGTACCCATCTCCATTTTGTCTTTAGTCTTCAGTTTGCAAACTTCAATAAACACCCTCCTCTGGAACTATCCTTTTGGGACTGAACAAAGGACTAAGACACATCCAGCTGCTGCTACTGCTGCTGCTGGGTGTACACCAGAGGAGTGGGACTAACCTGCAAACTACAAGATCCTCAAGGATTTGCTTTCTATAGACTCTAAATCATTTGTAGGTATGTGATTCACTTTGACCCTTTAACAGCTCTCATATTTTGTTTGTTCTCCTTTTGTATTAAACCTTTAGTTGTAGTTACTAAAGGATTGGCTGTCAGCATGGTATTTTGGGGATGATCCAAGTCTATATTGTTCTGGGTGATGTGGCTGGCCCTTTGGGATCAGGGGAACCTATTTCTTTGAGAGACCCAGTGGCTAGAGGGAACCAGAGGAACTGATGTGCAGTAAGGGGCACATGTTGTCTCGGAACACTTTGTTCCGAAACAACATGTCCGAACAGGGCTGTTTCGAAACCTCTGTTTCGAAACAACTCTGTTTCGACAGGTAATGAGGTTTAAGTTATTTCGCAAAGACCACGGCGGTTTGCTTCTTTCGAAATGGCCGTGCGTCGTGTGGCCATGGCACTCCTTATTTCGAAACAACCTCTGTTGTTTCGAAATAAGGAGTGTGTGTGGACATACCCATGGGGTCAGGACATACTGCAACAGCAAATCAGAGCATTTGTAAGGATTCAAACTCCAGGAAAGAGCATACAGAGGGACATTGAAGTCAAATTACCTCTTATCATGTGAAAAGAATCCATAGTCACGATTCAGCCCTCCTTTCACACAATTTAATTTGCATATAAATTCAGTTTCAGCTGTTTCTCTTTGAAGGTTTGATGAACATTGATTTTCTTGATGACCATCGTTAACAATTCATTAATGGAGTGATTAGGAAGATGGAAGTGCTCAGCAACTGGTGTGTGTGTGTGTGTGTGTGTGGTGATTTCTGATATCAGCTGTATGTGCATTTATTCATCTGTGCAGGGGGTTGTCCTGTTTGTCCAATGTATAAGGTGTGTGGACATTTCCAGCACATGATGGCATAAATCACATTAGTGGATGAGAAGGTTCACATATCTGCACAAAAGACACCATCATAGGACCTAATCAAGCCAGCTACTCCATCAAAGGCTCCTCCACCTGCTCATCCACTGATGCAATTTATGCCATCATATGCCGGAAATGCCCCCAAACCTTACACATTGGACAAAACAGGACAACCCCTGCACAGACATATTGCCTTGTCCCCCCAAATAAGATCTTGCTAGTTTTTCTTTTTGAGTACTACAAGCTCTCACCCTGCCAGTTGCAGTGATGAACTGTGGTCAAACCCAAGTCATGGCAGCAGCAGGTGGGAACCTGGCACTTTGTCCTCTCTGATCCTGGCCACTTCTGTTGCTTCTCCCCCACAGTGAGGGTGATGCTTAGCAAGCATCAAATGCTCTGTGACATTCCCTTCCTAGAATCTGGTCTGGTGTGCTGCTGTGATCCCCAATCCACTCCCAAACCCCAGGGCTTTGTTTAAATCAACTTAAGGAGATTAAAGTCAACTTAAATCTGTAGTGTAGACATACCCAGTGGGAGTGCAAAGCTCAGCCTCAGGCTAGCCTGCCCCACTCCCCTTCTCCATGCCAGGCTGCCAGCAGGATGCCAACATAATGGGCTCCTGGGCCCAGGCCCTATTGGCTCATGCGGTCATCCATCCCTGCTAATATAGATATGACACCTACATATGAACCATAGAATCATTCCTAGCAGATTACAACCTTTCTATTGGTAGCACTTATGAATTATTGCAAATATGAAATATTGTTAATATGAAACACAATCATAAATGATCACCTAAATCGAGATCGTGCCACACTACAGAAAATCCATGAGAGTTGCTTAGGAATTGAGATGTGCAAGAGAGGTGCTACACTGGCTACAGATCAATTACAACATCACCAGTATGGTAAGAAACTGCTTTTTATGTTGAAATGCAAGCCATGCCGACAAGGGGAGCCCCTATGCTCTTCCACAGACGTCTTATGAGAAGGTAGGTGTGAATTTATTTCAAAGGATTACTTAAAAGTCACTGATTATTACTCTTTATGTTCAGAAATTTGCACACTGCATGATACTAACATACTGATCACTGGCATGAAATGAATTTTTTCCAGTCATGGAATTCCTAATAAGATCTTCAGCAATATGGGGCCACAATTTTCAAGTGCAGAGTTTAGACAATTTGCCTAAGATTGCAATTGTCAACATGAAATCTCCAGTCCAAATTACCCCCTATCAAATGGACTGTTGATGAGGTCTAGACAGACAGTGAAGATCCTGTTGAAATAGACTTTTGAAACTGGGGTTATAAAGCTTTGCTGGTCTACCAAAGTATGCCCTTGGAGAATGGCATTTCTCTAGCTCAGCTGTTACAGGGAAGAAGGATCAGATCTAATTTACCCATTACTGATAACTTGCTGTAGTCTCAGAACAATGTTACCATTTGGAAGATGAAAGAAAATCAGAAGTGGAAGCAGAAATATTATTTTGACAGAAGGACTCATGATCTCCCATTCCTTAACCCAGCTGATAGAGTGTACCTGTGGAGTCACACCTCTAATACTTGGGTCCAAAGAAGTGTCATTAAAAAACAGTGACATCCATGTTCTAATGTGGTTCTTACACACAAAAGGGATATATTTTGCTGTAATTGATAGTATCTGCAACTTACTGCAGAGAATTTAAACACTGTGGAAACTGAGGTATATTCTGACTGATCAAGTATCATCAGTGCATGATAAAGAAGCTTTCAGGGAATGAGCAAGTAGACTTGAATGAAGGAATGGTACCGAGAAGATCTAATCAAATGATCAAACATCCAGAAAGATTCATAGGGACTTGCTGGGATATGTGAGGAAAGTGGGTGGCAAAGACTCACTTGAGAGTGATGTGCTAGTAACCTCTCCTCTCTGGGTAGTTCATACATTGGGTTTATGGTCTGGTATAATGCATGTGTTATTAAATAACTGTTAAATGCTATTAGATGTTAGTGCTTGTGTCATTAGATAACTTGTATAAGTATGTAAGAGTTAACATGTTTTCCATAGGAGGGAAGATGTAGAAATATGCTTCTAAATGTTTGTGACTTTAGAGATGCTCTTTAGCATGACAAAACAAACAAAGAGGTGTCATGGGGTGCACATCTGTGCACCCTGGCTTATGATCTATAAGATTTTCCTGTTCACTTCTACACTGTAATTGTATGATTTGTTGCCAGTTTCACCAGGCAGTCTTTCTTTATAGCTTCTCATATCTTATTCTATGTGATTACTATGATGATATGTTTCCTGCAACATCATGCATGTGCACATAAGTGTAACATGTTTAACATGGCTCAGGGGGCTGGGCGGCAGACGGAGCTCACTCACAGCAAGCACGGAAGCATCTAGTGAGGGCAGCAAAGTTGACAAAGCTCCCTGGATAGCTTGGTTGGGTGTGAAGGTACTGCTTAACTTTGGGTTTGTGGGTTCAAGAACTGTAAAAGGCACTTTTCTTGAAACGGGGGTATAGCTCAGTGGTAGAGCATTTGACTGCAGATCAAGAGGTCCCTGGTTCAAAACCAGGTGCCCCCTTTATGAGTTTATTTAGGGAGGTGGTGGACTCTCTCTTTGGAGGTGTTCAAGGCCCAGCTGGACAAAACCCTGACTGGGATAATCTAGTGGGAGTGGTCCTGCCTTTTCCCTTTCGGGTTAATAGTGTAGTGGCTAGCACCTTTGCTTAACATGCATAGGGTCCTAGGTTCAAGCCCCAGCAGGTTGGACTCAATGATCTCATGAGGTCCCTTCCAACCCTATCGTCCAGGTGTGCTGGTTTGCAGCTGTTCTCTGATATGCTAATAGAGGTGGCTGGGAAAAGACAAAGGGATCACCTCTGCCTGGAAGGGGAGAGATGAGAGGAATGGGGAACAAAGAGAGCCATTTGAAAGATTTTAAGATCCAAAGGGGCAGCCGTGTTAATCCGGTACAGTGAAACAAGACGTCCTGTGGCACTTAAAGACTAACAAATTTATATTTTGCATCAACTTCTGTAGGAGAAAATCCCATTTGTCAGATACTTTGAAGATGGGGGATACCCCATCTTTTCTTTGTTTTACTGAAAAATTTTAGAGGCTTTTGGCTTAGGACTCTCCACCTGGAAACAACTTCAGGCAAGAGCTGGGCCCTGCCTGACTTCAGGCAGAGACTGGCTCTGCAACCATCTAACAGCCAAACACCTTGCTCATAAACTTGTTTGAACTATGAGGTTAGTTTAGGTAGAAATATTAGGTTAGCATCCTTATTTTACCCTTTATTTTCTTGTTGTGTCTCCTGCCTCATTTATATTGTGATTTCTGTTATGGCTGGCAATATTCTCACTTAGAATTATAGCCTGATCAATATATTGGGAGCTCACAGCAGCACACCAGACAGGATCTGGGGAGTGGCCTGTCACAGTGTGTGGCATGTGACCTCCAGTTTTCCATTTCAGAACCCTAATTTACCACACTTTGTCAAGTGACCTCTAACTCCTGAGACAGTCCATGCTGGCTTCTGGTGTGCAATTGGTCCCATGCAGTGGGTGTATGACTTCTAGCTACTTGAGGGACGGTCCCCCATCAAGGTCTCCTGGCCCCAGTGAACCACACCAGAAGCAACTGTTCACAGAGAATGTGACCCACTCCCAACCATCATACACTCAAGTCAGTCCATTTAACAAAGAAATAGATTGTGCTCAGCCCTCTTCATGCACATGCTCTAGAGATCACACAGCTTTAGATAAAACAACTACTAGTTTATTAATCAGACTATAATGGTCCCCAAACTCACTGCCTCATCTGTGCTATATAGGGCTATGGTTTGCGCCCATCTATCCAGAGTTGCTTTGTTCACCAGCTGAGAGCCAAGAATGATGCAGATCAGTGTGAGGGTCACACTCAAGAACACGGAGACACATACCACCCCCAGTAAAAAACAAAAACAAAAAAACCCATGGCTATGAGGTCACCAGGGGTAGGTTGATGGGATGGGGGTGGTGACTACAGCAGCATGAGAACCCTAGAGCTAAGGGGGTGGGATCGAAGTGGTAACTGCAGTAGTGTGAGGTGCAGGGGAGTGGGAGGTGGAATGAATGGGGACAGTATCTGAAGCAGAATGATGTCATTTTCATTTGTTTCACCATTTTATTCTCAGTGGGGGAATTTAGTGAAACACCAGAATCTCATGCCTCCAAGGTTCCTCTACTGAAACTTTGTGGGTGCCCAGCAGTATGCTGATGTTCCTGTGAGAAACAGGGAGTGATGGTGATGCAATTTGGTCAATGCTATCAATTCAGTTGTGGCCGTTAATCTTGTTAATATGAGTGGGACTAAGAGCACCTTGCTCTCAGGGTCAACACACGCTGGTCAGTTTTTCAGGGGCTCTTCCTTCTTGGGGGGCACGGCTCTCACTTGGTCTCAAGGCAGGGGAAAGGCAGGCAGGGTCAGGAAATCTTCCATTTTTTACCCCTGGTTGCAATTAAATGAGCCACCATCATCACCATGTCCACTTGGATCTGGAAACTTCCACACTAGGCTTCCTCCTTCTCATTTGCAAAGATCATGTAGGGCCTGGAGTGATGCCAGGAATCCTTTTCCCCAATGATTTTTTCTGGCAGAGGGGGGGGGGGGGGGCCCCCAGAGAGGAGGGGGGGATTCTGGCCTTAGATCCAGCAAGCTTATGTTTCCCTCTCTTGCCTGAGATCAGGACCTCCTTGTCAAAGGTGCTGCCCAGACGCAAAACAAGAATCCCTGCTCCAGAGGGTTTACATAGACAAAGGCTGGAGCTGTGACCCGGGCCTCCTCGGATAACTTTCTGAACGTGCCAAGATCAGGGTAAGCTGCAAAAACCAGGGGTCAAACCAGGGGCATCACTGGTGGTGGGCACACAGGGCCCATGCCCCGAATCTCGGTGCCAGTGCCCCGGGTCTGGGGGGGCACCACCTCTCCCAGTCTCTGGCCCAATCAGGCCAGAGATCCAGGGCCCAGCTGCCTGCGGCAGCGATGGCCACTCCAGCCCCGTCCACGCCCAGGGATCGGGAGCCCAGCCGCCCACGGCCACAGAAGCAGCGCCTGACGGGGGATCCGGGACCCACCCACCTGCGGCTGCCCCTCCCAGCCCTGTTCCCAGCCAGGGGCCATGGTCTTCAGCCAGGGGGCGTGGCCTGGGCCGGCGCCCCGGGTCCTTCCCGGAGGCAGCGATGCTCCTGGGTGAAACCCCCAAACCTTTGACGGGTAGTACTTAAACCAGTCTCTCATTCAGCAACAAATCATGCTTCTGATTCCCGACTCTGATCATCATCAAGCATAACAGAAGAGAAACAGTTCCCCTTATGCACATCAGCTCCTATGGTCTCCCCTAGCCCCTGGGTCTCATAAAGTAATAGGTCCTCCTGACCCCAAAGGCCAGCAACATCATCCAGAACAATATAGGCTTGGATCTTACTCAAAATACCACACTGCCAGCCAATCCTTTAGTAACTACAACTGAAGGTTTAATATAAAAAGAAAACAAACAAACTATAAAAGATGTTAAAGGGTAAAAGTCAATCACATACATACAAATGACTTAGAGTCCATAGAGAGCAAGTCCTTGAAGGATGTATAGTTTGCAGGTTAGTCCAATTCCTTTGATATGCATGCAGTGCTTGGGGGAGGGGGTGTCCCAGTCCTTTGTTCAGCCCCAGAAGAATAGTTTCAGAGGAGGGTGTTAGTTGCAGACAGACTGAAGATAAGATGGAGATGAGATGGCCAGGTAGAAGTGGCTCAAACTCTGCACCAGCTGCTGTTGTGATGGAGGGCTGGTTGGTAGGCAGCATAGTATTGCTCCACCCACCACCCAAGGGAGGGTGGGAGGGAGGGAAGGATGGAGTGAGCACCTCCTGAGTACCCTCCCTCCCTGCAAGCGCTACGGAGCCACGGCGCAACCGTTGAGCTGGCTCCTGCTCATGCAGTTGTGCTGGCAGGGGGGGCATGTAGGGATCCCCAGGCACATCTGGCTCCCTGGAAAAGACTTTCGGGGAACTAGAAGGGGGCACTCAGTGAGCCACAGGTGGCTCACTCAGCCTGCATTGCTGATCCTCATCCTAGGCCCACTTCAAGTGGGAGTCCCCTAGATGGAGCATCGGGAAGACATTCTTTTTTTAGACACCCAGTCTGGGAATGCCTTAAAATCAAATCACTTGGAACACATAAAAACAAATGGATTTCTAATTTCTAATATGGGCATGATACCTACATATAAACCATATAATCATTCTTAGCAGATTACAGGCTTTCTATTGACACCAGACATGGTATATCACACATGAATTATTGCAAATATGACATATTAATATGAAAGATAACCATAAACAGTCCCCTTGACCCAGACAGTGTCACAGGAGCCAGCTTCTGGTAAATCCAGGCACAATGAGACAATGGAACTCACTGTATGCCCTGGTGCAGTGTCTGGTAGAATTGGAAGAGGAATCAGGAGTCCTCTTGCCCAAACTCCTCCCCCACAATCTTCCACTAGAAGCTAGCCCTCTCCCAAAGCAGGAGAGTGAACCCAGAAGTCCCGTATTCCGATCTGCCCACGTCCCCAGCTGTAACTACACAGACTGCCCAGATCTAGGTACTGACTCTTCATACCACTCTGTACTGAGTTTGTCTGTAACAGCCTACCTCAGGGGTTTATTATGGCACATAAATACCTTCTTTTCCCCTTTAGCCTCCTGCCAACCAGCCCACACACCTCACACATCCCTGGCTGAGTCCAGGGCATAGACCCATTCCCCCTCAGACTGCATGGCACAGGGTCTCAAAAGCTGGGTGCTGGGGACACAGTGATGGCTCTGATGGAGGCATCTGACTCAGGAGGAACACTTAGCTTTGCAGAGAACTCCAATGGCACCAGTCTGTGCTTCCTATGGAAGTGGAAGTCTGTGCCATGCATGCAAACCTGAGCACTGGGGGGAAGAGGTGTTGGGGAAAGGCCAGAGGAAGAAGAAGCAGAAGCAGCAGCAGCAGCAGCAGCAGCAGTGTCCAGAGAAGAGGATGCTGTATCTGCCTCTGTCTCTCTGGTCATTCATAGACCCCACCGAAGGTTGAGGGGGCAGAAAAAGGAAACCACAGCCCCCAGTGAATTCCCACTTGGGGTGAGTCATTCACCAGCCATCCTGCAGAAACAGCAGACCTCATCCTTCAGGCTGTGCACATCTGGGGCCTCATACCCTCATAGCCTAAGCACATTTGGGGCCCTGCATCACTGGGGCCCTGCACATCTAGGGCCCTGCATGCCCCAGGCATGAGGGACTTGAGGTTTCAGACTGTGTGTGACTCACCACACCCATTGGGGTAAGGCAGAAAAAGAGGAGTCACCAGCTGGGGCCTCTCAGCCCTACAGTCTATTTTGGGAGAGGCCATGGGCATTGCAGGACTGTGCTCACTGGAGGACTGCAGCCATGCTGAAAAAGGAGAAGGGGAATGTGGCTCAGTTTGAGGCCTATGCTGTGGACAACCCAGCCTCATCTCAGCATCCCAATGTACCAATAGGGCTCCCAGGTGCAACTGTGACCATCATAAACCACTGTGTGGGCGGCTTGCTAGCCTGCTGCAAAGCCCCATATCCCCCCACCCCTTTTTCCCTCCTGCAATCTGGATTGGTTTGCTCTGTGCCACCCCAATTCTCCACTCCTTGACTCCAATTTACCCCGCTTTGCTATATGAACCCTCACTCTTAGATCATCTCATGCCCAGCCTCCTGCTTGTATTTTAACCCTCAACCAGTGGAAGAGAGCTCTCATTAGCCACTCATGGGATAGACCCCAAGCAACATCCCCAGTCCCAGATGCAACCCTAGGAACTACCATCTTTCAAGAGTCATTGTGCCCCCCACTGAGCATTGCAAACTCATTTACACTTGTCAACTAGGTTATCAGAGAAACTGATATGCTCCAGCTTTGCTCTCAGTGGGTATGTCTACACCTGAAATCTTAAGTCTGACATGCTTAGTCCTAACTTTCAGTTCAAACAAAATATATCTATATCTATATTTATATCTACATAATTCAGACTGGCACAGCTACATCATGCTAGTTCAAACTAAAATTTGAAATAAATTTGAATTAAGCAGTTAGTTTGCACTAAGTAGCCAAACTAACTCATTCAAAATAAACTTTGTTTAGTTCAAACTGAACTTTTTTTTTAGATTGAACTAGGCAAGTCTAGTGCAGGCGGGGCTCAAATTAGTCTGGATTAAGCCTCCTTAATCTGGACTAATTTGCTATTGTAGACATAGCCAATGAGTCCTGTGATGCTCTCTGGCTTTAAGGGATTGTTTATTATTATCTTTCATATGTGTAACCCCTTTGAGTCTTAAAGAGTGTGATTCCTTTAAATCTTTGCCCTGTGTGGGAGGGACTGATTGTTCAGGAAGGAGGATGTGGAGCTGAGGGAGAAGGGGCTACAGCCAGAGGTCTAGGGAAAGAGCAGCCAGAGAAGCAGCAGAGAGAGAGGCCCTGCCTGAAGCCAGGGAGGACAGAGCATCTGACCTGGGCTGCCCAGGACAGCACCTGCAGGGAGGACACTGTACTGGGGGGAGTCATCCAAGGACAGAGCTGGACCCTGTGACTGGCCATCCCAAACTGTGGGGCTGTGAGTACAGGGCCTGGGACTTGGCCTGGGATTGAGGGGGAGGCTCTAGTTAGTTAAGTGGGAAGGGTGTCACTCCATGGTTGCAGAGGGTGGCAGAAGAGGCATCAGAAGGTTTGTGCTGCGAAAGTTGCTGGTGCCGAAGATGACCAGGAGCTGCTGGACTGACTGCTGGACTGGAGCTGTGCTGGGACGCCTGAACTCAGGGTGCAGAAACAGAGCTCACTGTCTGCCTTCAGCCTGCTGCTGCACTGCTGGGCCTGCAGAGGCCTGTGCTAGCTGTTACTCTGTGTTATTGCTGCCCCATCTCCCTTGTTGATTTCTCCTTTGCCCGTCTGTAAATAAACCTTTCCCATTCCCGTAATCCCTGTGTTATCCCAGTGTGTGTGTGGTCATTCTGGGGGTTTGGAACAGCTGCACCTCGGGTAAATGGGCTCTCCTTGCTATGTCCCTGCGCACACCCTTCCTTGGCCAGAGCTGCCTGCAGGACAGACTCTACCTTGGCCACAAGGGTGTTACACTTGGTGGCCCGTACAGGGAATTTACAGTACACAAACCTCTATGTCACACACCCTGGGTGCTCCTTCAGAGTGAAAAGAGACCACCTACTGAGTCAAGTAAAATAAAATAATAATTGAAAGAAAAAAAGGGAATGGAGAGAGAATTACTAGAAGACCTTTGCCGAGGGGCATGGATCTCAGTAGCCCAGGCTGTGCTGGTGGCAGAGTTCCCAGAAGAGACGGAACCCAATGAAATTGAGGAGATCCTAGATGCAATGAGAATACTGGGGAGAGTGAAGGTCCATACTCATATTTACAGCCGTGAATTGAAGGGCATGATAGCACAAGGTACTTACTCCAAAGAAGCAGATCCTGGTAAAGTACCTAAAGAAGTACAAGTGAGAGGTACCCCCTGGACAATTCTTGGGCCAAAACAGTCCTCTGCTAGTGCACCCTTGTTGCTCGAGGTGGATTCATTAGCTCAGAAGCTATAAAGGCTGATGGCAAATGAGAAGGGGACACAAGAGGAATTAATATTGGCATTAGGAGAGACTCCAACTTCTACAGCACCCAACCCAGATAAGTGGGCAAAAGAGTTGGAGAATGCTCTCAGAGATGTGTTGAAGTCAGTACCGGAAAATGCACCATAGAAGCAGCTACATTGTTTCTCTGGAGTTATACCTACACCCTCAGAGCAAGATGATTATGAGACCTGGAGGAAATTTGCAGTGCCCCTTGTCCAAGAGTGGGAATGCTCTGATGCTGAGAAGTGGAAAGGGGTGCTGGAGAGTCTGAGGGGACCTGCTATGTGGATTGTCCGAGTCCTAAAAGACTCCCAACCAGCTGCCACGGTGGACGGCTATTTAGCTGTTCTTGAGAGTGTCTACGGCATGACGGATAGTGGTGAAGATCTGTATTATTGGTTCCATCACGCCTATCAAGGGTCTCATGAAAGGTTGTCAGATTTCATCAGGAGACTAGAGGGTTTACTGCAGCAGGTAGTGCAGAAGGGAGGAATTCCCACTAAGCACATTGATTCTGCTAGGCTAGATCAGATCTTTTGGGGCAACCGACAAGATGGGTTGATGCTGTGGTGATTGAAGCTGAAAGAGCAGGCCTAAAACCTACCGCCATTCCACAATCTTATTCAAGATATAAGTGAAGAAGAGGAATGATTTATGCAGGCAGATACAGTGGCACCACCAAAGAAGGCAGGGAGTTACACCACCACGGTGCTTGGAGTAACAGAGGAGGTCCCGTCAGTAGGAGCGGCCCTGAGAGATTTGACCTGAGAAGTGTCCATGCTGAAGGCTTATACTGTGCCATCTGCAAAAAGGGAAAGTAACCAGAGGGGTGATAGCCTGAAAAAGGAGTTCTGTTACAACTGTGAGAGAGATGGGCACTATGCACTGGAGTGCCAGAACAAGACAGACCATGCAAGGGTATCACAGAGCCTGCAGGAAACCCATAGGGAGCTTCAGGGAAATGCCAAAAGGGGCTTGGAGAAGGAGCATTCCAAGACCCTGAAATTCCAAGGCTCCCCAGGAAAAAACACAGATTGGGGTTACCCTGATGTACTAATAGGACCACAAGCTGTTGTACCAGTCTGTATAGAGGGATGTTTGTGTGAGGCATTGCTGGACAGTGGATCACAGGTCACCATACTTTATGAATCTTACTATCAAGAACACCTGCAGCATTTGCCCTTGCATCCCCTGTCTGGCCTAACAGTCTGGGGAATTGGTTGTGACTCATGCCCTTATCTGGGGTATATCCTGTTAAAGATCCAATTTCCAGAGGATGTTGCTGGGAGAACCCAGGAAGTAGAAATATTGGCATTTATCTGCCCAGATCCAAAGGAAAGAGAATATGCACCTTTAATTCTAGGGACAAATGCAAACCTATGATTCTATGATTCTATGATGCAGAGAGGGTGGGGAACAGGACACCTCGGGGTCAACCTCACTAGCATGTACCTCTGTCCCTATGGGGGCTGTGGAGAGGGTCTAGCCCTCCACAGCTGGGTTTTCTGCTCCATCTGAATCCCAGCACAGTTGGAGGAATCTGTGTCCCCTTGTGCACTGTTGGATATGGGGCCCTGCAACCTCTGCCACCATGCACAACTGGAGTGGAGTGGGGGACCATGCATCTCCTGCTGATACTAGATGCTCAGCTCTCTCCCCACATATTGCAGCAAGGGTCTGTGGTTAAGACTAATTTATCTTAGCTGCTGGTGAGAACCTGGCCCTTTGATTATTCCCATGTGTGACATGCTGCATGGAATGTACACCTTCGTAATGTGATCTGTGAATCATTCCTGTTCACCTTCACAATGTAACAGTGCACAGTCTAATCATGCAAAGTATATCACCTAAAGTGTTTTTGAATTTCTCATGGCATGTTCTACTTTACTGTCATAATAGCATATTTCTTGCAGCACCATACATGTGTACAGATATGAAACTCTGTTGTGCCAGGATCCCAACTGAAAGACAATGCTGTGTTTATACACCCAGCAGAGGTAGGCATACAAGAACAAAGTAGCTTAATAACCTTTGTTCAAGAGGAAAAGATCAGGATTGTGAGATATGATCACCTGACCCTGAGAGAGAGGAGTCAAGAAAACATGCTAAAAGATAGACAAGACATGCCTTTGTCAGAGATCCTTCCCAGGATTGTGTCTTGTAAGCAACATTAAGAACTGGAAATCTACTTACAGGAGGTTGGGAGGTAGGCTGAGGATGCAGGAGAATCTGGCTGAAAACCATCAGCTGCCGGGCTTGTAGGTAAGCTGGACAAAGACTGTAATAGTGATCTGAGTTTAGAATGCACATTTTCTTTTATTTGATTGTGGTTGTCTCCTTGACTGTATGATTAATTGATTTCATTTTAGTTTGATTTATATTCACTTAAAATCTTATTGTAATCAATAAACATGTTTGTTTTGACTAAAGCAGTGCAATGGTGAATAAGTGTGTGTGCAAAGGCTTCAGTTGGAGTGACAGCTGGTGCATATCAGTTTCTTTGATAAACTGATGAACAAATGTCTATCAGCTTGACAGGCCCTGTGGGGGTACTTCTGGGACTGGGGGTTGGGGGACCACCCCAAGAGCTCCTAGTGGCAGTGTTCTTCTACTGGGACCGATTACATGCAGAGGGCTGGGCATGGCTAAGCTGACTAGGAGTGGGTGAAAAATTGGGGAAGTACAGGAGCACACCAGTCTGTAGTGCAGGAGGGGAACATCACAGCAGGCAAGGCCTGGGGTCAGAAACATCAAAGCTGCACTTCACAGCCTGGGGGACAGTGCTCTGGCAGGCAAAATGTTGTAAATGATTCTCAATGACCAGATGAGCCAGACAGTTTCTCCTCTGGCACCAGGCTCCAGGTAACAGGAATTGCCCAGGAGAAAGAGAAGGAGACATGAGAAATGGAAGGTTACTTACCTATAAACATCCTTCTTTGAGATGGGCTGCTGACATACATTCTAAACCAGGTGTGTACGTGCCACAGTGCACAGTCCTCTGGAAGATTTCCCCCCTAGCCCGTCACCATACGATAGTTGTCAATGCCCCCTCAGCCCATGCTCTGGCCATAGCATATAGGTGGCACTGATGCTGTCCCCCCCTTCAGTCCTTTCTTTCCACCAACTCTGAAAAGCGGGGATGGAGGGAGGGTGTGGAATGTGTGTGAGCAGCTCATCTTGAAAAAGGACATTTACAGGTAAGTAACCTTCCTTTCTTCAAGTGCTGCTCACATTCATTTTAAACCAGGTGACTTACAAACATTACCTAGGATGGTAGGTGGGTTTGAGGTTTCTTCGCATATAGTATAGCTATACCAGAAGCTGCATCATCTCTCCCTTGATGCATGACAGCCTAGTAAGATGCAAAAGTATGTACTGAGGACCAGATGGCTGCCCAACAAATTTTTCAGATAAGCACTTGTGCTAAGAAGGCTGTAGAAGATGCTTGCACTCTGGTTGAGTACCTTGACCTTCCCCAGGAGGGGAACCTTAGCTCAGTGGTAACAGTCCTTAAGGCAGCTTGTTATCCACAATGAGATGTGCTGAGATGGCACTGCTTGACTTTTCATGCACTCGGCCACTGATATGAAGAGCTGGGTTGACTTGCAGAATGGTCTTGTTTGTTTGATATAGATGGCTAGTGCCCTTCTAGCGCGAAGGTCATACCACTTTCACTGGTTCTACATTACGTGTGGTCCTGGGAAGAACAGTGGAAGGAAGATTTCCTAGTTTATGTGGAAATATGAGACCACCTTAGGTAAGAAGGCCAGGTGAGGGTAGAGTTATGCCTTATCCTTGTGGAATACCATATGTAGTGGTTCCAAGGACAGGGCCTTCAGCTCTGACACCCTCCTCATTGATGTGGTGGCCACAAGGGGGGGCCACCTTCCATGATAGGGCTAGGAGAAAGCATGAATCTATGGGCTTAAAGGGTTGTTTCATAAGCCCATACAGGATTCGGTTCAAGTCCCACTGAGGGACTGGGTCTTGCACGTGTGGGTAGGGTCTTCCCATCCCTTTTAGTAATCTGGATGTCACATGGCGTGAGGAGGGGGTGACTCCTTGAATGGAAAGGTGGAAGGCTGAAACTGCTGTCAGGTGGATCTTGACTGAGGTCAGCGTTAAGCCTTCCCATTTTAGGGAAAGAAAGTAATCCAGAATGGTTTGTATGAGAGCGGATTCTGGGTTAACCCCTCTGTCCATTGCCCATAGAGAAAAGCGCTTTCACTTAGCTCTGAAGGTTGCTAGAATGGATGGTTTTCTGATAAAAAAGACTTTGGAAAGTGGGGGTGATCTGCATAAAGCATTGCTGGTCTACCAAAGTACAGCACTAGCAAAATGGCTTTTCTCCAGCTCAGCTGTTGAAAGGAAGAAAGGTCAGATATAATTTAGCTGGTACTGATAATTTGCTGCAATCTCAGAAAAATGCTACTATTCAGAAGATGACAGAAGTGGAGGCAGAAATATTATTTTGACAGAAGGCCTCATGATCGTCCATCCCTTAACCCAGGTGATAATGTGCCACAGGAATTGCTCCTCTAATACTTGGGGCCAAAGAGGTGCCATTAAAAACAGCTGCATCCACTGTCTTAAGTAGTCCAGACATACCAAGGAGATGTATTTTGATGTAATTGATGGAATCTACAACTAATCCCAGAGTCTTTCAATACTGTGGAAGTTGAAGTAGATTCTGACTGATCCGGTATCATGAACACATGATGAAGAAACTGTTAGGGAGCAAGAAAACTCAGTCTTGAAAGAAGGACAAGTACTGAGAAGATCTAATCGAGAGATCAAAGGTCCAGAGTGACTCAGAGATTTGGTTGGATAGGTGAGGAATGTGGATGGTGAAGACTCACTTGAGAGTGATGTTCTAGTAACCTCTCCTCTCTAGGTAGTTCCTATGTTGGGTTTATGAACTGGTATTATGCAAGTGTTATTAGATAGTTGTTATATTTTATTAGAGGTTAGTGCATGCATCATTAGATAGTTTTTACGTATATATAATGGTTAACTTGTTTTCCTTAAGAAGGATGATGTTTAGATATGTTTATAGGGTTTGATTTAGAGACACTCCCCATGATGGGACAATGTTGTGTGAATTGGGAGATATGTCCTACAGGTGATCTCATATGGCAGCTTTCAGCTGCTAACCTGGGAATCCCTCTTGTTTGGGTTATTAAAGTTCTATTCCTCATTTATTCAATAATGTAGTCTTTAAAGAACCCTCATGATCATTACAATTTCGATCACGTCGATGCTAAGCTGTTCATAGCACCAGAGAAGTGATGGCCAGGAGAGTGAATCAAACCATCACTTCTGCTTTCCAAGACAGCCCAGGCTGGAGGGCTCACTCAAGATCTGAATGATTTTGTCTGGGAAGAGCCAATTCACCTCCCTTCAGCAGCTGAGCCCATGGCAGATTCAAGGATGTTGTTCACCAGTGTTGGGCTGGATTGCCCATGCCTGGTAAAGCGTCTCTCAAAGATGGGACATTTCTCTCACAGTTCAGTTCTACTTCAAACCAGAATTAACTTGGGGCCAGGGCTGGCAAGGGTCTCAGAGGATGAGCTCTGTGGTCCTTCTGGCCTTAGGACAGATTACTCTATCAATGAATTGTGGATCTCTTAGTGTGGCAGGTTGGAGTGGGTGAACCAAGGTGTCTGAGGGCAGCTTTGGGAATCTCTCCAAAACAAATCTGGCCTTTAGCTGGGCAGGGACCAGTGACATGGTGTGGCCAGTGTGGAGAAGGGGTTAATTGGCAGCTCAGCACATTACCAGCTGGAGAGCTAGAGAGATGGAGGGGAGAGTGGAGACTGATGAATTAGTCTGTCTATATTGCCACACAACTACTACAGTAGGTTTGGACATGGATGTAATTCCAGCACTAAAGGTTTAACTGTCCCACCCCTGCAACCAATGATTACCCTGCCTTGGGGTACCTATTCCTTGCCCCATACAATGTGGGTCAGGAGGGAATTCACAGCAGGAAACCTTTGTATCTGGTCTGTATCAACTGTGGAGGCTACAATATAGGAAGTGAAACTTACAAACAGTGGAAGAGATGCTGAAAGGATGTTGTGGTTTGTGGCTGCCTGAGTATGGTGCGGTGAGTTTGGGGGCAGTGGTGTGACCTAGGAGCCAGAGCGCAGGCCTGCATTTGAGAGTGGCTGAGTCCCATTCCTGGCTGTGCTGCTGGTTGACCCTGAACAATTTACATCTCTTGTCCACACCTTAGTTTTCATATCAGGATAATGATCCTGACCACTTAGGAAAGTGCTTTGAGACCTGCTGAAGGGAAGAGGCTGGTCCCAGATTCTCAATGGTATTTTGACTCCTTGTGACGGCAAAAGGAGTTGGGCATTAAGCCTATTTCTACATAGAAAAAGTTTGGTCAACTTTGTTAATTCGACTTAATAAGTTCAACTTTAAGTTGAACTAAACTCAACCTTTTTAATTTGAATTAACAAAGTGGGACTAAATTGACTTAAGTAAGTTGACTTAGTCCACTTTCTTAATTTGACCTAACTGCCCTTAATTTGATCTTAATAAAGTCATATTAAGGGTTAATCGAGCTCTATGCTGTCCTTAGGTCAACCTAAGGAGTCAAATTGGGTGTGCCCACATGCAGCTTTTAAATCAAAATAATGCTGGTTATTTCGATTTTAAAAAGTGTAGGTCCACATGACGTTTTCTTGAAGTGAAATGAGGCGCTCTGTCATTTCAAAACAAGGAAAGTTAGAGTGATTCAATAAACCTTGTTTCAAACTGCATTGAGGCTTTGATCGAAACAGTTATATTGAAATAATGCTGTGTGGATGTGTTATTTAGATTTAATGGTTGCTTCCATTTAACAGTTTTTACCCTTCTCCTTCCCAGGGTGCCTTTCTCTTTTCATGTATTGGGTGGAGGCATGGCTCTTGTGGGGGGGGGGGGTCACCTTGCTACACCTTCCACGGTGTTCCTCTCCTAAATCAAACTAGCAAGTCCTTTTCCTGGGCATGCTAGTTCGATTTGACTTTCTAGTGTGGACCTATTAAATTGATTTAGCTTAAATCGATTTAGTGATTTTTGGCAGTTTTATTAAATCAATTTAAGTTAAATCGATTTAACTGTCTCTGCGTGGACACAGCCATTAAGACTTAAGTCAACCTAGCAGGCAATTCCCATTAATTCAATCTAAGCTTTCATTAAGTCAACCTAAGGAATTTCTTAATTCGATTTAGTGAAAGTCCAGTGTGGACAGGGACTAATTTAGATCAAATTAAGCCTCCTTAATTGGATGTAAATTGCCAGTGTAGACATAGACTAAATGCCTCTGAAGATCTGAACCTAAGTGCTCTTATTCAGTCCTAATGTTGTTTATGGTTCAATGCATATTCCCTTTCTCCTGCCTCCCTTCTTTATCGTCACATCTTCACGATTCACATACACACCATGCAAACTGCAGGCCACTGATGGAAAAGGCAGGGCAAATTATTAAAACAACACATTTTAATTTAAAAAAAATTGCTCCCCCTGAGAGATATTTGATTTTTAACAAGCATCTGTTTGTGACATTTTCCAAATAACTGGAAATACACATCCTTCATTTTTTCCCTATAGATCTCAGTGATGCTTTCCAACCTTCAGTCAGTAAGAGTAGAGTATACATAATAAATAATTGAATACTTGTTGGGTAGGAAGAGATAAAAGGAAATCTGGAAAAAAAAACAAAAACTGAAAATTGGGGCCAGCTCAAAATGCTTGACAGGAAATGTTCAAAATTTCAGTATTTTTGACACAATCTTTTAGATGTCTGATCTCCAGGGCTGTTTAGTTAGCCACACATTGTGGTGATGGATTGGCTAGCTAAGTCACTTGGCCGCATTCCTGCTCTTTGGTTTGTTGGAAGAAACTTTTAAATCAGACAATGACACGTGGCTGCTAGCAATTTTGATGGTAGAAATCTCTTTAAGAAAGTAATGAATGTAAAAATAATCAGCATTTGAAGAAGGCCTATAGAGATCCAAAGAAAGAAATCTCTCCTTGCTCTGAAATCCCCTAGGCTTATGTGAAATCTGTTCACACACCAGAATTCTAATGACTCAGGAACAAATATTGTCACTAGTTAGTGTCCTGAGGGTGATGGGACATGTGGATTGGACAGATACAACCTGAAATGAGAAACTTGGGAACAGAAATGACATAGAGATGGAGTAAAAATCCAGGAAGATGGGGCTTGGGAGCTCAGGAATGTGACCCCAAGAGACAGCTAAGTCAATGAACTCTGCACACAGATTCGTGGCTGGAAAGGCAGACTTGGGACATGAACAGAAGCATTCTCACCTGCTGTTTGATTCTTTATGGATTCCTGATAAATAAACCAGATTGCCTGAAAGGAAGTACCAGACTCTAGCCTAGTCTAAACAGCCGCACTGGGTCAACAGGAGATATGCAATCTACATATTGTAAAATGCACATCTTCTGTTGGCTTAATTAGTCTCCCTTACAATCACATCTTCACTCGACTGCATCAATGGGAAATGGTCTCCTTTCAACTCAGCATTACTGTTTTGTAGGGCTGGAGTTACTGTGTCTAAAGGAGAACATTACTGGGATCAATTGAGTGGGTCTACACTGGCTGCTCAACCAATGCACTGTGTCAATCTGTGGAGATCGCTGCAGCATTTTCAGTGTAGACATGCCCTCTGTAACAAATTGCTGCTCCTAACCAGAACACCAATGAGGCCTCAGATATTGACTGGCTGATGGGGATCACAGTAGAACAGAAGAAAATTTCAAATATCAATGAGACATTTCTAGCCACCAGATTATGTCTGGAATGGGTCCTTTGTAATATTTCTCTAACAGCAGAAATAAATACTGTGCTTTAAAACCCCTCAATGGCTCCATGCAGACACATCCCTTTAATTGGCTCTTTAAAGTGGGGTGTCTCCTTTTAACTCAGTTTCTGCAGGGTTTCACTGATCCAGGGGATGAATTTGGAGATTCTTGTATATACGCTGGGGGGATGCCCGGTGGGATTTCCATTGGAGACGATGCCCTGGGCCACCCCGTCACACACCAGGGGCCCACCAGAATCATCCTGCCAAGAGAGAGAATAACATTAATAACCAATATTACGCAACCCAGTCTGTATCCCAGACATGTCTATTAGCCTGGGGAATAGGTGATCTCTGATATCCAAGGTCCAGCCCCTGCCATCAAATAGAACCAGATTAGAAGTGGGTTGGCAGAGAGTGAAATCTAGAAATGGATGGAAGGAAGTGCCCATGACTTTAAAAAAAAAGGGGGGGGGCAGTATGTTTATATTGTTACTTTCCCTGGAATCATCTTCATTTCCACACAATTTTTAGTTCTTGAAATGAGACCATCAAATTCAAATATTTCAGTTTAGGTTAAGCCCACTCCAATCAGATTTTTTTTTAAGTGACCCAAAACATCTAGTATGGAAGCAGTTAAACAAAATGTTAAGCACTTTTTTCTAGACATGCAGTGGGATAACGGAGTTGTAGTTCAGGTTTTCACTCACTTCTCAGAGCTGGGATCCCTTGAGTACTACATCTCACCTAATATAACCAAGGTTTGCCTTTACCTCAACTGCTTAAGACATCATAGAACTTATAAGACTCATTGCATTGTGAAAGGCATAATAGGCTATGTCTACACTTCAGCGGTTAGTTTGAATTAACTTAGTTCAAATTAATTATTTTGAACTAATAATGGTTAATTCAAACTAAGTTAATTTGAACTAACAGTTTCCCAACAGAAACCCAAATCAAACTAGCATGTCCATGGAGAGTACTTGCTAGTTTGATTTAGGAGGGGGGCACCATTGGAAGTGTGGCAACATGGAACCCAAGAAGCGCCATGCTCCCACCCAATACATAGAGAGAAAGGCACCCTGTGATGAAGAAGGCCAAACCGTCTTAATTTGAAGTAACAGTCAGTTCAAATTAACATGGTTACATTGGTTTAGCTCAAACTTATATGTCCGAACTAACCGTTACTTTGAAGTTAAGCAAGATTTTATAACTTCAAAGTAAGTGTTCATTACTTTGAACTAAATAATTTCTTGGTTCAAAGTAATGAAAGCCAGTGTGGCCATGCATTAATTTAGTTCAAATTAATCCTCATTAATTCTAACTAAATTGTAAGTGTAGACATAGCCGTACAGACTGGGACTTAATGGAAAACAGAAGCCTGAATTACAGCTCCCAAAGGGCAATGCACAGCCAAGGAAGTTTAATGTTCAACTTGCTTGAAATGAAATATCTGAGTGAATTGAATTCAACAACCAAAATCCTCAAATCATAGACATGTTGGGCAAGATGGTATTCTGGTATTCAAGAAAACGTTTGGTGTAATCCTCTTCAGTGAGGCTGGACCAAAAAAACCTGGACCATCCTTCACAGGTGTTTCTTAAACCTGATCTTAAAAACCTCCAGTGATGGAGATGCTGCTACCTCTCTAATCAACCTGTCTCACTCCTCAACTTTCCTTGGAGTTAGAAGATTTTTTCAAAATACAGAATTTTAATATCTCTGGCTGCAGATTAAGCCCTGTGGGTGGGGATGCCTCCTACACTGGACAGAGAGAACATTCAGTCACTGCCCTCTTTATAATCACCCTGAACATATTTGAAGAGGATCATCATGTCCCCGCTTCAGCCTCATATTTTCTACTCTAAAAATGCCCGATTCTCTCAGCCTTTCTTCACAAGTCATGTTTTCTAAAATTCTGATAATTTTGTTGCTGTTTGTCTCCACTGGACCCTCTCCAGTCTGTTGGTATGGAAGGAAATATTCCCATCACTCTCCTCATCTCAGTATGTTTTGTCTCACCTTGAAATGTCAAAATGAAACTTTTCAACCTTTGTGAGCTGAACCTGGCATTTGCAATTTCCCTTCTGATAATTTGGAAATCTCAACTTTTTTGTAAGCAAAGGTGAGAGAACATTGCCATTCCCTGTGGGATGGGAACACTTTGATGCTTTTTCAGCTCAAGCGAAAGCCTGGCCCTATGGCTATCAAAAGCAAAGTTCTACCAATGTCTGCTGTGCCAGGATTTCACCAAAGATCCTATCTGTTAAGCAGACTCAGGGCTGAATTCTCTAGTAGACCTTCCCATGATGCTGAAGAGCAGAGATGGTCAGAAAATGTGGTAGGGATGGTGGGGTGGAGGGAATTTCCTTTTTATCTCTATGTCCATGAAGGCATGTTAAATTTCACCCCATTTCCACCAATACCTTGTACCAGGACATCAACAGGGAAGATAGCTGGTCAGAGATGTCCCTGGGTGGGCTGCATCTCCCATGATGAATCATGGTATCCTGTACTACAGCAGTGTCCCATTGGAAGGGCAGGGCCATGGTGATGAGCTCCTTGGGCTGAGGCAACAACTTAAAGGTCAGAATCTCCGATTGGAAGTAAATTTACCTTGAATGCTGCTTGCCTGGAGTTGGGGCTGCCAGCGCACAGCATGTTGCTGGGATTGAAATGCCGGTACCGCTCTCTGCACAGCCCATCTGGCACCACCTCCTGATCCACCTCCTGCAGCCTGTCGGTGGTGGTGTTCAGTCCAGTTCGACCCCACCCAGCCATGCTGCACTTGGAGCCTGGCCTAATGAGGTGATCAGCTTCTGGCAAGGGGATGAGCCCCACCCAGTCAGTCAGCTCTGCACTGTTTGACAGCTGCCATGGGTCAGAGAGTGAGAGAGAGAAAGAAAGCAAACCCAGATCAGCAAAGGGATCACAGTGGGTGATGGGCAGCACCACCCTCTCAGAACATTGATATATATCCAAGAAGTGAATATGATCTCAGTGGAGGTGGGGTGATGGGGTGGTGTACCTGCAGCAATAAGAGCTCTCTGGTGACAGGATTGTGGGATGGGGGTGGTACCTGCAGCAGGGTGAGGTCACTGGGGGTGTGACATGGCATGGGGACCATACCTTGATCAGCATGATGTCATTGTCAAAGTTCTCATTGTTGAAGTCAGGGTGTGGCACCCACCGACGAGCCTGGATACGTTGCCAATTATGTCCTGGGTCCATAAAATCTTGGACTCCCAGATATACAAAGATGTTGCTGGAAAAAAGCAAAGGGATAACATATGGGAGAGGAGTCAGTGTCCATTGGAAGGTGGAGTGGCTCTCACAGCCCCTTGGAAGAGATCCCAGCCCTGTTTCTGTCCTGTACTGATTTCTGTCTACAGTAACTGAGTAACACAGAGACCACCATATCCACCTGCATATGGAAGGACATTCCCCTCCTCATCTCTGGTAGGCTAAAGAGACCCCAAACAACCAGTATTCTCTTCAAGGCTCATCATTGTCCAGTTCATAGCTTCTTCAGGATGACAGTTTTAAGGGACTTCTGGAGATAAATTCATCTAACCCCCTGCTGAAAGCAGGACCAACCCCAATAATTCTCATGTTCATTGTCCAAGAAGGATGTTGACAAATTAGGGTGCAGCCAGAGAAGAGTCATGACTCTCACAAGAATAAGATTGGAAAAATTGAATTATATTGAGAAACTCAAGATCAATTGATTTGAAATTCAGAGAGAATATAAAGGGTTCTGTTGGTTTTACATTCTCAACTATTGTTACATTCCATGAACTTTTCATAGGGATATTATCTAACCTTTGGAACAGTTTACTGAAGGTCATGTTGAATTCTCCATAGCTGGCAATTTTTATTCAAGATTGGATTTTTCAAAAGATCTGCTGATTATCAAAATGGATGTGGGGGTCATTCTCTGACCTATGTGATACAGGGGGTCTTGCTGAAGGAAAATAAAGATCTCGGAATCTAACTTATTCAGCTGCAGGACAGAAGAAGAAAAACACCCACAAAAAGGTCTAAGGCACTTATTTAGGTACAACTTTGAAATATTAAATAAAGTGCTTAGGGGGTGGGGGGCAGGAATCCTGGATGGCCAGCCTGGGCAGATACAGAAAATGAGGTCACTGGAGTGAATTAAACACCCAAATAAGGGAAGGATCAAAGAGGGTATTTTTTGTTTGTCTGGTTTTTTAAATACACTTTTGCCATCTACTGGGTATGGATGGCAATAGCAGGAAGCCCACATCTTCCATGGGAAATAAATGACCCTGGAAATAAAGGTCAATATATGGCAAAAAAGAGGTTGCTAAGGCCATTAGAGAAGATGCTGAAGTCCAAAAGAAAGCCCGGGTGTTTGACCCAGCTCTTCTTGACAGCTATTTCTTCCTCCAGGGTTAGTGGGACATGAAAGGAAGTGGTGAAATTTCATTGCTGAGATCTTATCTCCTTTACTTTCTTAAAGCTCAGCATGCAGGCTGATTCTGGATTTACCTGTTTGCTCTTGGCCTAGTGAGATCTCAAGGATCCATAACTGGGACTTTATCTAAGACAGGGCCCATACATGTTTCTCCTTTACTGGTCCAAGTCAAGAGTCTAAGAGAACTCCAGCAATAACTGAAGGCGACTGCATCTGATGCTTTAACCTGGTGTGTCACCCAAACTAGAACTAAAGGGGATCATGTTCCTAGCACATCACATGGCAAAGTGCAACTTTAGTGCTCAGAGAAAGAAAGACCTGAAGTGTGAGAAACATGCTGGAGACACCAAAGAGTCAATGATTTGTGATCAAGAGTGAATGTGATCAGAAATCATTGATTGGGTCATTCTCTCATCCAATAGGCGAGACCAGAGCTGATATACATCATTTGCCTACCAGGTTGTTCAGTATAGTGAGGCTCAGATCCCGAAAGCCAATGATTGGATTTCTTGGTTGCTTCAGAAAAGCCTAGTGTCTGTTTCTGATAACTGATGGCCCAGGGTAAAGACCCAAGAAAAAGCTAGGTTTCAGCTCATGGAAGCAACTGAAGCACAGGTCTGTCCTTATCAGGACTAATACAAACATCGACTGGGATGTTTCCCACAGGGCGCGAGTCAGGTTTAGGGTCTCATTTAGATTTCAAAATCTAACCAGCTTCCACGTAAATTTAATCATAGAATTAAAGAATCATAGAAACTAGAAATGACTATGAGGGATCATCAAGTCCAGTCCCCTGCCCTAAAGGCAGGACCTAGTACCCTCTAAAACTATCCTTGACAGGTGCTCATCTAACCTGCTCTTAAAAACTTCCAGTGATGGAGATTCCACAACTTGCCTAGGCAATTTATTTCAGTGGTTAATCACCCAGACAATTAGGAAATTATTCCTAATGTCCAACCTAAACCTCCCTTTCCATAATTTAAGACCATTGCTTCTTGGCCATTTGCAGTTTCCACACATTGTATATACTTCTAGTCTTTGGGCAATATCTTGCTGGCTACGATCACGCCGCAAGGTGGGTACCTGACTTGAGATAGTATGTTTCTTACCCCAGGTTGCAGTTACAATGAGCTGCTGTAATCACCACATCCTCCCGAATCAGGAAGCCTCCACAGCCTCCCACTGAGCCGATTTGCACATAGGCCATGTAGGGCCTGGAGCCTGGTAGGACCACATTGCCCCCAATGGCCCGAGCTGGAGAGAGACAGGGAGAGGGGTCAAAAGGGAGGCTGGAGAGTGGAAGTGAAAGCCTGATCCTGATCTGAATCCATTAGTCCAGCACCATTCTGATCTGAGTCATCCCTTGGGCCCTTACAGCAGGGCCTCCTTCACATTAGTCTCTCATGCAAGCCAACCCAACCTTCTTCTAGATCTACCCCTCACTCTGGCCAGCCCAGTCTGTTCCCATACATATATATACAGATGACTGTCCATCCATTCCTGATCTCATACATAGTCATCTATCTGGCTGTGGGGCTTCCTCCTCCGTGGCCATCTCACCTATTAGAGAACTATTCACAGGGATTCCCCACCAGCTCCCATCCCCATTGTCTGGTCCCCTGGAACACACCTAAACCTGACAGCAAATTCTATTTCCCTGCCCTTTGGATGAGTTACAATGTCCATGGGCCCAATGACCCCATCCTCACCCCAGAGCTGGTAAAAACTTTTTCAGCAAATAGTGAAATTGCTGAAAAATGATATTTTGAAGCATCCAAAGCCCCTGTGTGTTCAGGTGGATTTTGATGGGTTGTTTCAACTACGTAACAAGGTTGTTCCCCCGTCCCCCCCAGTAAGAAGGAGGCAAGTTTTCTGATAGGCCCTTGGAAAGACACATTTTGCCTTCCCGTTGTGAAACAGTGCTTCCTTTAAAAATGGGGTGAATTACAGACGTCGGCAGGATGCTCTGTGTCCTGCATTGTTCAGAAGGTGAGACTAGAAGATGATCATATTCAGGAACGTCACTAGCCTGGGAAAAGACCAGGGTCTCAGGTGGTGGGACTCAGAGCTCAAGCCCCAAAAGCAAAATACCTGAGAAAGACCCAAAACAAAACCAAAAAGACAAGTTGGTTTCAGATCAGAGGAAATGCCAAAAAGCAAATGAGATAGTGAAAAAAAAGTCATCTTTGAACCAATGTCTTCTATAGTGGTTCATTTCAGTAAGAAAAAAATGAAAAAAAAAATAGTGTGTTGAACCCAGTTTGCTTCCCTAATTTACTGTTGGCAGCTAAAGCAAAAACTAAATGGTTTGCTCAATCCTGCTTCCCGTGTTAGCTTGTCCAGGGATCAGGAAATCAACCCACGGCTTATCGGTTCTACTCACCAATGCGAGGCCTTGTAGCCAGCAGGAAAGGTGTGGTGAGTGGGACAAAGGCAATGAAGATCAGGAACAGCAGCATCCTTGACACAAACCCAGGGGCTGGGGTGATGGATCTGTCAATTGCCCCAGGGTTTATATAGAGTAGGTGATGAGGAGGGACCCTGGAAAGAAGTGACTCAGAAAGTAGAGGTCACGCACCCAGCTACCAAAGATTTCCCCATCAAGGCTGTGTCAGGGGTGGAGATTCTCTTAAAAAAAAACCCTCTTGCCACATCTATGGTTGCATCAGAAAGAGGGGTTCCTTCCTGCTCTGGTGCACCTCCCTGCCCTTGGCTGGGGATGTGACTAACACTGAGTCCTCCCAGATGCAGATGGCAGGTCTCCCCAGTGTATTCTGCCCCTGGATGCCTGTGTGACGCTGTCTGGGTCTAGGGGACTGTTTATGATTATTTTCATATTAATATTTCATTTTGGCAATAATCCATATGTGATATGCCATGTTTGGTGCCAATAGAAAAGCTGTAATCTGCTAAGAATGATTATATGGTTTCTATGTAGGTATCATGCCTGTATTAGAAATTAGGAATCTATTTGTTGTTATGTGTGTTCCAAGTGAATAGTTGTTAAGGCAATCCCAGACTGGGTGTCTGTAAAACTGTTGTTCCTCTTGATGGCTCCCATCTGCAGTGGGCCCAAGAAGAAACCTGTTTGACTAGTTACCCAAACTGACCAGGTGGCTCACCTCCATTTTGATCTGGCAAAGACTCTGAGATAAAAGGCAGGGGACGCATTTCCATTTTGTCTTTAGTCTTCAGTCTGTCTGCAACTGACACCCTCCTCTGGAACCATTCTTCTGGGACTGAACAAAGGACTGAGGCCCAGCCAGCTGCTGCTGCTCCTGGGTGCACACCAGAGGAGTGGGATTAATCTGCAAACTACAGGATCATCAAGGATTTGTTTTCTATGGACTCTAAACCATTTGTACATATGTGATTCACTTTGACCCTTTAACATCTATCATGTTTTGTGTGTTTTCTTTTTATATTAAACTTTTAGTTGTAGTTACTAAAATATTGGCTGGCAGTGTGGTATTTTGGGTAAGATCCAAGCCCATATTGTTCTGGGTGATGTGGCTGACCCCTTTGGGGTCAGGAGAACCTATTTCTTAAAGAGACCAGGTGGCTGGCGGGGGGGGGGGGGCAATAGGAACTGATGTACAATAAGGGGGCTGTTTCTGTTTTGTTATGCTTGGTGATGACCAGAGTGGGGAGTCAGAAGCATGTTTTGTTACTGACTGGGAGACTGGTTTAAGTACCACCCATCAGTGGTGTAGAGGTTTTGTTTGCTAGTTTTGCAGCTTGCCCTGATTTTGGCACGTTCAGAAAGATATCCCAAATGGCCTGGGTCACAGCCTAGATCCAGGAATGTCTGGGCCAGTTGGGTCCATTTGACCATCCTGTCCACTCTCCTGAGTGACCCAGGCGAGACAGACTCACCCAGTATCCCCTAGACTGAGTCTGGATTCTGGTCTTTGGTGAGCACATCATCCGCCAAGGCACCTGGAGGTGGTTACTCCTCTGCTGTAGTTAAGAGATTGTCTACGCTCATGCTGGGGCACAGAAGGATGGTTATTTCAGACAAAAGAGCAACAAAATTGTGACGGCATAAGCATGAATATCAACAAGCCCTGAAAAGGCTGGTGTGGTTATTTCAGTAACACACATGGCAGGACTTCATAACTCCATATATCATGACAACACAGACACACCACTAGTATACCAATGTTCAACTGCACCGACTTTTCTAATGACACCTCAAGAGGCATGCTTTGCACCAAACATATATGGATACGTGGATTCTAGTGTGTAGTTTTGAAGCACAGGGCGTCAGAGATCAAAACTCCTGCCTCAGTTTACTACAGGAGTGTTAGTTGCTCACTAATGCGGAAGCAGGGAGCTGATAGTCTTCTTTAGGTTTGGCCCAGGCAACTCTCAAGTACTTGTAAACATGGTAGCATTACCTGCGAGAGCCTTTGCCAAGTTCTGTCCAACTTATTATGCTTTGTTGATCAGCCTGGGGAGCTGAATATTCAGTCAGTGTGCCTGCTTAGGGTGGCTGGAAAGCATCTCTTTGAGGTGTTGTTTACCCTTCTGCCTTCCAAACTGGTGTCCTCACTCAGTGCAGAGACTAGTGTTTTCTGAGGCATTTCCTGAGTTATAGAGTTCTCTATCTTGGCTTTTAAATAACAATGCCCTGCAGTATGCCTCAGTTTCCCCTTCCACACAGCAAACCAGGTTTATTTGGGTTTCTCTGCTATGCCAAGCTTCAAGTCTTCTTACAGCTGAGAAGCAGTATTACCATAGGTCTTCCTAATAGACTGTGTGCTCTTATTTACCATTGCCAGCTTCCTCATATGTTTCCCTCCAAACATGCATCTAGTGCACCTTTAAATAGGGTTGGCATTCAGCGCAAATTCTTTTTCAGAAGATTTACCTCTATCATCAAACCTTTTATGCTGATGTTTAACAGTAACACCACATCCTTCATCACAGGGAGGCATTTCCAATTTCATTTATCAGATCACACTTTCTGTTTAAATAGTCTGCGGTGGTCAGTACTTATTGCAGTTTCCATCTCTTTCTTGAATCTTACCATGTTTTCAATGACTGTTTTTTCTTTCCCTTCAGTATGGGGCCATTGCTAATCTTCCATTTTACTTTTACTAATATGAAGATCTTGAACTGATTTTTCTTTTTTTTACTGACATGGTAAACTTTTTACTGCTATCACTAGAAATACAATAAATGTCATGACAGTATGTACTCACTTGCAATATTCTGTACACAGGAATTTGGAATTATGCAATTGTTTTAGCTGCAGTAAATTTATCAGTTGGGCTTTTTGAGTGTTGGCAATAATAGCAAACAGGAAATGGATAATGCCATGATCTCTGCAGTTTTATGATAAAGAAGAGATTCTGAATGACGTCAATTAATGTCAAAATACAATGTGTTTCATTTCTAACAAATTTCATGGATATTTCCATTTATTTACTGACTCATGGACAGTGCATAAACTGTACATTTCTTTTGCTGACTGTCCATAAATTTACAAATTGTTGGCAAGCCTCAATTCAACCACATCTTTGAGGCTTTGGTACTCCTGGGCCTGGGGAGCCAACCCCCCCCCCCCGTGTTGCTGTTTAATGACTCCAGAGCTCTGAACATTTAAATAAGCAAGGATCCCTTGCTTCTTTTGCTTAACTAGACTAACATATCTACCCCTTTGGAAACTGCACTTTTAAAACATCTGCCACCCAGTCTTTCCCCACTCTGTAGCAGCGTGTGGGGTTCTTCCATCCTAAGTACAACAAGACTCTCCACTGAGTCTTAGTAGATCCCTGAAAATCCAGAGCCCTCCACTTTATATCCATGGACCATTTCTTGTGAATAGCTGATCAGATGATTCTACGAGTCCCAGTCCTGAGGCTGGGGCCTTCCCTGCCCCACACTCCATCACTTACTTGCTAGACACCTCTGGAATGCTTGAGGTCCATCACTTAACAGGGCACGCAGTGATTTCAGCTGGGTGTTGGTAGGTGGGACTCACTGATAGTGGAGGGTAACCAGTGTCTCACATCAGAGACTCCATGCCACAGCAGATCTAGCACTTGGACTTTGTTATCAGTGATTTCACATCTACCATAAAATCACAGAAGATGAGGATTGGAATGAACCTCAGGAGCAATCTTGTCCAACACCAGCTCAAAGCAGGACCAACACCAACTAAATCATCCTAGCCAGGACTTTGTCAAGCCAGGCTTTAAAAAACTCTTAAGAATAAAGATTCCATGACCTTCCTAGGAAACCCATTTCAGTGCTTCACCATCAGTTTGGTAGCAATATTTTTCTTAATATCTAACGTCAACCTCTTCTATTGCAGTTTGAGACCATTAGTCCTAATTTTGTCATCTGCCACTACTGAGAACCACCTAGCTGCATCCTCCCTGAATCACTGTTCAGGTACTGAAAGGCTGCCATCAAATTTCCCCTCATCCCTTTTTCTGGAAAACTGAACAAGCACAGTTCCCTCAGCCTCTCCTAACTCATGTGCTCCAGCCTACTGATCATTTTTGTTGCTCTCACTGAACTTTCTCCAGTTTGTCCACATCCTATTGCAGGTGGGCCCAAAAGTGGACACAAAACTCCAACTATGGCCTCATCAGCACTGAACAGGTGGAACAATTATTTCTTTCAATCTGGCAGTGCTCCTACTAATGCTGCCCAATATAACATTAGCCTTCTTGTGAATAAGGCACACTGTTAACTCAGTTCTGATTTCTTGTCCACTCTAATACCAAGCTCCTATTCAGCAGAACTGCTATGAACCCAGTCTTTCTCCTGTCTGTAGCAGTGTGCAGGATTTTTCCATCCAAAGTGCAACAAGACTCTCCATTAAGGCTTAGTAGAATCCTGAAAAATCACAGCTTTCCACTTTACATCTGTGAACCGTTTCTTGTGAATAGTTGATCAGATGATCACAGACCTTGGGACATCTGTGGTCTCTGTGGCAAGACTGGAGCAAATTCCATGAGGGGTGCAGTGAACAGCTGACCGACTGTTATTCCAGATGGAAGGACTGACCAGCTGTTAGGCACGCGAGGCTTCTCAAGTGTTTGGTGTGGCAGAGATTCAGCAGTTGGTGCGGACCCTTTTGCTCCAAAACAATTGATGTTCAGATGTAGGTAAATCTAAAAGAGGGAAGGCAGACAGTAGGGGTCTGGTAAAATGTTTATTCCAACTGATGTGAGCTGGATGTGACTCCACACATTGATATCCACGCAAGGGTCCAATAATCAGTTCTGTTACTGTGCAGTGAAGAGACGAAGGAGAAAAGGGGTCGAGGAAACCTAGACACAGTGTACCCACACAAATATCCATCCCTATCTTCTCTCAGCTCCACTGGCCTTGGCACCCATGATCCCTGCCTAGTAAGTGTACTTTGGTTGAGGGAGAGTCCCTTCTTCAAGCTAAGCCAAGAAAGTTCTGCTGCCCTTAGTTCACACAACAAAAATACAATTTTTCACACCTCTGCCCTCAGCAACAAAGTGACCTCTGATCTGCCACCAGCTAAAGGCAATCCTTTTGGCAAAGAAGTTCCATCAGGCTGAGCACTGAGGCTGGATGGGGGTTCCCGTGCAAAGGAGGTCAGCTCCTGATGCCCTCTTCCCCCCATACTCCACTGGGTGTCAGGGGAGAGCTCCTTGAGACCTTGTTTATAGCTGTAACAGTAAGGGTGCTGTGGGTGTTCCCAAACTCACCACATAGTTCAGTGACCCAGACAGCAACACATCTTAACCTCACAAGCAACGAAAGCATGTACAACCCAACAACGTATTAATGGTCAGCAGACTAAGGCTTTTCAAATGACTCCTCACCAAGCATAAGACACATCATAGTTATATGACAGGGGTAAAAAGGGGGCTACTTTGGGGTACAGAATGTCATGGTGGATTGATCCCTCCCCTCATCCACCAAAAATGCTGTTTCTAGGGGAGAGATCCAGAGCCAAGACTGGAATGACACTTCCTTAGGGAAACAGCTGCTTTATTTCCCTTTGAGCTAAAGGTTATTAGGACTCTCCCACCCTGTCCACTCTTAGTTCCCATACACAATTCACCAGAAAGTAACAGTGCAGAGTCCAAACTGCAGGCACTCAATGAGGGATTTATTGGGGGTTGCACTGAGGAGCTTAAAACCAGAATTGCATTCAATCCCTTCACACCAGTTGCACTTATTTCTCTATATGCTGACAGAGATCCATTTCTCCTCAATCCTAGTTCTACCCCCACGCCAAGAGAACACCCTCTTTCCTTGATCATGTTTCGATATGCTGACAAAACCTCCTTTCCACCTCCTTCTTCTTTGTAGCCAAAAATATACTTGAGGTCCCCCATTGATACCATCTCTTTCAATGACCGCATTTCATTTTGGGAGGTATGAGGCCTTTGATAGAACCCATTTGGTACACCACGAAAGGGGAACAGGGTGGTGTCACATCTTAGCCATAGTCAATTTATGGCCCTATGTTGATGTTTCCTTTTAACATTTCCTTTCATCTTCCTTACTTTCCCAGTCACTTGCTTGGCTTTGCTCTGGCATCTGATTTGAAAAGAAATCAGTTTTCGTTCACTTGTGCATTTGTATCTCACACCTTCAGTGAACCTTGAAACATTTTATCACTTAGCTTTTCACAGTAGTAACGAAAAAAAATCTGACTGCAAACAAGCAAGAGGAACAGACTGTGTCTTTGGTCTTTACCAAGACGTATAGTTCTGAGATGTTGTGAATTTTGGGTGACTTACTGTGGTGTTTTGGATGACTTAGGGTCATTGGGGTTGTCATAGTGATAAATGGGAGAGTCGTTTAGGTGCTAGGAAAACCTGTCTGTTTCCTCTCTCTCTCTCAGTTCTCTTTCAATAAAGACTTCTGTTACAGCTCTGAATATGCTGTCCTTCTTATTGGATTATAATTTCCCTTAAAACTCCACACTTACCTAGTTGTTTGGGTTTCTGTACCCATCTCACTTCTTACCACAGTAATAGAATTAGACTGTTAGGAAATAGCTCAGACAGTCCTGGCTGTTTTTATTGCGTAGTTAATAAAGAGACTTTAACATGGATTTCCTCTCTGTTTTTATGCTGATTTCTTCTTGAATAAAACCTATTCCAAAGATTCAACATACCAAGAGACTTTGATTTTCAAGCAAGCCCAGAGGCCCAGAATCCAATGTCAGGCAAATACTCATGTTTAAATACCTGTATGAATTTACATTACATACTTGTACCCTAGAATCTGACATTAGCCAAATGCTGGGAAGGACTTGGTGGTTTGTAGCTCTCCCTGCATCAGATGGTGAAGTGACTGTTCATGGGAGATCCTCATCCTTACCAGCCCTGCTAACTTGAGGTTACCAAAACCAGTAAGTCATGGAATTAGTGAATCATTCTAGGCATGCAATTCAGCACAGCTGGCACATCTGCCAGGCCCAGGAAGTAATTAACCCTTACAGGGGGAAGGCTGGGCTAGTGGTTAAAGCACTAAACTGGCACCTAAGATAGATCTTATGGATTTTTTTTTCCTACATATTATGGATAAGCATGTGAGGAGCCAGGCATCCTCTTCTCAAGTGTGATGTGATGATCAGCCGCAGACACCAACTAATTCCCTTTCCTGTGCTTTATCTGTTAGGTTATTGATCCATAAAAATTCAGCATCATTTTCTTCTGAGTTATGAATGACTCAGAAAAGGGCAATGCCGCTTTTGACACTGAGTGAGCTTCCCCTTCCTTTTGTCCACACACTCCTCCCTGAATACATGGAACTTGTTGATTTTACGCTCTATCATGGGAATCATCACACCAGATTCCTGTTATATCTACTACACAAACTAACCGTGAGAGAGGAGGAGCACATTGTTTCTTGGGTCTGCTGCCCAGACTCCTAGCAATGGTGCAGTGACAAGCAGTGGCATTGCTGGACATGGGCACAAGCCCCAAATATTTTGGGAAGTGCCATGAGCCATACCTGGAAGCTAGGGCTGTCAGGGCCTTTTTAAAATCACCCGCCCTCTGGTCAAGGGTAGTACAGGGCAGGAAATGCAAATACCACCTGTGCAGGGAGGGAGTAGATTCAGCATCCCACAGCTCCTCCTTGAGCTCCCGCAATGGTGAGTAGTGTGCTGTGCTGAGGGGGTCCTCTTGGGAATTGGGTGTGGGCCAGAGGGGCAGAGAAAGAGGCATGGGACTGAGGGTGAGATGGGCAGGTCTGGGGGCTGGCAGGAGATGGTGTTGGGGGCTGAGGGCTTGGTGCACAGGGCCTGTGGGGGCAGAGGACTGTGTGTGGGGACTAGGGGAGCAGAGGAATGTGCATGGGACTGGGAGTTTGATGTGCAGCTCCTGGGAAGGGGGCAGACGATGGAGTGTGGGATCTGGAGGTGCAGGGAACAGTTTACAGGGCCTGGGAGCTTGATGCATGACCCTGAGGGGGCAGAGGATAGTGTTCAGGGCCTGAGGGACCAGCAGACAGTGCTGGGGCTGGGGTCTTCTTGTGTAGATCCTGTGGGAGGCAGGGGAAGTGCACAGAGCCAAGGACTTGCTGTATGGAGCCTTGGCAGGGGGAGGGACAGGCAGTAGTGTGTGTCACCAAAAAAGAAAAGGGCGGGGGGAAGAGAACCCAGGCTATATGGGTGAAAGTGGGAAGAGACTGGAAGTCTGTGATCCAAAACTTTATTCTATAGAGTAGCACCCTTGGTGGCCAAGTTCAGAATTGCTTCTTTTCATTTCTCTGGAGTTTATGGATTAATTTTAATTCCTGATTTTGCACTGAGACCTCATTTCTTTCCTTCTTTTTCTTTTCCCTTGGGATGTTCATTAAGTCTTTAAGCAGCCTGTTGACATGGAGCATTGTTTCCTTTTCCCCTGAGATGTAGCAGATCCAAACTCAGCGCATAGAAGACAGACCTGTGCACCACCAGATCAGAACAAAACTCTTCACCCTCCACGCCACCAATACAAAGTGATCAGCCACTGTCTTAGGTTAACTCAGCCCCAGTTTTTTCCCCCCTCCTTTTCACAGTCCTTCTCAGACACTGCTTGATTCTGAATTGAGCTCCAAACTGGCTCCAGATGTGAAGCCAAAGAGGTTTAGGAGGCATTTGCTGATTCATAGAATCATAGAAATTGGAAGGGACCATAAGAGGTCATCAAGACCAGTCCCCTGCACACATGGCATGAAAAAATACTAACTTAAACCATCCCTTACAGCTGTTTGTCTAAGCTTTTTTTTTAAAAAAAAATTCCAGTTGTGGAGATTCCATAACCTCCCTAGGCAACTTATTCCTGTGGTTAATCAACATTAGGAATTTTTTTTCTCAGTGTCCAGCCTAAACTTCACTTTCTGTAAGTTAAACACATTGCTTCTTGTCCTATCATCACTAGTTAAGGAGAATAATTTTTCTTCCTTCTCCTTCTAACAGTCTTTTAGGTACTTCAAAACTGTTATCACATTTGCTCTCAGTCTCCTCTCTTCTAGACTAAACAACCCTGCTCTTTCAGTCTTCCCTTATAAGTCATGTGTTTAATCCTCCTTATTGTACTTCTCTTGGCTTTCTCCAATTTGTCCACATCTTTGCTGAAATGAGGCACCCAGAACTGGACACTGTACTCCAGTTGAGGCCTAATCAGCATGGAGTAGTGGAAGAGTTACTTCTTGGGTCCTTCTTACAATACTGCTGGTAATATATCCCAGAATGGTGTTTGCTTTTCTTGCAGTAGTGTTACACTGTTGACTCCCATTTAGCTTGTTGTCCACTTTGACACTCAGATCCCTTTCTGCAGTATTCCTTCCTAGACAGTCATTTTCTATTTTGTATATGTGCAATAGATAGGTCTTTCGTAAGTGGAGTACTTCGCATTTGTCTTTATTGATTTTATTCAGTTTACCTCAGACCATTTCAACAGTTTTTCCAAATCATTTTGAATAGTGCTCCTATCCTCCAAAGCACTTGCAAGCCCTCCCAGCTTGGTATAATCTGTGAACATTATAAGTGTACTCTCTATGCCATCATCTAAATCATTGATGAAAATATGGAAAAGAACCAGATCCAGAAGTGATCTCGGTGGTACCCTGCTTGTCATACCCTTCCAGCATGACTGTTAACCATTGAAAACCAGTTTTTCACCCATCTTACAGTAGCACCATCTAGCTTGTACTTCCTTGGTTTTTAATGAGATAGTGATATGAGACTGTATCAAAAGCCTTATGGAAATCTTGATATACCACATCCATCACTTCCCCTTTATCCACAAGATTTGTTCCCCTGTCATAGAAAGTTATCAGGTTGGTTTGACATGATCTGTTCTTGACATATCCATGTTGACTATCACCTTATTCTCTTCTAGATATTTGTTCATTCCTTAATTATTTACTCCATTGTTTTTCCTGGTTGCAGCACTGGCCCTGACAGCCAGAGTGCACCATACCATGCCCCTGAGAAAGGTGCCTGGCCTAGCACTAGGAACCTGACTTGAGAGCCTGAGAGCTGAGGACAGGAACTAGGGTTGAGCCAAATCCATGTGTCTTGGAATCACACGATGCCCAGCCTCTGGGTCTGCTGCTGACAGATCTGAATGTTAGGGTTAGGGCTGGTGCAATTGAGGTGATGTCTCACCCTCTGAAGACAACGACTGGGACAGGAAATGGAGAGAGACCCTGAGCCACTCACATACCCAAGCTGACACATGCAAAGGACTCAGGTTTTTCCTTGAGACCCTCAGAAACCTCAGGGTCATCTTGCAAGCACTGGGGCTGCTTCTGTCTAGATCAAGATGCTGGGGATAAGTCACTCAGTAAGGAATAGATCCACATCCTGGAGCTTTGCACAACTTGGGAAATGCACAGTTGGGGCTGTGGAATGCACAGCTGGAGGCATGGAATGCACAGCTGGGATCAGGCACATCGTAAAGAATGGAATGCACTGCTAGGAAAATGGAGTTGAATGTTTACACCTCCACAGTAGCCAGTGGTAAACTTCGCTAATGCATTCCAGTTGAGATAAGACATCCACCACCTTCATTCTTATGAGTGGGAGGGAGGCCCAGCCCTGACTCAAGATGCAAATAGGGGTCTGTAAAGAACAACTGTAGATTCCAGGCTCCAGCTGAGATGTCATAGCATTCCTTGCCACCCTGAGCCACTCAGTTCCTGGTGTAGTCCTGGGGCCTGGTCAGAGCTGGTCCTCAGAGGGGAAGAACTCATCTCACGTTCCCCATCACCACAACAAGCATGAGTTGATGCATAAGGAGTGACTGGATACCAGTGATTTGTTACACAGAATGAGCCAGAGTGGGTCAGACTAATAGTGCACCCAGCCCAGTGTCCTGTCTGCTGACCATGGTGTTTTGGACTACCTAAGGTCATTGGGGTTGTCATAGTGATAAATGGGAGGGTCATTTAGGTGCTAGGGAAACCTGTCTGTGGGTCCTCTCTCTCTCAGTTCTCTTTCAATAAAGACTCCTTATACAACTCTGAATATGCTGCCCCTCTTTACTGGATTATAATTTCCCCTAAAACTCTACACTGACAAGCACTTCAGAGGTAACAGCTATCCCAGATAAACATCAACTGATCCATTTGTACTGCCCTGCTCAGTCAGAGGGCTCTGCCTGCCAGGTTTACCCACTGAATGGCTGGACCTTCTTACCTGGATTACAAAAGGGAAGAAAACACTCCCAGGGATGGGATTAATCAACTTTGGGTTGAATCCAGAGAACAGAGTGACCTAGATATCTTTGCAGAGGACATTTAGCTGGGGAGCGTGGTAGATAAATTGGAAGGCAGAGATACAATAAGTGACGTAGACAAACTGGAGGACTAGGCCAAAATATATCTGAAGTGGCTCAACAAGGGCAAGTGCAGAGTCCTGCACTTAAACCAGAAGAATCCCATCTCCTGCCACAGACTGGGGACAACTAGCTAGGCAGTAGTTTTGCAGAAAAGGGGCTGGAGCTTACAGTGGACAAAAAGCTGGAAATGCATTACATTGTGCTCTCATTACCAAGAAGGCTAACAGCATATTGAGCTGTATCAGTAGAAGCATAGGCAGCAGATGGAGGAAAGTGATTATTCCCATTTATTTGACACTGGTGAGGCTTTATTTGGAGCACTATGTACAGTTCTGGGCCACCCACTCCAGACATGACAAATTGGAGAAAATCCAGAGAAGGGCAACAAAATCAATGAGGGTGGTTTAGGTTTTTAAGACTCACTTGGCCAAACCTCTCTCTGGAAGGAGCTAGGTCCTGTCTCAGAGCAGGGGGACAGACTATATGAGCTTTTGAGGTCCTTCCAAATTGATATTTCTGTTTTTTTATATGAAATGACTTCCCAGAAGAAACCCTCTGAGCTTCCATACTGCCCACTGCCAGATATTCTGGAGCCCAGCCAGGAAGTAGGTTAGGGCGATATGATACTTCACAGTCAGCCTGTCATTTCCTACCAGCATAGTTCTGAACTGCCCTCCACCCCAACCATTCCTCAGACTGTTCCATTTGTGTTATACTTAGAAAATGAAAACCAACAGGATCTTATTCAGGGGGACAAACCAATACAGCATGGTTACTGTGAATACATATAGATTGAAATTTTAAAAGTCAAAGACTCATTAATTAGTTCTAAAAGCAAGAGAATTTATTTAAATTTAATATGCCATCACTTTCTCTATTTATTAATAATTACCAAAACAGAATACACATGGTAAGTCAACAAGGGTATGTCTACACTGGAGCCTTATGTCGACTCAACATGCCTTAAGTTGACCTAAACAACTCCATATCTGAATTTAGAATTTATTAAGTAGACTTCAGCACTTGTTTAAGTCAGCTTAATAAAACCTGCCCTGAAAGTTGACTTAAGCTTTTAAGTCAGCATTACAAGGCAAGAAGGATTTGGGGGCCCAGTGCAGGTCTGGGGGCCTGATCCAGCCCCAGCTGCTACTGACAAGTGGCTGGGAGTTGGATCCAGCCCCTGCCCTTGCTGCATGCTGCAAGGGGCTGGGAGCCAGCCCCTGCTGCCAGAGTCAACGGGCTAGGAGCCTGATCTGACTCTGAGCCACTTGCCACACGCAGCAGGGGCTGGGACCCAGCTCCTGCCGGAAGCCACAAGTGGCTCAGAGCTGGGCCCGACCCGGAACACTTACCACCCCAGCAGGCAGCTGGGAGCAAGCCTCACCTTGGTGGGTTCCTGCTCTCTCCACACCAGGTAATGCCAGGGACCCCACCTGCTCAATTTCACATGCTACAGTAGACTGAAACTGATCAGAAGTAGGATGTGAAATTCACCAAGCTGGGTCACTAGCATTGCCCAGTGTGGGGGGTGGGAGAAGGACTCTGTCAAGGTGAAGCAGGAGCTGGCTTACAGTCCCAGCTGCTGGTGGCAAGAGCCAGCTCCCAGGCTGTGCTGTTTGAGGCAAGTGCAGGTACTAGATCAGGCTGCCAGCCACTTGCTTGTGGTTTCTTGGGCCAGATCGAGCCACTTGAGGCAGGACCCAGGGCAGGGCAGGGGGTGGGGTCTGAGCCCAATTCAGGACTTGACTATTAGTGTAGACATACCTCTAAGTCGACTTAACAACTTAATTTAAAATTCGCCCTAAATTAGACCTTCTTGAGTCGACTTACATGAGCCCCCCAGTGTAGACATAGCCCAAATGCTCACCACTCCCAATAAGAGAGACATCTGGTGGCCAGTCAGGATTAGATCATATGGGGACTCTAGTTTCTGCAGAGCACACTTAGCAGGGTGTTGAGTTCTGGCAGCTCCATTTTTTGAACCCCATTTTATATAGTTGAAACTTGGGTCCTGTTTAGCTGTACCTTAACCAATCATTTTAGACCACAATACTACAAAACACAAATCCTACCTATTATGAAACAGTCCTTTAACCAGTCATATCCCACCACCTTAACTGACATAAATAAGGCACTTTGTTTCTCTCTGTTGCATAATTATCAAAGAACCAGATAGGTAGGGGTTTAAATAGGCTGGAATGCAGTGGAACAGCATTACAGGACCCACTATTTTTAAGGGCCCAGTGTTCCGGGGCCCCTAAAAATAGAAAGCTTAGCCAGAATGCTGCATTTCAGCAAGGCTGGGAGAATGTGAAGGCATGTCAGCCTCCCTGGCTCCCTTGCAAATGTGCAGGTCATGCCAGAAGCACAAGCCTCAAAGCACAGCCTGGGAGGGGGGAGTTAGGGGTGATTCTCCCCCACCCCGGTATGCCACTCTGTCCCTATCATGGGGTGCCCAAGCCCTGTTCCCAGCCTACCAGGGGCCTTTGTGCTTGGTGGCCAGGGCCCTGGCTTTGCCCCTTCCCCCCACCTCTCTTAACACTGGAGTGGGACACCCCACCAGGTGGCAGGCTCCAGCCACAGGCTTGTCCCCACTGGCATTTGGGCCCCCCATTCTGCTGCAGTCCAGGGCCTTCCACCAGCCCTTCTCCCTGCCACCCTGCTGCACTGCGGGTGGCCCCAATCTTGTAACCCTGGTATGGAAGGAGCCCAACGCCTGCCAGGACCCCACGAGGTCAGCAGGGTTTCAGGTGTGGAGTGGATATTGGGAGCTGGGGTTGGGTATTATGGGCAGGTTGTGGATTTTGTGGGTGGGTATTGGGGGCTGGGGGAATATTGCGGATGCCGGGGTTAAAGTAAGGGGGAATGCCCTTGAGTGCATATCTGGAGCCCACGCATTTGAGGGGCTAACATTCCAGGGCCACTAAAAACAGAAAAAATCCAAATGAACACATGTTCCACCCTGTCCTGGATGTTGGTAGGTCCTACCCCTGTGGCTGCTAATTGCAATACTTATTGTTTTATGCAGTATTTGCTAGTTTGTGACAATAATTGAAACAGATAGAAATGCCATATAAAATTATAAATATTTTTATGGAGTGATAACGGTTTCTTGTGGTACTGAGAAGTGGTTGTAAATGCCTCACTGGGCTGAGGCCTGCACATGCATGAAGGGGGCTGGTGATATGGGAAGGGAGCCTTCCGCTTAGGAGGGTTCAACGGCTCCCCAAATTATATTTTAACACCTGCAGACAGAAATGATTCAGATACACAACAGAAAACTGGGCACATAAAAACAAAACAAGAAGAATAGATTTTACCACCACAACCATTGATAATCCACGACTTTCCAGACAGAATATTGTCAAGGAAAGTTCCAAAGGGGTAGTCATGTTAGTCTAGGTCAGCAAAACAAAAAAGGAGTCTTGTGGCACTTTAAAGACTAATACATTTATTTTTTGCATTAGCTTTTAGACTTTGTCCCGAAAAGCTCATGAGAAAAATGAATTTGTTAGTTTTTAAAATGCCATAAGGTTCTTCTTTTGTCGGGAAAGTTTTTTTTAAGCGTCTTAAGATCTGTTTCTTCATTTGGTGATGGTAAGAAACATTAGAATAGCTTCACCTTCTTAACAGCCTGGTATTACCTTGTTTTGAAGTAGTTTCAGCAATGTGAAGATGTGACTGCATGTTACATAGCTCTTTGCTGCTGTCACTCTTGTATCTGTTATTGGTTAGCCCAGAAGTATCACACCTAGGAGATCAGGACTGTGAACCCAGTCTGCTGTGTGGCTGGCCCAGAAGAGCATGGCTCCGATGATGCTTCCTGTTTACAGCTTTCCCTGACGCTGATCATCATGGTTTCTCTGCTCCCACAGGTCCTGTCAGTTGTCTCAAGCTCACAGACTACATGCTCCAGTGCTCTGGTAAAATTTCTCCTGTGGTCTCTGGGGTCCCATCCTCTGTTCACTGCTCTGAGATGTGCTCTGGGAAGGAAGTGGGGAGTTGAGCTAAGACAGAAGGTGACTCTGCATTGTCCACACTCCCACCAAGGTGAGCTGCTGGAGGAGAGTAGACAGGCAAGATCTAGGGGAACCCAGCACCAGATTTGCTGGGCTCCTAACCCTGCTTCCAGGTGTTCTGAGGAAGGAGACACTGAATCCCAGAGGTCTCTCCCTCTGGGCTCCTGCCTCTGGAGGAAGGTTGTTTTCTAGCTACCAGCTCGCTCTATTGTGCACCACATGTATCAGCAGCTTGAGGCTGAGGTTTCTCTGGGCTCCTCCCAGGTGGAGGATGTATGTGGCCTGGGGTTTGCTACTCGCTCTATAAGTCCCTCAGGGTTGAGGCACAAGTAAAATCTGTGACCCGGGCCTCCTGGGATAATCTGAATGTGCACAAATCAGGGCAAGTGGAAAACCAGGGGCCAAACCCCCAAAACACTGATGGGTGCTACCTAAACCAGTGTCCCAGTCAGTAACAAAACATGCTTCTGATTCCCCACTCTGGTTATCACAAAACATAACAAAATAGAAACAAATCAAATCAAATCAACCCCTTTGTTGCACATCAGCTCCCCCGGTCCCCCTTAGCCACTGGGTCTCTGAAAGAAATAGTTTCTTCTGACCCCAAAGGTCCAGACGGATTACACAGAACAATATAGGCTTGGATCTTGCCGAAAATACCATGCTGCCAGCCAATCAATTAGTAACTACAACTAATGGTTTAATATAAAAATAAAATAAAATAAAATAAAACTATAACAGATGTTAAAGGGTCAAAGTGAGTCATACACATACAAATAATTTACAGTCCCTAGAAAGCAAGTTCTTGAAGAAGTTGTAGTTTGCAGTTTAGTTCAATTCCTCTGGTAGGCACCCAGTATCTGTGCAGCAGAATAGTTCAGACTGAAGACAAAATACAGATGGAACCACTGCTTTTTATTACCTCTGGCTTGCCCCCCCATTTCGAGTTTCTTGCAGTTTAACATGGAGTTGAGTCACATGGTCAGTCTTGGTGAGTCATCGGACAGGTTTCTTCCTGGCCCCACTGTAGCTGAGAGCTTTCCCTGATGGGCCATCAAGAGGACAGTAGTTTTGCAGACATCCAGTCTGGGTGTGCCTTAGGCCAGTGTTTCCCAACCAATGTGTCATGGCACAAAGATGTGCCAACAGGTTTGAGCAGGTGTGCCATCAAGTTTGAGCAGGTGTGCCACAAATTTTTTTTTGAAAAACTACTCAAAGAGCCCTGGATTGGCTCATTAGCTTTTGAATATTCGTGAGTTCATTTGGAAACTATATGGTGGTGTGCCTCAAATTAATTAAAGGTAGCAAGGTGTGCCACAGCAGAGAAAATGTTGGGAACTACTGCCTTAGGCTATGTCCATACCAGGGGTACTCAAATGG